>CM055431.1:3275237-3635586 GCA_029228465.1 Salix viminalis
CCCATCTTACTTCATTCTTTCACTTAATTTTGAGGTTGTTTCTGAAATTGATTTTCAATTAAAAATACATCAAAATAATATATTTTTTATTTTTTCTTAAGAATTATTTTAACGTTAGTATATGAAAATGATTTTAAAAAAATATTTTAAAAAAAATTAATTTAAAAATAAAAAAATTTTTTTTTAAAAAAAAATGATTCTTTTTAAAATATTTTTGAAATGTAATGTCAAATAATACTTTTTTATATATTTTCTTCTTTGTTATGTTGTTTATGCTTCTTCTAGGGTTTTAATTGGATAGTATTTATGATGGTTTAACCATCTAGATCTAACAATAGAAAAACATATGTAAAAAAATAAGATTTTTCAAAAAATTACATCTACTAGTGAGTTGTTGGGAAAAAAAGAGTCTCTTATGATTTTTTTTCTTGTATTATAATTGTTTTTACTCCTATTGAAATAGTTAAATTACTAAAATAATTTTGGAGATCTAACATCTAGGTGTTTTTATTTTTTATGCAAATTAAATTACTTAAATGCTCTTGAAAACCAAGGAAGGGGCTTTTTTGGCTTTTGGCTATTTTTTTTATTTCCCTATTAATTTAGAAACAATTTAACCTTTTGATAAATGTAAAATATTATCAATAAAAAAGAAGTTGGCTAGCAGAAGTCAAACATGTGCTAACGAGTGGATGGTGTTCTCTAGCATTATAAAAAAATCCAATTTGAGTTGAGGGATCATTTTTGGTCAATGGGGATGAAGACGAGGTACTTCAGACTGTCATAGAATTCAACCTTTTCAGACTATTTTGGTGCAGCAGATAAAAACTAAAATCAAAATTACTAATTTTTCGTATCACATAATTTAGATGTTAATTTTCAATAAGGCATAGTATTTTACCCATGCAAACAAAAGGGCCCACCATTCTATCAAATAATTAGCCCCCCTGCAACAGAAGAACCCAATTTGCACAATAACCATCTTCAAACTCAAAGCATTTTCCAGTGATCGATCCTATCAGTTTTGATAAACCCTTCTTGAATCTCGAGGATATTCTAGGAGTTGAATCCAATAGAAATAATTTACTGTTGAGTTCACACTAGCATTGCCAAGAAAAATAGAATTCACTGCCCACATAGATGTCTACGGGAGAGCACGATGAATTCAAGAGAAGAAAACTTAGTGCTCTTCAGAATTGTCTTAGAACTGGGTTCCAGTGCACAGTAAGCATGTGCTGAGATAACCTGCAAAATGATGAATGAATGGATAAATCGCCATAGCAATGCCACCAAAAATCTTATTGTCAGATTAATCATATTTGCAGTTTGAGAATGCCATCCTCATTCACTCAAAAGAACATGCCATATCATGCACATTTCAAACAATTTTATGAATTTGTGATCCCTTTATAAGTGAAAGTGGGTCCCCAAGTAACGTGGAGTGATGACAAAAAGCTTGAGATCTACACAAGAGGTTTTGAGTTCGAGTCAGGGCATGCACCTCTTGTAAGAGTCTGGAACAACCGGGGTTTTACTCGTTCATCTAGACCCTTAAAGTGTGCTTTCCGGGGAATGGGGTTTCCTCAAATCCAAAAAAAAAAAACATGCTGAGGACTTGCAGCCATGGCTAGAGCAGAAAGGAAAAAAACTGTCTTTTGCCTCTTAACCAAGTAAATAAAACATGCATCGCTACTGAAATTCTTCACCTCACCATTTCAAAAAATCATTTTTTGCAAAGTGATAGACATGAAAAATCTGCAAGTTCCTGTGTGAGGAAAGCTATCAAATGCAAGATAATAGTTACACTTGTAAGCTCATAGCCTGGTTACCAAATAATAGTTGATCAAGAATGCAAGATGAGAAACATGATGAACTCTTTCAAGAGCCACAAGGAACAAATAAAGAACCCAATGTAAAGGACTGAAATGAATTGTTGATAAACGAGACTTGGTAAAAGTAGTGGACAGCGCCAATAAACTTTCTTCAAGGCAAGTGGGTAGCTAAACCAGCTTATCAAGTTGTTTAGTAGTTTGTGAATCAAAATGATTGGCTTGTGAAGACTTCTCACTTAATCTAAATATGGATGAGCTCACATGCATGTGGACACAACTCATTGCGAGGATATTTAAACATATTGGTTTTCAAGAGCAAAAAATACGGCACACGAAGCAAAATCATTATAGTTCTCTGGTGACCATATCACATCTGTTATTTACAGAAGCAATTTGCTGTAAATAGGATGCTTCCAACAAAATTCAACAGCTGAGATTAAATTGAAGATTTATTTGCAGTGCCCACCTAAGCGATTAAAATGAGTGCTAGCAGTTGGAAAACAGAATCAATTATCAATCGGAGAAAAACAAACGCAGCCACATGTTGATCAAGAGAAAAATATGGAACATTGTAGAACACGTATTACGCAACTGGCAACTGAATCTCAGACAACGAATATGATGAACAAATATCGACCAATCAGTTACTAGGCATCTAGCTTCAAAAGAATTGGCCAGGTTTCATGAAAGAATACAAGAGAACACATATAAATGGTTTCCTTGACCATTGTCATTTCCCAGGCTTTGACATTTATCCAGGATAAAAGCTACAGTGCTAGATCACATTAACAATAGAAACACCATCATTCAGCAAACAACAGTCCTCTAACAAAACATCCAATATCATCTAGACACTACTCAATAACTGCAGAACAGGTAAAGAGTGCAGCTTTCCTAAAACAACAACATATAAAAAAAAATGAATGGGAGTCATTCACCAACAAGCAATTTTCACATCAAGAATCATTCAGACATCAAAAATAAAAATATAACACAAGTCCGAAAATCAATCTTTCACTTACTAAGGCAGTTTCCCAGCTCGAAAAATCGCAAACTTTGACATCTCAGAGTACTTGTAATGAATCCCATTCTCCTTAAAAAACCCTTCAAGCTCTCTCTTAACTCTTTCAGGATCGTCGTTCTCACACTCAACCTCATAACAAACTCCAAAACTAAACTTACTCTCATCAACCTCCAGCTTCAAACCTCTCCAGTCATAAACCTCTCTCACATTTTCAAACCCACCTAAGCATACAAAACCCACATCCCCATCAATCCCAAACTCATCTTTACACCTCTTCATAACCCTCGACTCAATCGCCCCCAACTTGCTAGCTTCCTCCAAACATTCCTTCCCAATCAACGGCTCTATTTCCTCCTCATCCTCCTCGACACGACTCACCCCATTGATCAGTACTGGCTTTGCCTTGAGTGACAAAACACATCGCGTGGTTTCATCGTTGTTGTTATTGAATGAACGCAAGCGAAGCACTGCCCTTTGAGAAGCAAGAACGCCATTAGCAGAATCATAAAAAACATTTTTTTGGTTAAGTTTTTTAAGGTGAAATGGTGAAAGGATTTCTTTTAACAGACTGTGATTTTCTGCATCAAGCAGACGCAATTTCACCTCCACCTCCATAAGGAGTTCAATTACTTTGTGGATTTTTTTTTGTAGAGAAGCTTTGATCTTTTTATTGGTTTTCTTGTGGGGGTTTTATTATGGAAAGAGGCCAATATGGTGGGATTCGGAGGGCTCAAGGAGGTGGAGGAGAGAGGAGGTGCTGGTAGCAGTGGTTGTGAAGGCGAAGGTGATTGTTGTGGCGATGGCGGGTTTTCGGGATTCTTCAAGTTCCTCTTTGTCTTTCAATTTTGACTTGGACTTTTGCTTCTATTTCGTCTTGGCATTTTATTGTGGACGACTTACCATGCATATTCCCAGTTATTAAGATGAACGACCAGTAGTTCAGAATTACTATAGCTTACTCTAAAATTCTAAATAGCTAGCTCATGCGTTATTTTTTTTTAATATTTAGTAATATGGTGCAGGGTTTTAAAACTATTTTTAATTGAAAATTTATTAAAATAATATATTTCTTTATTTAGTTATTTTTGACATTAATATATTCAAAATACTAAAAAAAAACATGTAAAAATATATTAATTAATTGAGGTAAAACATAATTTATAAAAGCAAATACTCTATCAAAAGAACAAGCTTCTCCTACGTATGATGCATATATAGTTAGCATTGATATTCTTGTAGCTGTAACATTTATTTTTATCTTAGATTGATATTCTCCTACATAATCTTCTAATTACACTTTTAAATCTTAATTGCTAATTATGTGATCGATCCATAAAAAAAAGATATATATTTTATTAAATTAAATAAGATACAGATTTATTATTAACATTTGGTTTTGTACGTTAATTTGTTATCAGAACTCCCATTGTATCATAGTAGTTTGGCAGTAGAATAGATTAGGTTAAGATTGGATGAGAGGATGGAAACTAAAAAGTTTAAGGATCATATATATATATATATATATATATATATATATATATATATATATATATATATATATATATATATATATATATATTTGATTTATTGGTAACTATTTAGAACATATTTAGAGAATGGAAATTTGGAAATTAAGAATCATTTTAATAAAGTGATCAGGGAATTACAAGTGGGGGGAATGTTTATATGTGTAATGGAGACAAACGAAATTCTTGATCCCTATTAGTAATTTTCCCCCCGGTGATAAAGCTAAAACCTGTTTTTGATCCACACTTTTACTCGATCATTTCTAAATTTGAACATGAAATCTTCTAATATGAGTTTCAAATCTTAATTATTTCCTTGATCAATCCATAAAAAAACAATATATTTTATTAAATTAACAATAACATATATAAAAGATACAAATTTATTAACATATGGTTTTGTACATTAATTTGACATCAGGACTCCCACTATATCATAGTACGTAGTTTGATATTAGAATAGATTAGGTTAGCCAAGAATATTCCATTACTTCCATGCTTTTTACCTTTCACAATACAGGGTGCTAGCTATAAGGAAATTTATGTGGCCATTTCGACTGGCACTGGCCCTGTCGGTGCGCCCTGCTTGGCGCGAGGTCAACGATGAGCTTGCCGGCGTCTGCTGGACTTGACGACTGTAATCCTTCCAAGCCAGCCTGACATCGGTAAGTTTCTTAAAGGCATCTGCTCTCGCGATGAAAGCCCTGCTCCAGCACCTAAATCGGGTTGGTTGAATAATTAAGCAGCATGCAGTAAGATCTTGAAAACATTGGTCATGTTTTCAACTGTTATACTGGTATATATTTCCAGTTTTTCTTTGAATTATTATATATGCGACTTGACTTGAAAATAAATTAGCTTACAGCAACAATGAAGATTAGTAGACTTTTTTCTAAATTTCAACCAATGCAGGCAAAGTAGTAATTCTCATATATTTCCCATCTCAAATTCAAACAACATCGCCAACCTTTTCTTAATTTCCTTAATTAGAAGGGTCAAATTATATATTAATATGTTCATTGAAAGAGCCTAGCGTTTCCCCTAAATTTCTCTGGAATGTTGTGGCCTGGTGTTTCCCACCACAGAATTTCTCTCTCAAGCAGTATAAACCCCCCTCGCAACCACCACAGTTTTCAATCACAATCCATTTCTCTGCGTACTCTCATAACAAGCACCACTGATATTCTCACCCACAACATTCCAGTTTTTGCGTTGTATCCATGGCAAGAATATCCAGACAGGTCCATGCAATTCTCTTGGCGCTGGCATGCATGGAGGCTTTGGTTTTGTGTGGGTTTGCCAGAGACAATCCGGTCGGAACCCTTACAGATGATCAAAGGAATGCCGCCATTCCTGACTGCTTGGCACCTTTCAGAACTGTAGTGGGGTGTCTTGATTCAATCAATGATGCTCTTTCCCGCGGAGATTTTCTCCACATTGCACCTGATTGTTGCAAGGTCGTGACTTCGATCGATAAAGAATGCTTCTCCTTCCTGTTCCCGATGAGCTCTTCAGCTCCGTCCATCATTGTGGGCTTCTGTGATATTATTGAACGTAAGAAAGCTGCACGCCATCCCCTTCTAAACGAAGCATTCAAACATCCATAGGATTCATGTGCCCTAATTTGCCGTCTGCTTAGAATAAGGACACGTGCATGCTATTAATTAGTTTGTAGCGAATTTATTTCTTCAATAAAGGGTCTGGTTCGTCGTGAAAAGTCGTCTGCTAGCTACAGAAATACCGGGTTGAAAACAGCTCTGTGAGATTCATATGGTGGATGCATCTACGCCTCTGATTTTGCTGGGAAAATATAGTTGTTCCGTTCCGTTATAAAAACCGAGATGAAACGGTGTCATTTTCATCTTGATTTTAATTCCGGTCCGTTCCGGAAATTCCGGCCGGAACGTCTCGGTACCGTTCCGGCCTTAAAATCCTCTTTTTTTTCTTTTTTTTTACTTGTGATTTTTTTTTTCAAATGTTGAGATTATGTTTGTTTGACTTTGTGTTTATATTGTATAATTTAAAGTTAATTTATCTTGAATTTTAATTATATTTGTTAAATTAATATTTTAATTATATATAATTAATTATATATGAACAGTACAACCCCGAAACGGCACGTCGAAACGCTCCGAAACCGTAACGTTCTGTTTCAATAGAAAAACCGGAACGATATTGACAACTACGGAAATCACCACCTTAATAAATAATACGACTGCGTTTTTTTAATGTTAAACTGGTAAATTCCAATAGAATATTTCTCTTCAATTACCTGCACTTTTAGTTTTAGAATATTGTAGCTTGCTTATTTGTGCGCTTTACCGGATGCTCTATTGATTTCTTTTTTTTTCCCTGATCATCATTACCGATAAAGTTGGATAAAGGGCTTTGAATGATCTATAATATAAATTTGATTATTAGATGTGTTTTTTTTACCAATGCTGACATGAATAATATAGAGAGTCAATTCATGATACCGTTGACCAGAGTCAATTAGTGAAATGCTATATATATAAAACCATGCATAGTGGCAATCCATGATTCCATACAAAAGAATGCTATATAATAATAGAATTTATTTATTTTCCCACCTTGAAGTTGGAAAACATTAAAAGGTATTGTTTAAAAACATTATACTAGTTAAAACATGATTAGAAAATGCATTTCTTTTTATACAAAAATGATCTCATTCCCTTTTATTTTCCACAAGTTATTTTTAGATTACCTATATATAGGAGATTGCTTTCTAATTCGACACCTAAATATTTGCATGGAACGGGCCCCTGTGCTCCCCAGCTAATTAGCATATATAATTAATTGTCAATACCGTTCCGGTTTTTCGATTGGAACTAAACGTTTCCGGTTTCGGAGCGTTTCGGCGTGCCATTTCGGTATCGTACTGTTCATATATAATTAATTATATATATGAAAAAAATAAAATATTAATTTAACAAGCATAATTAAAATTTGAATTCTTTTTTATTTAAAATATTTTAGTGCTTTTAAATTATTTTGATGTATAGATGTCAAAAATAATTTTTAAAAAATAGATTTTGAACCCGGAACGGCACACCCGGAATGGAACCGAGGCGTTCCGGCAGGAATTTTCGGATCGGGCCGGAATTAAAACCGAGACGAAAAAGACGCCGTTTTGTCTCGGTTTGTTGAACGGAACGGAACGGAACGGAATTAACAATGCTAATTAGAGCTTCCATAAAGATTTCTGGTTTGTGCGAGGCTTGAGTTATCATTGGATCGACCATTTGAGCACCTGGCAAAGCTTTTGTTCAGCACCCAAGATTTCGATGCTCTGCTCTGAGGATGAAGATGACATGGCTGGTGCATACAAGATTGTTGTCCTCGACTTGAAGAGGATGTTTATGAATAACTTTGAATTTTTGTAAGAATCGTTGCACCTCTTGAGTTTTGTAGTATTCTTTGCTTCTATGTAATTAAACAGAGAAGATACTTTGCTTTGATTCTGAGATCTTCTTTTTTGCCTTTATATTGCTTTAAAATATATAGAATATCATGAAAAAAACAAGTTTAATTAATTTAAACATGGTCTTTATTTTGTTATTTTTCTTCAAAAAGAAAATAATATGTCGTGAACATTATTTTCAAGTTGGATTAAAATATTTTGAAATCTTAAAAAATAAATGTGCTTTATTATTTTCTCCATTGAAAAAGAAAAACTAGAAAAGAAAAAATAAAAATTAATAAATAAATGAAATGTTATTTTGATATATAAAACAGTCATTACCATAATATTAAACATTACCTTAGCTTTTCTTTCTTACCATGCCATTCAATATTTATCTCACATTTGCTGGCATGAACATTAACTTCATCTACAAACTCACAGATGAGAGGTTTTATTTTACCTCGCTTCACAAAATAGCAGTGTTGTTAATTTTGTTTTATTTCAGTTGAAAAGGTAGAAATATTTTGTATCAATTAAAAAAATAAGATAAAAATTTAAATTTTTTGTCTATTTTAGAAATTTTGTCTAAATTTTGTCCGGAATGTTCCGGTTTTATTATGCCCGTTCCGTTTCGGCCAAATAATATTTTTTTAAATAATGAATAATTTTACAATATTAATCATATCTCTTAATCTGATCGTTAGATTGAAATGAAAATTTACGATGAGTTTCTTAGCACATTTTATATATATTATGTTAAAATTTCAGAGCAATCATTAAAATATAATGATCTTGCAAGATTGATGATGATATTCTCATAATACCATACATTTTTATAATTTTGTTCAAAAAAATATATTTTTATGTGTCTTTTTTTAGATTAAATTGCACATTTCTAAATAATTTTATTTTTGGATTTGAACTATTTTTTTTTGAATTAATATATTTAATTATATATATATATAAACAATACAACTCCAAAATGGTGCTCCGAAACGTTCTGAAACCAAAACATTCCGTTCCAATTGAAAAAAAACGAAACACCAACCGAAATAAAATTGACAACCTTGCAAAATAGTGCTTTGTTTATTTATTTTCTTCCTTAGCTTTCTTTTCTTCAATTATTTTTTTTTAAATTTTATTCTTTAATATTATATTTATATTTTATTAAATTATCATATTTTCATGATCCAAATAGTGGGTTTACATAAGATATTGTAAAATATCTTATACCTTTTAATGTTCAGCCAAACAATCTTAACCTTTGCACAAATTTACACCCTTTTTGTAATAATTACTCATATGATAATCCATTCTCATTTTCTTTTCTTTTCTTTTCTTTTTTTATTTTAAAAATACGATCAACCAAATGCATTCTAAGGTTGGTAAGATATCTTGCAAACCTGAGAGGTGAGGGGTCTCCTTTCAGAGGGCACTGATGATTCCTGATTAGCCAAGTGAACGCTGCCTAACTGCAAATTCCCTTTTACTATAAAATGAGCCTGCTATCGGAAAATTAATGTTACTTGCAGCCTCTTCATCAACGTTTTTTTTTCTGTTTCTCTTGTAATCTCTTTTTTTCACCTTCCCATTGCCCTAATTAGTTTGCATTGTTTGCCCAAAACAATCCTTTTGTGTCTTGAATTTTATTTTTAATGTAGGTGTTCGGGCTAGTTTAAGCGTATCCCGATCAGTCCCATGAGTTCTGAAATTAACGACCAACTAAAACCTTCATTGACACAGATTGATATGAGACTCGAACTAGTGATCTTTGGAGAGCAAACCCATGACCTAACCAGTTGAGCCACACCTCTTGGGTTGATTTTTTTTTAATGTAGATGTCCGGGTTAATTTATGTGCATCTCAACTAATCTCATGTACTTTAAAGTTAATGATCAGTTAAAACTTTAAGTGATCTTGACAGATGTGAAACTCAAACTAATAATCTCTAGAAAACAAACTCGTTACCTGACCATTTGAGCCACAACGCTAAGGGTTGGATTTTGCTTTAGTGCCCTTGAAATTTTTTTAGTCAAATCTCTTCGATGGATACATTAACATATATAGAACCAAAAGAGACGAAGATAAGGGACGAATAAATTCAAGAAATAAGGTTCATTATCAATGCAATCATGGGCCGGTTAAGAAATAAGGTTCATTGTGGTTGTGGTTTAGATGGAGACATGTCGTGAAATGGGAGTTTTTAAGTGAATGATACATCGCAATTACTCTTACCCCTCAAGGATGAAGATGAGTTCAAGTAAAGTTTCCACTGAATTTGTAATCAAGACTTGAAAAGGAAAGTTGAGAGACAAATTCTTCATCGCAATTATGACATGCAAGAAAAGTATACAAAGTCCCTTCTTCTAGTGCAAGGCCCTTTTCCTAGAGCAATAGATCATAAAATTCGATCGTACTTGAAAGTATAGTTTAGGTTGATTTTAAAAATATATATATTTTTTAGAAATGTATTAAAATAATATATATTTTTTAAAAAATATATTTAATATCATCACATAAAAATGATCTAAAAATACTAAAATATATTAATTTTATATAAAAATAAAAATATTTTTTTTTAAAAAAAAACACAACACTTTTGAAAATGTAATGTGAAACAAGACGAGTAGGTACGTCCCTTTTTGTTTTCTTGGGATTCAAAGACTAGGATAGATGCAATTTTGGAGTAATTTGTGTATGCCATGTTCATGATAATAATAATAATAATAATAATAATAATAATAATAATAATGGTAGAAATTGATGTTATTACTATTTAATTTAATTCAATGAATCTCTCAGCAGCACAAATATGGAAAAAAAAAAGTGTGGCATAAAATCTGGATTTATGTAATTTCAAAATATAAAAAAATGCAAGAGAATATACTTTCTCTATCCTCCTTTTCTATATTGAAATAATAGCTAATCACTATTTTATGAATACAAAAAGGAAACAAAGGGGTTAGACAGACTCTTGAAAGAATTTCCCACCCCATAGTTTGTAGATTATTTAAATATAATAACATTAAAAATCAAATATTTTTAAACAATAAAAAGTATATTTGAAAAAGCAATACTCATCGTTATCCCCAATAGCGGTGGCATTCGAGAGGAGAGAGCAGCGATTGGGGAAAAGGGAAGCGTGCTCACTTTATCTCCACGCTGTTTCCCTTTTCAGTCAAAAGCAAGAGGCAGCAGTGATGCCCATCAGAAGAGGCGATCTTGATTCCATAAACATCATCCATTTCCTTCTTTCGCGGGGAATTTGAACGTGTATCTCGTTTTCGCTTTACAAGTATTTTTGAAAAAAAAAATATTTGAAATTTTTTTAATATTTTATATCATTTGCATATATTAATATCAAAAATAATTTTTTAATAAAATGGACCACAAGCATAATCTTTATTTATCATCTAGAAAATGAGAGGCAGCGTAGAGGGCAGCTGCTGCACAGAAATGGTATCATTAGGTATGGTAGAATAGGCTCGATGCCACCGAACCAAAATCTATCCCTATAACTAGCATTGAATGGATTAGGTCTTCGGTGGATCTCCTTCTTTTGCTTGCAACCACCGATCTCTCATGGTATCAAGATAAGGTGAAACCATCCATCAGTATATGAGTAAGAGTTTGAGATTATTATTATTATTTTTTTATATATAATTTTAAATTTGAGTTTTGTGATAGTCAGTATGGTGGTTAATGAATAATTTTAGACTTGTGAACGTAATTTAATAATTTTAGATTTAAAATTTGTGATCGTCAGTATGATGACTAATGAATATTTATATAATTATTAACTTCAGAACTTATGAGATTAGTCGATATGCGCGCAAGCTAACCCGAGTATCCATGTTAATAAAAAAAAAGATGAAACCATTTAATAGGTAATCAGTGATAATAGATTGGAACTAAAAGATTTGCTCTCCTTATAGTCTCAAGTTCGAGTTATGTAGTTGCTAATATGATGAATATTTATATTTACTAATATGGTAATCACCAGAGAATTACATGATCATTAACTTTAAAACTCGTAAAATTAATCGAGATGCTAAAAATTTCTCCATCAAGCCTGTCCATAAATCAACGTTGATGATAATAAAAATAAGGGGAGGAGGATGCTTCAAAGCGAAACTATTAGTTAGAAAGAAAGGCAGCAAATATCTAGTATGCGGGGGGCACATGCCTTCTGATCGTGTCGTGTTGTGGGGTTGGCAAAAATCAGGTCTAGCTGATCATCACAGGCTCTGTCTGATGTCTTGTTTCTTAGCCAAAATACCTTGTCATTTCTTATTTTATAAAATTGGATTTTATACATTTATTTATTTCTCCTTTGACATTTGACACCAAGTTGACAAAAAGAAAAAGGGAAATGGTAAGGTATTGATCGGCCAATTCAAATATTGAAATACCCAAGTACAAGTAGATGCCATTTAAAAAAAAAAAACATTTTAGACAATAGTACATCCTTTCGAATATTTTTCATTATTTTATAATTGAGTATTAGAGGGTTGATCTTTAATTTATATTTTTAATAAATTTAGAGATTAAATTTTAATTTTTTACATTTAAAAAGTATTTAAACATGGAGACTCATAGAAACTCTTAATTGAATTCAATTTTAAGAGTTACGAACATGCTATTAAGTATCATGTTAAAAATGAATGATAATCATTAAAGATATTAAATAAGTATTAATTTATATGATGATTTTTTTAAGTTTTATTATATATTTTAAGGGAAAAAAAGGATTATGATTGACTAGAAGTATTAAACCACTCTTAACCAATACTCTATAAGAAGACTCCTTGACCTAACCACTCCACGACTACTACACTTTCATTGCAATTGATTCCCTTAATTGCATTTCATGGCTAACTAAGCAATTTAAATTAATGCTTTTTAATGTTTAAAATATTCTTATTAATAAAGTAATGGATAACCAAACTCGACGCCTCATATATTTTTTTCCCTTCTTAAATTGATATAATTTTTAGTACAAGCAACAATAATAGGTTTTAAATACAAAATTAGGTATCTCTCTCTCTAACATAATTAATAATTAAAGGTGTGCATGGTAACCCATTTCAATTTTCTTTTCAAAATATTTTTTTATAAAAAAAATATTAATGTTCTAAAATTATTTTAATAGGCTAATGTTTAAAGATTAGCAACCAGCTGCTTTCAATCTTAAAGATTAGTCTCAGGGTAAAATATATTAGAATTAGGATATATTGGTATTTTAAGTATTTTTTATTTAAAAATATATTAAAATAATATTTTTTTTTAAAAAAAGTTATTTTTAACATCCGAATATCAAAATAATCTAAAAATATGTATAAAAAATTAATTTAAATATAAAAAAATTCAAATTATTTTAAAAGCATTTTTAAAATGAAATGCAAAGTCAAACAATCATTTTCTAATATATGTTTTCTTTGAAGTGTAGAGTTTGAATACCACTTACTACATTTTTTAAAGTCATATACTATAATATAAAAAAAAATTAATTTTTTTTTATAAAAATAAAATTAAAAATTTAATCAATATATACACGACCAACTGTCATCCAATTAAAAATAAAATAAAATAAAATAGCTGCTTTCATGAAGCAAAGGAAAAGCCATGGCCCACATGGCAACAAACCTTTCATTATTCTGACCTGCAAGGTTCCAAAGGCAAAGGATTTAAAGAAAAGAGAACCAAAACTTGAATTTGATTACAAGTTGCCAGGTATTTCCCCATCAAACAAAGCATAAATAATTACCAATAATTTTATTTTCTTTTATAATATCCTCAATCACATTTATATCTGACTTGTGAACGTAATCTAAATATTTTATATCCCTTTTGAAATTTTGTAGCCTGCTGTGTTAAAACCTTCTACTAACCCCACTTCCTCTGCCCTTTCATGGCTACCTTACCCATTTATAGAGAAAGCCTTAGATCTTGAACTTGTATTTGCTTCCAAAAAGATGAGTTCTTTGCAGAGCTGGGAAATGGGTTTGTGCTTGCTGGTGTGTATAACTAGCTGCAGCTTCATTTATGTGAGTTCACAGAGTGTTGTGGCTGGAAATGATAATAGCAGTGTCAGTGAAGGAACTGTTTTCATTGATGGAAAAACTTCCATTGGAAAGATTGATGGAGATTTCATTTGTGCCACCTTAGATTGGTGGCCACCTGAGAAATGTGATTATGGGACATGCAGCTGGGACCATGCTTCTCTCATTAATCTGGTAATGATACATTTACTCTGTTTTTTTCTGCTTTTGAAGTTGATTTAGATATCCGATTATGTTGTTTGATTATTGAAACTGGGCTTGAAATGCCTGTCCTTTCCTGTCCTGTACTTCTCCAAACTTCACCGGCATTATACTATTACATAGTAATTATTCTCTAAATATTTACTCTTTT
This sequence comes from Salix viminalis, assembly GCA_029228465.1. NCBI lineage: Eukaryota > Viridiplantae > Streptophyta > Magnoliopsida > Malpighiales > Salicaceae > Salix > Salix viminalis. Next base: position 3,289,458 of record CM055431.1, read on the forward strand.
TGAAATTTGTTTTATATTTCCTCTTATGCAGGATCTTAACAACAACATCTTGTTAAATGCCATAAAGGGTAAGAGCCCTTTGAAGCAAAGCAACCTTTTCTTCTTCAAATTCATGATTTATTTATCAAGAACTCTTTCTAATGTTTTATAGGATCCTAATTACTTTTTCTTGGCGCTATGGTCCAGCCTTTTCACCATTGAAAATCAGATTAGGAGGCACTTTGCAAGATAAGGTCATTTATGACACTGAAGATAATAAGCAACCTTGTCTTCAATTCGTTAAGAACACCAGCGAGATGTTTGGTTTCACTCAGGGCTGCTTGCCCATGTATAGATGGGATGAACTAAATTCCTTTTTTAAGAAATCTGGGTAACAACTAGAAACAATGTTCTCTTATGTTTCTTGTTAACCGTTCTTTACAATTTCTAGGAGTTGAACCACCTCTTACTTTTGCAAATTCAGGGCTGAAATTATATTTGGGCTAAATGCTCTCGCTGGCCGGTCCATAGTATCTGATGGCTCTGCAGTAGGAGCTTGGAACTACACCAATGCAGAATCGTTTATAAGCTATACCGTAAAAAAAAACTATTCTATTTATGGCTGGGAACTCGGTAAGAACACTCTCCATTGCTTTCTCATGATTAATTCTAATGCTTAACGCTTCATGAAATCCATAGAAGTATCATTGATTATTGACCATATGGGAAGTGGGAACTGACTATGATCAATTTATATTGCTGAGATTAATTTACTTATACTGATTGAAAGTGTTTTTTTTGCTCAACAGGAAATGAATTGAGTGGAAGTGGTATTGGAACAGGAGTTGCAGCAGCTCAGTATGCTTCTGATACAATTTCCCTGTATAACATAGTGAAAAACATTTACAGCAGTGCTGAACCGAAACCACTAGTTATAGGACCTGGAGGATTCTTTGATGCAAATTGGTTCAAAGAGTTTGTAGATAAAACAGGCAGTTCTGTAAATGCGATCACCCACCACATATACAATCTTGGTCCAGGTATATCTTTGAAGAAAATGATTCAACTTCTGCAGCCTTACACCTTGTACAGTAGGTCTAATCTGGCATGATTATATACTTTTCTTGTGCAGGGGTTGATACACATCTGATCGAAAAGATCCTTGATCCATCCTATCTTGATGGCGAGGCTAATACATTCAATAGCCTCCAAAGCACCCTCAAGAGTTCTGCAACTTCAGCAGTTGCATGGGTTGGTGAATCAGGTGGGGCTTACAACAGTGGCCGTAACCTTGTTACCAATGCATTCGTGTTTAGTTTCTGGTAAGTGAAGACGGAATCTATAACAAAAATCTCCAGCTTTTCTGGTGTGGATTTATAAGTCCAGGGATTTCAATACAGGTACCTGGATCAGCTTGGGATGGCATCAGCTTATGATACAAAAACATACTGCAGACAGTCATTGATTGGTGGCAATTATGGTCTACTTAACACTACAACTTTTGTTCCAAATCCGGATTACTACAGGTATTTCAAAACTGGTGTTCTTATGCTAGCAGGTGGTCTGAAAAGTTAGATATTAGGATAGAATCAAAGAGTGCGATGAATTATCTTTTTTTTACTATGACGAATTTATAAGAATTTCATTTGTCTGCTAAAAGAATGAAGATTAAGTTTTAAAACAGGCATGATAAATTAGGAACAATTTTCTAAATTATGCTGATTATGAGTATAATTTGATCACCTCATTTGGCTTCATCAATAGTCAGAACCAGGCCAAAGATGAAATCCCTTGACTCCCATTATGAAATATCTACTATAACTCGGTCGTACAAGGTCTCTAAGAACTTCTAATGTATGCTATCTTCGTTGCAGTGCTCTTCTTTGGCACCGATTAATGGGAAGAAACGTTCTATCAACCAGCTTTTCTGGAACGAAAAAGATACGTGCTTATACTCATTGCGCGAAAGAATCCGTAAGTTAATTCCATAATACAATCATCACACAAGTGAAGGCCTGTATTATCTAATTTGATTAATAATCTTTGCAGAAGGGGATCACATTGCTACTAATCAACCTTGACAATAGCACAACTGTTGAAGTCACTGTAACATTCAACAGTACTTGGAGATTGCACCAGAAACACAACCCTCACAAGCTCCACAACCCTCACAGGTCTCACAAGCTCCACAAACCTCACAGGTCTCATAAATCCCATAAATCAAAGGTCATTCAGAAACCTCAACGGTCCACAAGTGGGATAACAAGAGAGGAATACCATCTAACAGCTAAAGATGGAGATTTACACAGCCAAACAATGCTACTTAATGGGAACATTTTAACTGTAAATTCATCTGGGGACATCCCTTCCTTGGAGCCTTTACATGTAAATTCATCCAAGCCAATAATGGTTGCTCCTTCCTCTATTGTATTCGTCCAAATGCCTATTGTTCTCCCTGCTTGCAGCTAGGAAGTAGCACTACATGGAACTAAATTGGTTCCACGTAGTAAATAGTGATCCATCAAATAAGACAGAATACAGGCATGTGTTAAATTCTTTTTGGCGAAGAATACAATGACATGTTTTTGGTAAATTATGTTACATTCTTGCTGGCGAAGAATACAATGACATGTTTTTGGTAAATTATTTTGCAAAAAAACAAACAAACAGTGCCCATGTAATGAACCAGAATACAACATAAATTTCTTTACTGATCGTGGCAGCTCGTCCCACAATGAACTGCCTTGGGGCATTTCCTTTGTTGAATAACGTGAAAAGCAGAGAAATATTGGTGCAACAAAGTTCTCGAGGTTTAAAGGCATAACGTAAAATGCAAGCCCTAAGGGCAGCTACACGACAAGCTTGTGTAGCATATGTTTTCGGTGGCCAACCAAGACAACAAAGTCAACTATGCAATTTTCTTGGTGAATTACACTTGAAATCAATATACAAATGGTATTTTTCTGTGCATAGAGATATACAAATGAAGCTAACTATTGGTAGATGAGGCAATTCCCACCAAACGCTATGGAAAATGAAGTCAAATGTATAGCATAATGAATGGTGTGTTCTCTCTCTAATTTGGATGTCATTCAAGAAAACTGATCCAGAGACAATCAAAGTCAATCTGTGTTGGAGAAGTTTTGAGGCTTGCTGCTGGCAAATGCCAGCCATACAATGGTACCAGTCAAGTAGAAGAAAATTGATGGTGCGAATAAGGAAATCTGCGCGGTACAAATATGAGAAATAAACAGTTAATAGAAGAAGTTAATAACAGCTTATCCAACGATTATCTACTTGAAAATAGATGAAGTGTAATGTAATCAACTGTGTAATGTAATGAATCGGACTTACTAAATTTTAATTTCAGTCCCTAAAGTTTTCAAATATATTGTTTAGTCCCTCTATTTTATTTTTGCTTACAAATTGGTCTTTATAATGCATGATTACTCTTTATATGTAATGGTTCATCACATAGCTTTTTTAATATAAATTATAATGATCCATTTTATTACAAAATTAAAAATTACAAAACTAAACATAAGAATGTAATGACCAATATCCATTACATTCAATCAAATATTCCGTTAAGAGTTAAAGGCAACTTACACTCCACGAATGAGTTGTATCAAGAAGATAACCAGTCAAGGCAACACCTACAATTCCAGGTATTGCTCCAACAGTGTTGGTAATGCCCTGCGTAGGAAAATTAGATAGAAAGAAAGATTATAAGGGTTAAAGGAAGGTCTTTTTCTTTACAGATGCATGAGAAGGCCTAGAACTGGTTGCAAGCTTACAGGAGCAACTGATCATGGATCCAAATGAATAAATTATGTGCTTGGCCTGGAGCTAAAATTAGAAACACTATCACAGGAATGTTTTACGAATGTTTTGTCTAGAAATTCAAGTTCAATTTTGCACAGCAGCCTGAAAAATCTACAGGCAGACCAAGGCAATGCTCATTGGAGATAGGAGCAAAATCCACGCCACAATGGTTTTATTAGATAATTAGAATGCTAGTCTGGCGATCAATTTTATTAAGAGAAGTGGCTAGCTGGAAAAATAAGATAACAGATAACTGAGAAAAACCCACTACATGAAGTGAATCAACTTGGTTTTTTTATTTTTCAGTTTCCAATTTTTCACCTGAAAAACCAACTCCAACTTGCAATAGGTATATTATTGGATATGTGGGTTCTACAGATCCATGTCATAAATAACAATGCACAAGATTCTGGAACCATGTGCTGATTTGATTTGAAGTAGACAAAAAGTGAGGAACATGTGAGAAATAGACTGATAATCCATGTTTATGACACCTGAGATCAACCTCTTCAGGAGACTGATCAGAAAATTCATAGCATATGCAACAAAATTATGATTTGTAGGTCACATACCAACAGTATACTTGCATATTCAGGAGATATATCTTGATGTGTACAGTAAAGTCCTGCAAAAAAGATAGATCATTGAAATGGAAATTAACCTAGCACAGGTCAATATATTCCAATTCACAAAATGAATTAAAAAGGTTCTTAAATAGTTCAGTACCTGACAAGGCAAAGCTTGAGAGGGCCAGGCCACCAGTGAGAATCCCCACAATCTCCCAGGGTGGCAATCCTAGATCTACAGAGGAGAGTGTCATGCAAAGAGCAGGAGACAAGAAGGCAATTGTTTGGCAAATCTTTCGCACCTGCAAGGTCAAAAAGGTAAAGCTTCAAGGTGTTGATTATAAATGTGCAGAACTATAATAGATGTCTGGTTTTACAGACCGTAGTGGTTTCAACTCCATTAGCAATTAAGTTGTCAGCGAGCTGTGCGGCAAAGCTATTCACAAAAACTGAAGCCAAGGGAGGAAGAATGGAAACCTGAAATGGTTAATAGTTACTTCATAGGAAAATAAAAAATATATATAAAAAAGTTCATATGCATTTAAACAATCAAATGATGGATGATTATCCTATTACATGCTATATAGGATACCAAGACCTAAGCATGAGATGTTGAAACAAGCAATTTCTTGTACAACAGTGGTACTTTTCTTTTTGGAATGAATGACTCCCCTAATTCATTTCAAGACGTGAGAATTTAACTTGTCAAATTTTAAGCTGCAGAATTATTCCTTATGTTTACAATACAAGTACTATATAAATACAAGTAATATAAATGACTAAAGTTTGAGAAGGACTAGAATTTATAAGACAGCCATACATCTTCAAACTTACCCATGCAGCTTCTGTCAGATTCAGGCTCAGCTCCTCACTGCATGGCATATCGATTGAAGTAAAGTTTCTTTTCCATTGTAGTCATAATGACAAGCACATTGATATTGATATAGAAGATTATAAATGCTTTTCATCCAGAACAATGAGAAAAGAAATTCAGAACGTAGAACTGCAAAGATACCTGAAATAAGAAGGAAGCCAAGACAAACAGGTATAGTGACCCCAACTTCCACAAAAGTGAGCATATATCATTGCCCATACAGCTGGGGTTTGGAAAAAAGCCTTCCATGGCACATCCTGCCACAATAGAGCCAGAAAGGAAAGTGAGAGCAAATGGTAACACCAAAGTCTTAGGCATGTTCCTTAATTTTTTTTTATCGGGTACCATACAGTTCACAGAAATAGGAATTAAAAATAATTAAAAAAAACATGTTAAACTCATGTGAGAACAATCAATAATATGTGAGTGAGAGTGAATAGCATTCCTAGTGAACAATGTTTCAAACCATTTTGTCACCAAAATCAGCCAACAATAATACATTGAATTCAGACAGACTTATTGGCCATTGCCTCAACTATAAGTCTTGAATGACCCCTAAACCTAGTTACTTGGGTTTAACTTGACAAATTAGTGAAACATGCCACTTTACAAGAACTATTGCATTTAAGATACAATCAATAGCTCAATCAGTACCCTTCCCATCCTTCAAGTTTCCAATCTTATATTGCCGAATAAAGAAAGGGAGAAAGCATTGTACCTTCAGTGAGCCACCCAACTCTGCAAGAGAATAATTACTAAAGGATTTTTCCATGTGGATAGATTGGGGCCCTGTCAAACATATTGAGGAAAAGTCCACTCATGACTATGTAAAAAGGATCTCAAGGAAAAACAGCATTTTCACCACCAATCATTTTTATGTAGTTCATATCAATACACCACCTAAGAATTGAGCCTTTCCTAGGATGACCCTCCAATGTGAGGTCAATACTGCAGTAGAGCATAGAAAGTCATCTGAAGACTCAGGAAAACATGCTACTGGTGTAAAAGTAATATGCTAACTCCATTTAGAAGATGAGATAAACCTAGTGGATTGTCTCTGAGGCAACATTGATCAGTTCAAGAGTACCAGGTTGAAAAGAGATGCAGAGTATGCTTTTAATAATATGGAGGACATATTTTTATGACCAAGCTGATATTTGGCATGTAAAATGGGTTATTCTCTTGCAACTCATTATGATAATATACGAGGCTACCCATACAATAGGGTGTTTCAGATATGGCACTCTTTTAGCTTAAATAATCTATATCTTCTTCTGTGGAATTGCTAAATTTGTATAAATTAGGGAAAATATCCATCATACATGCAATATCAGGTAGACTAACCACATAATTTACATCAGAAAGGCAGTGTAGAATAAAGCATTACCAGTACGTGAAAATAGATGCAAAAGAAGACAATATATGATTTTGGCAATTATATAAAAGTTGTCAACCAATCATTATCGACTTACCAATAAACTAAGAAGCTTTATTCATCAATTCGAGAATAGAAAAAAAACAGTAGAAGTTAGTGCTTACGTGAAGCAGGCTTGGCAGCATGAGAAGCTTGTCCCTCTTCAAGATATTGAAACCCCAAATACCTTCATATTTTTTGGTGTTGCCACAAGTACAAAGTCAACTTTCATTCAGTTGTTAACATTAGCAACTTAAAAAACTGAATATAATGAAATAAACAAATGCAAGTATTAAACAGCCAGTTCAGAACCACAGTTAACCAAAATGCCTTGAAATATTATCTATTTTATTTAACATTGAGCGAAAAGCCTTTTTATGCATCACCAAAGTGTGAAATTCCTTTTGTTCAAGGCAAAAGCAGGTAAGCATTGGAATCCAAGTGATTAGTGACAAATACTTACCAGGCTAACCCAAGAAAGCCAAATATATAAAATACAGATGCCCAACCAAAATGTTGAATAAGGGGAGGAGCTAAAAGAAGCCTGCATGAACTTTAAAACTGTTAGAAACGAATAGAGATTGAAGCCAGGTGCTCAATTTAACTAAAAAGAAATAGGCTCAGACAAAAAGAAAAACATTAAGCATGGCATAAATTTGTCTATTAAATGTGTTCCACAGACCCAACATGCTTAATTCTTTCAGCAGCAATTTAACACCAGGAAGATGAAAAGTTGTGTTAGTTTCTCCAATAATTGACAATCACATATGCCAATGAGTTGAATATACTCCATGGTCAATTTTTACAGTTAAAGTTCTGTAAATAAAGTGGTAAGCAGTTTTTTTATCAGTAGAAAAGAGCTGTTGCTATAACAGACCAAATTTAGAAAAACATACCCTATAACACTTCCTACACTCAGTCCCCCAAAGACGAATGCTACAGCTCGTGATCGCTCTTCCAAAGGTATGGACCTGCATGCAATGTGGTCAATACCAATCCAATCAAAAGAACTCTAAATCATCTCTTCATCAGGGACTGGCTTTCTACAATACAAGCAACATAAGAAAGCAGTCTATGGGGCACTATCAGTCAATGACGCCGCAAAATATAATAAGTTATAACAAGCCAAAGAGCACAAGTTCAGTAGCAGAGAATAAGAGAACAGGACATGGCCTACCACAAAATAGGCAAAGTCTCACATAGATATTAAGTTAATATGAAACAGAAGATAGCCAAGGAGAGCCTCAAAGGGTAGAGATCAGTGTCTAAGTGTAAACATGAATTAATATATACAATTAAGTGATTATTATTGTATATATATAAATTGTTAGAGGTAGGAAGGGAACTCTATAAACCAAAGAAACAGTCATAATGATCCACACAACAAAATTAACTTCCAAATATTCCGCGAAGATATAACTATTAAGTTTTTCATGAGACTACCAATTTTACTCAATAATGTAAAAGAATGCAATCTGGACATGAGCATGGGCATGACCATAGGAAAAATCAAGAAAAAGTGCAAAGGAATACTACTCTAATGAAACACATGAAAAAAACAAACCAAATACCCAACACAAAAACATAGATTGTGGTTGATTATGTTTCAGCCAAATATTATCTAAAAGGTTCACTAAAACAGGCTCCTATAGAGCTTTGGATGTCATACATGCCTGGCAATGAGGTCAGTTGCTGCTGATGGTGAAACTCCTTCTCCGATTCCAACCTAGATTTGGAACACGTAAGAGAAAATCTCAATAAGACAAGAAACAAATTTAAGCAATTTAACATTGAGTAAAGGAGCATCAAAGCAAAATGCAAAAGTGTATTATGAAAGAGAGAGAGACACACAGACTAAATAAGAAAGGGTTAATCTCTAAAGTATCATCAAATGCTTATGATGCATGCATAACTTTTAAGCAGTTACAGATTCATGAAAAGACGTACACAAGTTGGACTGAAATACTAGTTCAACATATGGAGTATTAGAGAAGCTGCACATACCAAAACCCTTGACAACATAAGTCCGGGCAAATATCCAGCAAGAAAAGGAAGAAGTGCTGTAGCCACTGACCATGTCAAAACTCCAAACTTAAGAACTTTTCTGCAAAATAAATACAAATTAAAAGAAAGGCATTAGGCCTGTATCATTCAATTTGCACCAAACCCAAAAGACAGGTGAAACGCTTGCAGTGCATTGGATCTCTAGAAAATTAATTTCATGCCATAATTAGTTTCTGGAGTCCTCTTCTCTGAATTAGAAAGCTAGAAAGAGTTGGGTGTCCATTACAGCATTATCCTCAATCTTTAAAGAGACCCTGTGCATCTATTCAAACCATGAACTTCCCAGGTGAAGTCAGCCATATTTCCAGAAAAATATACCTTTTTTACTGCTTTAACAGATAGGATAATCATGGAGCAATCATTCAATTACATTGAGCTGAAACAATAACTTGTGCGAGAACATAAACTATGTTTACAACTTGTACATTTAAGCTCTAGAGGGGATAGATTACACGTGAAATCTATGGTTATAATGGAACTTTCTGCGGTTCTTATTGCCCAAAACTGCTATAGTTGAGGTGTCGCATTTAGAGTTTAGAAAGTCAAATGGAAATGAAGTATATCGATGCACATCAATAAACATGGATGTATCAGCATCAATGAGCAGAAAGTTAAGATCACGATCATATAAAAAGAATAATAATTTCAATCTTATTGGAGGGGCTATTTGAATAGAGCAGATAAATTATTAGATTGCAATGACCTAACATCGATTTTTGTTAAATCAGAAGTACCCCCACCTTTCTTTAGGCAATTTGAGCTCATAAAAGTAAATATAGCACTCAACTCAAACACACAACACCTCAATGACGACAAGTTACATCAGCTATATAAAGATTATGTGATTTGATCCCAGTTTTAGTGTTAGTGTTCTTCAGAAATTCTGTTTTTTAGTCTTCAATCTAAACAGTAATTGTTTATAACAAGTACTGTTCAGATCATAAAAATCTAACAAGTGGTCTTCTTCTTTCCAGCTATGTTCAATTCTCGGATAAACGTCTTGTGATCGAAGATCATTCAACTAGATCTTAATCAAGAGTTAGCATTACTTATACAAGTTTAAGTAAGTATAAAGGAGGAGGAGAAAAATAGCTCAAAGTGAAATTCTGCACAGGAAGATACTAATATAGCCCTCCTAATGCTTAAAAGGAATATATCCATTACTGCAGCTTAAACAAGAGGTTTCTCACTGCTGGGGTTTAGAAAAAGTAGTTTATTGATGGAAATGACATAGTCCTCTAACATGAATGACCATAGAAATACAAAGAGCAATTAAGAACTAACCTCCCGCCAAAAATCTTGGCAAGCCAACCTCCTGGCAATTGACTCAAAGCATACCCCCAAAAGAAGGATGACTGCACTAGCCCAGCCATTGATGCATTCCACCCAAATTGGTGTGACATAGGAATTATAGCAACACTCAAGTTCACCTACCCAATTTAGCAAATTGATCAAAACTAACTTAAGCCACAAACACAAGACCATGTAGCTAATATTAGCAACACCGTAATAATCACTCCTTGTTTCAATTCGATAAGAAAAATTACCAAGGCCTATGAACATATCAAATTAGACCAAATACAGTTACCTTGTCCATATTGCAAATGACGAAGGCAAGTGAAGTGGTGCCAATAAGCTTGTATCTCTGAGGAATATTCTTCCATGGAGGCCAATTCCAATCAAAACCCACTTCACTAGACCCAATATCATCCCCCAATTTCTGCTCAAAATCCAAACTTGAACCCCTCTTGGAGTCCAACTCATCAACTCTTTTTAGTCCAGTGAGTACATCAGGGACCCTCTCACTTTCTTTCACATTCTCTTTCTCTTTAAGACTACACCAAACCCTGAACGTCAAGCTGTTTTTAGAGTGTAATAAACGTAAAGAATTGGTCTTGAATGAGGTGGTCGTGTTCAAGAGTGAGGTTTGTGTGTTTGTGTGGTATGAGAGAAAGGAAAAGTTCTCTGCTTTGAAGGTCAAATTTGCCATTTTCTTTTCTCGAGGAACAAAAAGTAACTATAATTTCTGGAAGTGAAGTTGATATATAACAAGAGGAAAAAATGTTAGCAGCATATAACGTGTTAAGTTTCTGTGATGCTTAAGTGAATGGAAGCCATGGGAGACACCTTTGGCATATCATTCACAAGGACCTGAGGTGGCCACGGAGGAAGATGGCTTGTGGCTGTTGTTAGTTAGACGGACCCACATATCTCACCTATCTATTTTATATTTAGAGCTTATTTATCTTTATGTATTAAAAGTAATTTTAAATAAATTTATTTTTATATATTTCAAATTATAAAAATTCTCTAGGTCATTGTATTAATATAAAAAACGTATTTATTAAATACTTTCTTTGAGCCAGCGTCGAGTTTAGGTCTAGCTGTGAAGAAAAAATAAAGTTTTCTAGGGTTCACCACTTCCATCTTTATTTTATTTATCTTCACGCCTCTGATCCACAACATTTTACCAGCAGCTTCAGCAGAAGGAAGAGTTTTTTTTTTTCTCCTGTTGGACCCGCAAAGAATAATGAAAGTCTTACAGTAATTAATTAATCCCAGCTAAGCAAAAATATTTACCAGTGCAAGTGGGGTCTTGGCCTAGCGGTTGAAGAGACTTGTTTCTTTTCTCTGCACTAAGGTTCAAGTCTCATCATGCACGCCTGTCACCCCCGCGGTGCCTTACATGCTCACTGGGTTTGCAGGATGTTCAGTGAGTCCGAGGATTAGTTGTGGTGCGTGTAAACTAGCTTGGACACCCCAGTTATAAAAAAAAATATATATATATATATATATATATATATATACCAGTCTCTCCCAATAGTCAACTGTGGTAATTTCTTATCAACTTGGCAAGCAATTTCCATGGCTGGTTTTGTTGGCCTTGACTTTATATTATAAGGGATGGAGAGAGCGAACGCTTTATTCAGATGATGTTATGGCAAAAGTAACAGCCGAGTAAATTGCTTGTTTAATTAAGAACAGGAAAAAGGGCCATAAATATATTTTATTTTATTTTATTTTTACCCTTATAGTTTGCTCTCTCACGTTCCCATCATTTGTATTCTCTGATGAAAAAGGTGTAAAGGGGTGAGAAAATTGTATAAAAAAGGATCTAAAATTAAACAAATTGAATTTGGTTCATATTTTTTAAAAAGAAAAAAATCCAAAGAGCTGGAATTTTTAAACTAAGCATGTTCATCCGTGCATGCATAACCGTGTCAGATCACATGGTGAACGGGCACTCCAAAATCATGTTGACTTCAGGAATAGAATAGTGGATAGAGGCAGACAAAATTGCCATTCCCCATTCTTTGAACACAGCTACCAAAAAAAACAAAAAAGAGAGCTCAGTGTAGGCATCAGCACCATAGCAACACTTCAAGTTTCAGTTGAATAGATCCAAGATCTTCCTTTTCCTTACAATCTACTGGAACAGCTGAATTTTTCAGTCGAGGAAACACCCTTTTTGATAAAAACCACCTTTAGCGCGACCGAGGCAAGTAGTTTTCTGCAGCTTCTGGTGAGATAACATGGCTGCCATGGCAGAGTTGATATCAAATTCAGTCCAAGAAATGGCTGTCGACGGGAAAGAACCACCGGCCAAGTATTTCTATAAAGGAAATGACGCTGGAGTCCTTGATGCTTCTGTTCCGTTGATCGATGTTCCAGTTGTCGATCTTGGTCTCCTTACATCTCCATCAACCAGTGCACAAGAACTAGAGAAACTTCACTTAGCTGTCAGCTCGTGGGGCTGCTTCCAGGTCCTTTCTTTTCTGAACTCACTCTTGATACAATGTCTATTTCAATATGATTCCAGCACCAGAAGGATAGCACATAAGATTTGTTGGATATAATTGATACCAGTCAACTGGATTGATGAAGTGATGTTATTCTCTCATTTACATTATCTGGATTGAGTATTTTAGCCAGCCAAGTTTAGGTCCATCTGCATTTCAGGTTTTTTATCTGATAACAAAACTTGACAAAAAACTGGATAGTCAAGAAGACATCCCGGATTACATGATTCGTTGTGTACATTAAATCGAACATGTGGATCTGGCTTACTCTCACAGTCTTGCTTCATAATCAGAATTGATTGATTTCAATGTTTCATCAGGTAGTAAATCATGGAATGGCAAGTTCCTTTTTAGACAAAGTTCGAGAAGTAAGCAAGCGATTCTTCGCATTGTCGATGGAAGATAAGCAGAAATACTCGAGAGAAGCTGACAGCATTGAAGGGTATGGAAATGACATGATTCTTTCAGACCACCAAACGATTGACTGGACTGATCGATTGTATCTTACTATTAGCCCAGAAGACCAGAGAAAGATCAAGTTTTGGCCCGAAAATCCTAAAGATTTTAGGTAGTGTAATCACAATGCTACCAGATTATCCACTGGATTTTCAGTGTCAAGATAAGAATTGACATATCTACTGTGTCAAGACTTTGAGAGAAGTGCAAGCTAACTCTGTTCCTACCCATTGCTGCAGGGAAACCCTAAACGAATACACCATGAAGTTACAAGAGATGAATGAAATTCTCCTTAGAGCCATGGCAATGTCGTTGAGCTTGGAGGAAAGCTGCTTTTTAGACCAGTATGGAGAGCGACCACTTGTGACAGCAAGGTTTAACTTCTATCCTCCATGTCCAAGGCCTGATCGAATTCTTGGCGTCAAACCACACGCAGATGCATCGGCAATCACCTTCCTCTTGCAGGACAAAGAAGTGGAAGGTCTGCAATTCCTGAAAGACAGCGAGTGGTTCAGAGTTCCCATCATTCCACATGCTCTTCTAATCAATGTCGGAGATCAAGTAGAGGTAATTTTTCTTCTACTTTTCAGACCCCATTTTTGTTATTAGCAGAAGCGAACTGTAAACTCTTTCCCCAGTTTCAGCTTTAGTTATTCACATTTCACCTCACAAGATTTAGGCAACACTCCATTACAGAATATTTCAAGCAATTGAACCTAGAAAATAGGTTCACAATTGACAGACCTGCATAACTGGTATGGAATGATACATGCAGATAATGAGCAATGGAATATTCAAGAGCCCAGTGCACAGGGTGGTGACGAACACAGAAAAGGAGAGGAACACTCTGGCTGTGTTCTGCATTCCTGAGTCAAATAGAGAGATCAAACCGGCAGATGGGCTGATCAGTGAAACGAGGCCATGTTTATACAAGAAGGTGAAAGATTATGTTAGTATCTACTTTCAACACTATCAGCAAGGGAAGAGGCCGATAGAAGCAGTAAAGATTTGATTTTTTTCAATAGATATGACAAAAAAACCATAGCAATCTGTGGTGCCGAGGTGCATGTTACCTTACCTGGATTATCAGATAAAGATTGCCAAGCAATGTTTCTGCTTCTTGTTGGAACATAAAAATTTTTCTTTGTGTTCCTTTCACTTTAAATTTTATTGTCTGCAAAAGCATTGCTGATAATCTTTTTCCTATCAAAGATAGACTAAAATCAAAATATCTCTAAGAGATGTTGATGAACAGTGAAGAACTGCCGTAAACATATTTCTATGAAGATGGTGTTAATGGAGTCCTCGACAGTTCTCTTCCTGTGTTGGAGATCCCTTTTATTGAAATAGGTCGCCTCGCATCTCCAACAACCAGCAGAGGGGAATTTAAAAACTCCACGCAGCTCTCAGCTCATGTGGCTGCATTATGGTTTGGTTTTCAATCACTCTTCATTGAATCCAATTTCTCTGTTGTGATCATGCTCATTTACTAGATTTTGACTTCCAATATTTGGTCAACACACTATGCTCCATAACTTTTTTCTAAAGAACTGGTTGGTTTGTTACGTTCAACAAATCATGGAATCACAAGTTCATTCTTGGACAGAGTACGCTCAGCTACGAAGCAGTTCTTTGCACTTTCAATGGAAGAGAAGATACAATGACTTTGAGAGTGCGGTTGAAATTACATTTTGAAAATGTTTTTTTGTTAAAAAATATATCAAATAATGTTTTTTATATTTTTAAAAATTAATTTTAATACCAACACATGAGAATAATCTTAAAACACCAAAAAAAAATTTAAAAAAAAAGATAAAAATAATTTTTTTTCTTCAAAAATACTTTTAAAATACAGTGAAAACTATAAAAATACTCTAGAGAAGTAGAAAGCACAGGGTTATGGGAATGACATGATTCTTTCAGAAGATCAGATACATGACTGGACAGACCGATTATATCTTAAAGTAACCTCAGAAATGGTACTAAAATCAAGATTGTCCGAATTAAAAAAAAACTAGCAATTCACTTAATGAGGTCTTTTCCACGCGCAAAATGATAAAATGTGCAGGGAACCCTGCTGCAAGCATAAAATATGTTGCCTGGATCATGGCCAGCCAAAAAAACATAAATAAATATGAGACAGACAAGAGCATCGTACTAATTCCACCCAGGCATAGATTCATAAAGACGTTGCGTGCCAACCTGGGTCAAGGCCTGGCCTGCTGCATTGCTCAAACCTATGCAAACCTCAGCTCCTCGATATTCCATTGGACACATCTCTTACCATACAGAGTACAGACTCAAGGCTAGACAATCTTGGGAATTGCTGAAAGGAGGAACACAAAACTAGTAAAGTGAAACTTACCATTTTACCTGCCAGAAAAGATGACAAATAGCCAGACAATTTTTCTGGCTCTTTTTATTCATGTAAACATCAAAAGGAACTGGAAACAAAATCTGTCAAAGGAGCTCCTCTGTCGAACAAAAATGGAGCTCCATAACAGTTACTCAAAACAAATGATACGACAAACCCGCCTACCTAAGAAAGGAAAAGGATACAACAAACAACTGGCTGTGAAACCAGATAAGGTTAGATAACCTAAAAATTGCAGGAGATTGAACTTCACAAACTTCATACTAAGCAGTTGCTTGTGGAAAATCCCCTTTTCTTAACGCCAGAGAAAGAGTCAGTTTGATATTAAACTGGATTGTGCCTGGGATCTTCTCACATACTTGAACTTCTGCTAGTCCTTGAGATATTGTCACACTGGATCACTTTTATTCCTCATCTACATCACACGTCATGGAACCATCTTCATATACGCCTCATCTCGCCATCACTCATCGCCTCCAGCAAGTTGCGGAAATATTTTCAGCTAGGGGCTTAAAGACAATGTTTTGAGGATGACTTTCTTCACTGGTTGATTCGTTTAGCTGGAATTACCAAGTTACCCAACAGCACAAAACTCCTATGACAGAGATAGATAACACGTCATTAATAATTTTGCTTGCAAACACCTAGACAATAAACAAGAAGAGAACAAACAATATGATTGAACTAAAATGTGATAGTATGACAGTGTTACACGTTTCTGACTTGTCTTTGGAACTGAGTCAACATGAAAATCAAAAACAAGAGAGACACTGATAGAGGACCTATATTTTTATTAATCAACATTTAATAACCAACTTTCACAAGAGAAATCTGAGATAGAAAAGTTACAAGGAATTCAAGTTTGATATTTCTTGTGGGCCATAATATAGATCCGAATCAGTTATAGATGGTGCGAAAGAGGAATTAAACTTGGAAATGATAAGCAATGAAATGCCTTCGCCACTTACCAATAATGCTAAAGTACACAGATGTTAATTATTTTCAGCATTAAGAGTCTCTGAAGAAGAAGACACCAGTGCAGCACTATTTTGAGAGAATTTTGCAACCGAAGGTTCCTCACTTAATTCTTGAGGATTCTCTGAACTCCCAAACAACTGCCTCCTGAGGACTCCATGCAACCGTCCAAACAGCTGATCCTTCAATGATTCAAAAGCCAAATCCAACCTCTCTAGCTGCTCCATTGCATTTACATTGTACATGAACAAACCATAGTACAGATCAAAGCTATCCCCAGCTGTATTTTCCACCAAATTCAACAAAGTTTCATAGCCTTTAGTGTTGATTGGAGTTGACTCCAACCCTAACTTTTCCAAAACCCGTCCCATGGTGTGTGTAATGAACTGTGATCCCGCAGCATGCCAATCATGCTCTGCACAAGACATCTCCACCATTCTGCATCCTTCTCGAGCAAAAATATCAAGAAACTTATTGCATCGTGATACTCTTGAACCTTCACTTCCAATCCTGACCTTGTCAAAAACAAATGCCAGCTGGTTCCACCCATTTTTACCACTTTCAGGTCCAAACATGGGATGAGTACAGAGAATATCAAAATGTGGTGGTAAATGTTGAAGAAACATATTCCTTGGAAACTCTTTCACTGAAAGTACATCAACAAAAAGAGTACTTCTCTTCAGTCTCTGAAATGGTAGTGACTTGATAATCTTTTCTGTCGAGAGAATTGAAGTGCAAAGAACAATCACTTCTGGATGCTGTTCACAGAGGTCATCTGCATTAGAGAAATAAGAGACCCCCAGCTTTTGAGCCACATCAGAATAGTTCGCTCGAGAATAAGCTAAAACTGTGTGACCCTGTTGAACAAAGGTTTTTGCAAGGAACTGACCAAAGTTCCCAAATCCAACAATGGCAATCTTGAGCTTGGAGCTGTCATCAGAGCAGCTTGAATTCCCTGCCTCGTACTCGTAGGTTCGGGCAGAGCCCTGAAATCTGAAAGGTTCAGACAAATTATATTAAAGATCAATCATTTGATTTTGGCTGTACAAACTATCCCACAGAGTGCAATTCCCCATCCCTACCCTAACACCAACCACCAACCACCAACTGAGGACTTCTTGCTCCTTTTCTTTATCTTTTTTTTTTTATCCCTGGTAAGTTGTGAAAACTACCGTATCATTTGGTACATTTGCACTCAACGAACACAAGTATTCCAGACAAATAAGTGACACCTGTTTTTCTCTATTAGCAATTTAACACATGATGGCATGATGCAATACCATTAATTTTCTTGTTATTTTCGCATAACATTTGCATCTCTTGTCTAACATGAGAGCTACTTGAATTGATGGATTCAAGCTTTAATCAAGTGCATGAAGTAGAAGAGATCATTACTCAAGTTTTTCATAACGTGTCAAACATTTTTGTTGGATCTCTTCACACCAGAAAATACAAGCCCTTACAAGGTGATCTTCACAATAGTCAAACAGCAAAATTTAATTCAAATCTGTAAACAAGTATAGCACAGATCACCTAAATTGTTAATAGGAAGCATCTATGACAGGCACAAAATTATAGGAGATCCTAAACCTAATTACAAGTACCTTTCGCTTTTCAATCTTGAAATGGGAAAGCTAGAATGAGAATCAGCACTAAGAAAATATATAATTTCCATAATAAAACAACAAAATGGGAAATGCACAAGAGCACCCACATTACTTAATCTTAAAACCCAAAAATTTGCTTAAACACTTACCTCACAGATTCTGAACGAGATGGTAATGCAGCGGCACCATTGAGGTGCCCTTTATTGTAATTCTCTTGCAAGACTTTACGACTCTCCGCATTCCCAAACAGCTGCTTCCTCACAACCTCATGTAACCTTCCAAAGAGCTGCTTCCTTAAATCCTCAAAGGCCAAGTCCAACCTATCCAACATCTCAAGCACATTCCTGTTATACATGAACAACCCGTAATACAAATCAAAACTATCCCCTGAAGTATTCTCCACCAAATCCAACAAACTCTCATACCCTTTAGTATTAATCGGCGTGGACTCCAATTTCAACATCTCCAACACTCTCCCTACAGTATGCGTTAAAAACTGTGACTCCCGCCGCGTACTTATCATGTTCTTGACAACTCATTTCCACCATTTTACACCCTTCTCTTTCAAAAATTTCCAGAAACGTTTTACATCTATGAGCTCTATTTTCCTCATTACCGATCCTCACATTCTCGTAAACAAAATAAAGACCATCCCACCCATGTTTTGCACTCTGAGGACCAAACATGGGGTGGCTACAAATGATATCAAAATCATTAGGCAATACATCAAGCAATAAGTTCTTAGCAAATTCTTTCACGGATAACACATCAACAAACAATGTGTTTCTCTTTAGTCTTTGTAATGGAAAAGACTTAAGTACTTCTTCAGTTGAAATAATTGAAGTGCAAAGTAAAATGACATCTGGGTGTCGCTCACAGAGATCATGAGGGTCCAAAAAGAAAGAGACACCAAGGGATTTGGCTGCAAGAGAATGGTCTGATCTTGAGTGAGCGAGGACTGTGTGGCCTTGAGAAATGAGGGTCTTGGCGAGGAATTGGCCATAGTTGCCAAAGCCAATTAAAGCTATTTTTAAATCGTACGAAGAGGGATTTTGGGTTTGGGTTTTTGGGTTCGCTTTCGTAGTGGAGGAGGGTACAGGACGATTGGAGGCGGAGAGAGAGGGTTGTGGTGGTCATGGGTTTGATCCTGGGACTGAAAATGAGAGATTTTGATGGTGGTAAACAGAGAGGGTCAGGGGAGGGAGCGAAAAGAGGAGGTTTTGGAGGTTGAAGGTGGAGAGAAGAGAAAGGGAGCATTTTTTTTTCATCAGAAAGAGAGAAATGCCTCTCTCTTGCTTTGAGAAACAATGGAGTTCGAGTTTGAAGTCCTTCTTTGGTCAAAAGACAGCTACGGGAGCTATTGTTCGAAATGTTTTATACTGTGTTTCTTCGGTTTCTGTCGCTGCGCCACGCAAAGTTGCTAGGAGTCATCACGGAGCACAGAGCCCATTGGGCCTTTGCTACGTCCAGATTCTATCTCAATCACCAACTTTCTCAATGTTGGGCCCCTCTTACATTTAGTTGTGGGCTCCTCGTATGTCAAGCCTCTCACCCATGGTAAGCGTCTGGCTTTTTTGTTTTGGGCCTGGATCTGGCTGGCCTGGCCTTTTTATTGGACTTAAATTTAAATGCAATCAAAACATAATATTTAAATTTTACTTAATTTTTTCATGTTTCTATGATAAACAATTTTGGTTTTTATAAATATTTAATCAGTTTTTGTAATTAATATGTAAAAATAAGTTCATGAATATTCAATTTATGTTTTTTAATAGATAGTTTACATTTTTGTTTCTCCAATAACATACAAAATACTTGAAACCTTTTTGATGTAAAAAAAACTATTGAACCAACAAAAACAACGAGAATACAACTTGATAGAAAAAAACGAGGAGGATGCAACTTTGTTTAAAAAAAAAATGATCTTAGATAAAATAAATAACAATTAAAAGAATAATGACTAAGTTTTTTTAATATATAAAAAAATCATAGTCTGAAATTAAAAAATATTTATAATTTAATAGACAAGCATTGACCACATCAATATAATAGTTTCTTTGTTTTTTTTTAAATATTTTATTTTCTAATCAAGTTTTTCGATCTTTAATACATCTCTGTTTCTTTTTTTTTATTTATCAAAAAATGAGAAATAAGATAAATTGTATATGAACAATAAGATTAAGTTATAAATGAATTTTAAAATAATAAATTTCTAGTTTCTCAAACTATGAGGATTAATAATTATCTCTTTTTAAATATAGGGACTGATAGGATTAACTCTAGCTTTCTCTCTTCTTAGTCTTTTTTTATTCATAAAAGGTCCCCCCCTCTCTCTCTCATCTGTAATAAAATATTTAAACCGTCGAGGTCTTCTCTCAAATTATCAACCCCTTAACGTGTTAAGACAAAGTTTCTAAAAATTTTCCATGTCTTATTTTATTGAGGACAAACAACAATTTTGTCCTCAAACTATCTGTTAGGTTTTGATTCGATTGTTGTCTTCCTAATTGCGCCAATATTACACTCAACAAATTCAAGTAGTCCAATTCCCTTCCTTCTACTTTCTTGTGAAATTCACAGCATGGGTGAGTGTGTAAATTGATTTCGGGGAAGAAGGTTGGGGATAGCATTGGCTGAATTAAGAGAGAAAGGATCAAATTAAAAGAAACCAGATAAATGAAGGGTGCATTTATAGTTTTCGTGTGATTAAAAATGACACTTGAACTAGCAACCACATGTTCTTACAGAGTCGTCTCTTGGATCCTCACTGTAGCCAAACACTTTTCCCAGGTTTAGGCAAGCTGTTGAGATATTTTGATCATTAAACTATATATTTCTACCCGAGTCTGATCACAAAATAAATGCTTTCGGGTTATTTTCATTAGGCTGGTGATCAAGGCGGGCTTGTAATTGGCAGGAAACATGGCAGCAGAGAAGATTACAGGTACTGACGAAAACATTAATGCAGCCGAAGCTAGTATCCCGACAGGACAGCATCACCTTAACATCGAGGTCTTAGCAGCCTCCCAACAACTAGTTCCTACTGGTGATGGAGGTAGATAATATTTAAGTGGGATGTTTAATTATTATATTTCTTTTTAACTTTATATTGTGAGGGTTTGCTTTGCGTTTTGCCATGGCCAGTAGAGAGAGAGAGAGAAAGATTTCTTTTGAACTTCATATCCATTTTCCTCACCGCATTCGTTTTTTTTGTTCTGCGTTTATTTCACTGCTCTGGATTGCGCTGCTGTAGGTTTGTATGATTGTTCTAGTTTTTGATGTTCTTCCAATATTGGATGGATGCCTTGCTGCATGCCGCTACTGCAGCTAGTCTTGGTGTCATCATTTGATAATTAATGCATTATTTTCTGGTCATGATTGGTTCTCCGGGAAAGTATTTTGGAACCCCTGGTTCTTACTTTATCAAGGCCTCGTGTGATTTTAATTTGCAGAAAAAAAAAAGGAATAGAGAAACAAGAACTGTAATGATAGACAGTGACCTCAAAGGGCGTGACTGAAAATTTCATTCCTCCATTTACATGTTCGATTTCCTCATGCAGATCAATCTGCAACGGATAGTTTCCGATAGATTCGCAACGGATAGTTTCCG
Source organism: Salix viminalis (assembly GCA_029228465.1). Classification (NCBI taxonomy): domain Eukaryota; kingdom Viridiplantae; phylum Streptophyta; class Magnoliopsida; order Malpighiales; family Salicaceae; genus Salix; species Salix viminalis. Next base: position 3,311,002 of record CM055431.1, read on the forward strand.
ACGTAACCACAGATTTGCATTGGATAGTTTCCGTTGCTAATATTTGCTGTTGACATTTTTCTGTAATGGCACCTTACATCATGTAAACTATTAAGTATTATTAAAAAAATGCAAGTCAACGATGCTTAATTAATGCGAAGCATTATTTTTCCATCACATCAACCACTGTGTGGATGCATAAAATCAAAACTATTTTAACTTGTTCGATCACCACGCACTATTTCTTCTCGACAGTGGAAAGAAGTCGACACTTGCAGCTGTTTCACGCCGCTCTGAGTGGTGACTGGGAAGCAGCTGAAGGCATTTACGATTTAGTTCCAGGAGAAGTTAATGCTAGAATTACGAAGCGAGGGGAGACTGCTCTACATATTGCAGCGGCGGCGGAGCACACTCATTTTGTGAAAAAGCTTGTTGAGAGGATGAGCGCAGAGTCCTTAACTTTATAAAAATGAGGCGGGCAACACAGCATTTTGCTTTGCTGCTATATCTGGAGTGGAGGCACTTGCCAAAGTCATGATGAAGACTGGACATGATTTGGCAATGACTCGAGGTAGAGAAAACCTTTTACCAATTTATATGGCAGCTCTGCTGGGGCATCGAGAGATGGTGTCATATCTTTACGATGAAACGAAGGAGAGGTTAACAGATAGTGATCGCATAACGTTACTTGTTGCTTTGATCAACAGTGATATATTCGGTGAGCAATCTTTCTTTTCCATGTTTCAAACGTCTGGATGCAATTGCAATGCTTGATAGTTTGATACCATTTAGATATTAAATTTATTTTTCAAATGAAATCGAGCCGTATTACCCTGAAACGTCTAATTTGTTTTCATATTTTTCAATTTTGTAATTCCAGATTTGGCATTGAAACTGCTAAAAGCACACCCCAGGTTGGCCTATGCTCGTGATGAACATGAGCTGACGGCGTTGCATGCATTGGCCCAAAAGTTTAGCATGCCTTCGAGCGTTGTCGATCGCAGTCCTCCAGAATTTTGGAATAAATTTCCCATCCCCTTGTTAGTTCTCTGAGGCTCCAAATCTCTATTTCTTTAGAAAGATAACCAATTAATCCAAAAATGTCAGTGTTGGATTGTATAATTCAATCACACAAAATATTTCAAAATGATACTGTTCACTGGGTGGTGAACTATGCATTTATATTTCAAGTCTTTGATTTAGAGCTTAACCCCCATTTCAAACGATTCAATTTTGTTACATTTAATTCTCAGTTTCAGGACTCAAATTGGCTCAGATGAAGAAAGTTGTGCACAAACAAGCACTTGACCTAATCCGGTACCTTTGGGAACAAGTTATACTGTTGGATGACGAAACAATTTCTTGTCAGATTGGCAAACCCTGGCCATTGATATTCACTGCTGCAGAAAGAGGGAACCTTGACTTTCTAACAATACTTATTCGCATGTATCCGGATTTGATTTTCAAAGTTGATCAAAATACGTATAGCATATTTCATATTGCTATCTTGAATCGTCACGAGGACATCTTCAAGATGATCTACCAGATTGGTTCGATTAAGAATGTGATAACAATATACAAAGATGGAGAAGGAAATAATATGTTGCATTTGGCTGCAAGAGTACTGCAATCACCGAGCCGACTCAATGTTATACCAGGAGCAGCTTTGCAACTGCAGCACGAATTACTGTGGTTCGAGGTGACTATATTCTCACTCTTTCCATCAGAAAAATCCATTGGATCATTGGATAAGGTCATGTGTGCTAAGCCAACCTAATTCGTCCATCAAATGAGGATCAAATTATGATAAGATGGTCATGTGCACATGTGATTGAATGTTGCTATAATATTCTCCCTTCTATATATGAATATCTCACATGCAGTCTCTCTACATGATCATGATCTCCAGGAAGTGAAAAAAGTGGTTCAACCACGGCACATTGAAGAGAAAAATATTCATGGGAAAACTCCAGGAGCTTTATTTATAGAGCAGCACAAGGAAATGATGAAAGAAGGGGAGCACTGGATGAGAGATACTGCCGATTCATGCATGCTCGTAGCGACACTTATTGCCACTGTGGTTTTTGCAGCAGCTTTTACCGTGCCAGGAGGTAATATAGCAGGATAAAGAGGATGATCAAGGGACTCCAGTTTTTGTTACGAGAAAATTGAATTCAAAATCTTTGCCATATCAGATGCAATATCTCTAGTAGCCTCTACCTCATCCCTTGTTAACCTTCTTGTCAATTCGCACCTCGCGTTACGCAGAACGAGATTTTCTCTGGTCATTGCCTAACAGGTTGATCATCGGACTCACAACACTGTTCATATCAATCGTGGGCGATGATGGTGGCCTTTGTGGCAACATTTTTCCCTTGTTTTCAGGAAAAACTTACACCAATATTCTATCCCTATTGCTGTCGTTGCTTCTTTGCCGGTCATTTTCTTCATCTGGCAGCATTACCGTTTATTCCTTGACATGATCGATTCAACTTATACGTCCCGGTCTCTTTTCAAGCCAGGTAAATCCCCGCTCTTTTCTAAACGAGTCAAGCCAAAGGTTGCCTAGCATACTTCAGATATACAGGTTGAATTGATTGTGTACGTGCCTCGGATGTTCTACTTCTCATTATGTAAAAACGTTGGTGTAATAATTTGCTATTAAAGACTTTTCTCCTATTTGTGAATCCAATACTTCATCTCTCAACAAGGAAGAAAGTGTTGTGTAAAAAATATTTCAAATCTTTATGATGCCATTGTTGTTGAAGAGACAGAACTGAAAGATTCAGTTGACAATATTGAAGGTAAACTACAAGAAAACATGTAAGCCCGAAATCCAATCTCAGTTGGAAAAGCTATATATGAATTCAATTAAAGGTCTGAAAACATAAACATAGTTTGGAAGAATGCAATGAATGTAGAGCATAATGGTGAAACTATCTTTGTTAATGTTTAGTAATGATGGAATACGAAAACAACATCGATATTGTTGAGGCATGAAGTTGTGAAGAGAAGGAAAACATAGAAGGATGATGTTAGTTGATATTAAGGGGGAGTGTTGGAGTTCATATTAATTAGAATTTAGAGTTTGTTTAGAACTCTATAATATTAAGATTATTATTCATTACTAGAAAATCGGCTAATTCATATGGAAACTATCGACATAAATATTCCGTCGATATTTAGCTAATAATATTACCGTCGAAACGTTCGTGCTGTCATTTCAATCGGCATTTACCTGCGGGTATTTCTCTCGATATTTTACCAACACCTTTACCAATAGAAAGGTTCTGTCAGTGGTAAACACTAAGGGAATTACATTGAGATTTAAAAATCTATGACGTACGATGACATGATATTGTTTATGATAGAAATATTGATGGTGTAACCAATGAAAGTATTTTGTTGGTAAATACCGATGACGTGGCCAAAGAATTGTTTCGTAGATAACTTTAGATGGTAAACATAAAAAATGGTGATACTTATAAAACAACCCATGAAAAAACAATTCATGCCCCATTATAAAAGTTTGGATGATGATGAACAAGAAAATATTTGTTTTTTGTACCAGGAAAAACTATCCAAACATAATCTTGGAAGTAATAATAATAAAATGAGAGTGGAGAAACTTACAAGAAAATACCACAAAGATCATAACACCTGAATCTAGAATAGCTATGCCTCAAGTCAAGTCCCTTGAATTAAGCCATCACTCAATTCTCCATAATATTCTCACAGGTCAAGTTTACATAATCATACACATTGTATTCCAACACATTCAAGTGAAAACAACTTCCTTGAATTAGAATTTTCTCGGTTTTAGTGGTAAAAGAAGAATATTCTACATATAAGTAAAGGGGAATTTATACTTTAAAAAAAATACATTTTTCTTACTAAATTTAAATTATTACTTTTTCTTATAAAAATCTATTTTTATTTTCATATAAGTAAATAAAAATAATAGAAAAGCGCCCATGGCATTAATCAAATAATTTCATGTGTATGTATCTTTCTTTTAGTTTTCCATTTCAGTCATAATTAGCATTAAGTTTTTTTTTATGATTTACTAACTGATATAATTTGTAATTTATTTTATTAAATGCACACATCAACTTTCCATGATGTATCATTCCAACATGCCGCATAGCACAGATATACTTGGCTAGTGTTAGCTAACAGGAGGAAACTGTTCAAACTAGATTCGTGGGCCAAGCTAAGTTTTTTCTAAAATAAAAAAAATATTCAGGTGATGGTAGAATTTTTAAATAAATAAAAAATGACAGTAGTATCATTGACTTGATTAGGCTCAATAAACTGTGTTAATTTAATAATATAATAAAAACAAATAGGCAATATCATACTTTAAAGTATCTGGGAGGAGACTTTTTCTTAGGTCTATGACACATTCAGAAAAAAACCGAGCTTAGCAAACATGTTATGATACATTCATAAATAGAGTATGTTTTCAGGGTCACAAGGAGCATATCCTTGAAACCTACGGCATGTTGCCCCCCGTTAAACTCGAGGGGTGAAAAACAAAAACATACAAACCAGACCACATTCATATGACAAGTCGACATTTGGATTTTTACAGGAAAACCACTTGACGATTCTTGATTTTATGGAAGCCAATTATTGTGCAGTGACCCGGGAAACACCTGCAGAGAAAGATATCCAAAATAAAATCAGAGCGATGCATGCCGAAACTTGGCCATCCTAAAGTTAACTGTTTTATTATTATTATTATTATTTGCAATATTAAGGTCACATTTGGTTACTGTTCCAGAATTAAAAAAATATATGTAAAAAAAAAAAGTTGGAGAGAAAATTGTCTTTGGTAATGATACACAAGATAAAATTACTATCTTTGTTTGGTTGATGGTGAGTAAGATAGAATGAAATATGTATATATATATATATATATATATATATATAAATAAAAAAAAATACTTTTTTTCTTAAATGTCTTCGGTAGTTTTTATAGATATATTTTAGGGATAAAAAATAGCATCCCCTATGCGCCTCTTGTTTTACAAGTACAAAAATTTACTCTAAATTTATCTCAAGAACAAATTTATTTTGATGTCTATATCTTTGTCTCTTCAACCAAACATATTTGTTTTGCCCGAAATAGTAACTAAATGTTACCTAAAATTCAAATGCTAAAAAAATGGACAATAATTTCCTACTTCCATTTCATTGCTCTCATCTAAAGTCTTAACTGCAATAACTTTCATATACTTCTCTCATTCACACACCATCAGCCTAAAACATCTAATGTCATTTCCCCTCTATTTTTTATTTAATTACACTTTTTTCTTCAATAATTTCTTCCTTCTCATCATAATACTCCACGGGTAATAAATACTAACCGTTTGTCAGTGCCTCTTCTTCCTCCTCTTCTTCATCAATTGTTTTCCATACGATGTCTTTCAGCCCAGTTGAAAGGTTCTTGTAGAACTGTTATTCAAGCATGATGATTTCAGAATTACACCTTATAACAATTATAGATAAAAGAAAGAATTGACTGATAACATAGAATCGGGAAAACAATGCCAGTGGAGTTATATATTTTATGGCCTGTTGGATCCACCCAACAAGACCAGACACGGATCTCCATGAGATTATAAGACATGGAAAGCAAGCAAACCAATTTAGCTTCACCTTATTCTTGAGATAAAAATGCTATAGTTAGCTTTTTGAATTTGCCTGTGCCTGGAAATAATTTTAAATTCAACTAGGCCTAGAATGTTTAAATATCATAAGCATTTTTTTCATTAATAATAAAAATAACACTTGGAGGGTGAAATGTGGAAATCTGAATCACATGTTGTAGTTATATACTAGTTCTTGGCATCAATGTGTATACCACCAAACATGGTTGGGTATCTCACATACCCCTCCCAGTCCATGGAAAAAGCTGAATCACACATGATATACTCTTATTGGCTATGCCATCAACTGTGGTTGGGTATCTCACAAAGCCCTCCCAGCCCGCCCTCCCTATTTTCCAAAAGGGTCACTTGTCATAATTGTTTTTGCATGAAAAATGAAAGAAGCAGGCCATCTGGCCACGTACTTTTCAAGAATAGATCCATTCAATTTGCAGCCGAACCAAGGGTTACACACAAGACCTACTACACATGCACCGACCTGATTGACGAAAAAGAATACAAAGACCAGATGCTTTTTTGAAGGAGGAGAAATTATTCATTACTGTTTTTATTGCCATAAGAACACTGATATTTAAATGACTACCTTATGAAATTCCAGGGTATCACCACCAGACTTGCGAACTTCAACCATGTAAAGAGAAGGGGCCACTTCAAAGACCTGAAAGAGCAGGAACTATGTTAAAACCCAGCTCAAACTACCACAGACAAGTATATCAGTACAGATTTCCTAGAGACTTACCTCTGTTGAAACGGATAAACGACCCTTGCGTCCATCCTTCTCCCCTTGAAGCTTTAACTGTGATTTGAAATAGAAGAGTTGTTTCAGCAGAAACAATAATTTAAAATTGACTGAACAAAATCAAATTTCTGAAGGAATCCTGTTTGCTCACACACAGAATCAGGAGTCCACTGAACCATATAGAAAAAGTTCAATAATTATAAATCAATTTACTTATGAAGGTGAAAGGAACAGGAGAAAAAAATAGAAGTTAGATTTCATTCAGGTATATTAAGGATTCCAGTTTGGAGGTAGCTCTTGAAAGCCATACAGAGATCACACAAGTTGGAGGTAGGAAAACCACAGGAATCTTGCTAAACATGAACTAAATATTCCACCAAGAATTCTCATTTATAAAAAGGGTGAAAATTATCAAACCTTGAAGTTATTTTTCTTTACATCGAAACCCAGAGGCGCTGCTGCAGATTCAATTTTCGAGATTATCTCGCTGGCTGAATGTTTGGAAGTGAATCTCGTTTCCCGTTTAACAAGTCCCTGGTTGCCAAAGGAAAAGAAAGTCTCTCAGGTTTGTGGTTGTGAAACTCAAAGATAACTACACATCCAAGGATGTGGTCACGGCTAATTAAACTCTGATATTTCAAAACACACACTGGGAGACAAACAGTATTCTGATTTTTGCTTGGCAATTATTTCACAAAATTGATAATGCTAAATATCAGAACAAAGTTGGCATATCAACTATAACATTCTTTTAAATGATAGAAAATCAAGGTCTATAATAAACGCTACAGTAGGAGTATTCAACCCTTAATCTTTGGTAAAATTATAATTTGAGAAGATTTCAGAATAAACAACTATACCAAACTGTCAGGCTCTCTCAAGTTCCAACATTTTCCAGATTTTGGTTTCATTTACATAGAGCAACAATGAGTTTAAAACTTGCCATTTGTTTCTCAAAAAGACTACTAAGGTTGAGACCCTGAGAGGTAGAGATAAGTTCAAACGCATTCATGGTTACAGGAGCCATAGGCCCTATAAACCCTTCTTCTCGCCTCTCCACAACAAGGTTTTGAGAATCCTGTTAACCACGAGAAACATCAATTACAAACCCACAGGTGGTGTACTAAGTTTGGAAGCAGGATGCACAAATGAAACACATGAATTACCATTGATTCGTTGAAGATAGAGTCCACATCATCGAGGCTAACATTAGCCTTCTCAAAAGTAGGTGGCTTATATCCTTTCTTAAACCAATCATTTTCAATAAGCTCGGAAATGGTAATACGCTGTTTCATAACATTAGCATGTACAGTAAGACAAATACCTAATATAATATGACATCCTTTCTAGAGAAGGAAAGATGTACAATAAATTTATACGAAAAGAAGAGGGGGAACAAACTGTCAAGGGATTAGGGTCCAGAATTCTTTTGATTATTTTCTTTGCACTTGTGGAGAACCATGGAGGACATGTGAAGTCAGCCTTGAATATCTGCAGACGCACAGAAACCACATTTAGCCTATGCAAAATACAATAAAAGCACCTTCCTTTTAGGCGATGCACTATTGCCACTTTTAGCTATTTTACACAGCAACTGAACAGGTTTACCAGAGCAGATAAGCAGAAAGGCTCTGATTTCAACCATGGGTCCATGATTTTACAAACCAGAATCAGATGCCACTTGATTATTTTTTTAGAACATGCTCTCGGATGTAGCAAATAGCTTGTAAGAAGATGTCAATGACATAAACAGCAGTGATGATCATGAGAATTTGCAAGACAATCAAAGCCTGTTCATGATTGGGTTTTCTGAAAGCTCCCTGAAGCTCATTGTGTACATTGAATGAGCCAAACTCGAGTAGAACTTAGGGTTCATTTTTCCAATCATACTTGCCTTGGAGTAGCTCCACCCAGTACAAAATTGATTAATGAACTTTGTGAAATTATTGTCAACTTTCCAATCATAATAGTTGATAATTGTTAAACGTTTTCATAGATTAGATTCTGAGAGGGTTTTAGTGATCTAGAAGATCTTTTCTGAGCAACCATATTCAGGTAAACATGATAAAATTAATAGGCAAAAAAATTGAAACTTGGTGCCGTCTTCCTCTATAGAGGGAACTTCATTTCCCCAACTCTAGCATTTTATACAATTACAACCAACAAACATGAAGATGGGTGTCTACAACAATGCAATGAGAAATAATGACAACAATCACCTTTTTGTATAGTGCCATAAGGTTGGATTCCTCAAAGGGTAAGTACCCAGCCATTAAGACAAAAAGAATCACACCACATGACCACAAATCTGCCTTGGCACCATCATAGCCTTTATTGTTGATCACCTAGAAAAGTTAAACACCAAACAGTGAGTATAATAACATATATGGTCGAGGCATCGAGAATTATTGACGGCACGAAAAGTTACCACACCTCCGGAGCAACATAATTTGGTGTTCCACATGTTGTGTGAAGTAACCCATCTTCCTAGAAGGAGAAATAAACGATACACAATCAGGAAATCTTCTGGAATGAAGCGAAAATAATCAATGTTTGGGCAGAGTTCTAGGGTCAGAGGTTAACATACTCTAACTTGCTGAGGTAGTGCACTCAATCCAAAATCCGAAACTTTAAGAACCCCACTTGCATCCAATAGCAGATTCTCAGGCTGTAGATTTAAAACCAGGTGTAAGAAACTTAGTTCATTACCAATACTTCTAAGAGATTGATCCGTCAGCTCAACTAAAGAGATTTGTGAGGGTCATTGTCATTTTAACATTAAAATAAGAATAAAAGCAACAAACTCACACCTTTAGATCTCTGTGGCATACACCTCTGCTATGGCAATAGTCCACGGCATTGATAAGTTGCTGGAAATACATCCTCGCTTCATCCTCTTTCAACCTCCCTTTACTTGCCTAGCTCAGGAAAAATAGGAAAAAATAAATAGTCTTGTCATTAACATCAACATGCAGAATAATCCGACACATCAATTTTCAGGCATATTAATCTTACAATCTTGTCGAAAAGTTCACCACCCGTCACAAATTCTAAAACAATGTATATTTTGGTCTTGCTCGCCATCACCTACAACAACAATACTGCTGCAAGTTATTAAAACAATCCCGACAATAGCATAAAAAGAATAAGAACAACTTGCTAATAAAAACAGAATCCAACCTCATGCATGCGGACGACATTCGGGTGCCTAATTAATTTCATTGTTGATATCTCCCGTTTAATCTGCAATGAAAAAAAAATATAGCAAACGATCAGTCTCCCTAGTCAAATTGACTTTTCTTTCTTCTTTTATTTCCTACAACTAACAGCTCTAAATTTTCAATTTCTCGGTGACCAAACATAAGAACTAACAACGAAAAAAAATCATGAACTAGAATTTGAATTTGATAAAATAAAACTTAAGAATACACAGAATTTTAAGAGAATAAAAAACAAAAAAAGAAAGAAATACCTGACCGATCATTTTGTGTTTGAGAACTTTCTCTTTATCGAGGATTTTAATAGCAACATTCTCTTTCGTCTCAACGTTCCTAGCGAATTTCACCTTCGCAAAAGTTCCCTCTCCGAGAGTCCTTCCGATCTCATACCTCCCCACACGTGTCCTGCTTCCGCTTCCGCTACTGCCACCACTTCTAGAAGACGACATTCTCTCTCTGGAATCAATCAAAACTCCTTCTTTTCCCTCTCTTTCTCTCTCTAAAACTGAAACTCCTGTTTTTATTTTTTCTATATCAAGATCTCTTCTTCTTGCATGGCTGCCATACCTGAGACTTGGCTACCCTCATCTTTGCTTCTTCTTTTTTTTTAATTCTACTTTGAAAAAAAAACTAACAAGGGAAACAGCTCAGTTTATGATGGAATCGAAAAGGAGAAAATCGAGAGAAAAAGAAGAGTCATAAATTCTGATGGTCGGATCAGATATCAAACCCATAAAGTCAGATAAATCGACGGAGAAAATACTGTAGAAGATAATATTGTTTTTCGTTTTTTTAAATGAAGAAGAGATTCTACATGCAATCAGGGATCTCGAAATTACAGCCCAAAAATCAAATCTTCTAAATTAGGATGAAGCTGGAAGAGAGTTAGAGAGAGAGAGCTGATCAAAATCGAATAGTAGCGAAAATAATTAAGGCTTCGGCTATGACGATAAAATCAAAGTCAGCTCATTATCAACCCAATCCCGAAACAGAACAATTTATTAGTATCATCCTACTTTCTTAAACTTTCTCAATTTAACCCTTCTATCAGTATTTTTTTGGAATACGTTTGTCATGTGAAGATAACAAGAAATCGATTGGTTATAATTTGTAACTTTTGACCGCTTACAAATTTATTTTTTTAAAATTGATATCTAAATGTTAAAAAAACATTATAAATAAATAGAATTTTAGATATTTATTAATAAAAAGCTGATATAATTGTTAAATAGTTAAAAACACGTATAATATTATATATTGAAAAAAAGTATTTCATTAATGTTTGACAATTTTCATTGAAAAAAATGTGTAAAATAAAATAAAAATATTATCTGATTTTACTCTCTTAACAGTTTTGTCTCAAATATTTTATCCCCATATTTCTGATTTTAAGAAATAAAGTGATGTCTTTAATTGGAAGAAAAAACGACCATTAAATTAACAGACTTGGAAAGAAGCACCTAATGAGAGACTTCTTAAGCACGGAGGACTCAATTGATAACTCTTTTTTTATTAGGACTTCATTAGTCATAGAATAATATATTAGGGTCTGTCTTGCGGGTTTCATCAAAATCAAAGCGGGCGTTAATTTATAATTTCGAGATTACGAAGCTAACCCTGCTGAAGGCAACGATCCCCGTATGACTCGGGACCGTTTTGGACATTTAAGCAATTCTTGTGGGGCCCTTTGTCAGTTAAAGGTTTCAACTGGACAGGGCCTATTTTACGACATCATCACCCGACCTGACCTGGACTGCCGGACGAATCAAAGGCCACAGTTGTGGGTGACGTTCCAGCAAGGCCGTTGGATTAAAATCATGCGCATACGAACGATTGGATGGAATATTGGTAGTTTGGATTCCCTTAATTTAATATCAATTAACTCAAGACGCACGGAATTCATATATAAAGTAAACTACAGAAATATCTTTTTTCTTTATTATTGTTTGAGTCAGACACCTTTTATTATATGTTTGGTATGCTGGTATAATATGCTTTTAAATAATATTTTTTATTTAATAATATATTAAGATAATTTATTTTATTTAGAGGGAGTTTAAAAGTGTGACAACCTATATCTTTGCGTATTATAAATTAAAAAACTAGATTAAATTGTTTTGTCCATCTTAGTATTTTTTTATGAATTTGATATTCTGATATAAGAAATTAAAAAAAATCTAAAAATAACTATTTTAATACACTTTTAAAAAAAGAATACATCGCAAATAAGTACTAAAAAATATAGATTAATAAAAGAGTGGAATTCTTTAATATTGAAGAATCTCAATCATTATCCTGTGATGTTAAAGAGCACGTCGTCCATGGAGGAGCTATCATGAACATGGAAATTGAGGATAAAGGGCAATCGACATTTTCATTCATTCAATTTAGCAATTCATTCGCCGATTCTTTTCCACTATTTAGAAATATGGCAGCTATCTTAAGATATTGAACATAGTGGGCATGCATTTGCATATCTTTTCCAATCATGTCCTTGCAAAAATCAACTTAATTCTTTATTAAATCAACTTTAATTTAGTGCCACTCTGAAAATCAAGAAATCCTTTCAGATCTCTTAGCGAGCTTTTTATTTTATTTTATTTTTTATTTTAATAAAATAAAAACTTTATTTTAATAAAATAAAAACTTTATTTTAATATATTTCTGAATAAAAAACACTTTACAAATGTTCGGCAAAGAACCAAGTACAGGTAGCTTCGAATCAAGCCTGGCTTACATGCCGTCCAGAGTTGGCACCAGACTACAACCAAATATATTCAGGAATTGAAAACAGGAAAACAATTCACGCAAAACAAGAACGCATGCATTTTCTTACAGATGTGAATGCATTCTGTAGAATAATAACATATGGATGTTAAGCTACCTTTGCCTTCTTGGAAAAGAGAGGAGATTTGTTTGGCTTGAAAAGTGACCGAGACGTGTAAGTTGAATGGATCATGTCAGCGAACAAACGGAAATGCTGCCAGATGAAGAAAAGAACCGGCAAAGAAGCAACGGCAGCAATAGGGATAGAATATTTCTGTAATCTACTGCTGAAAACAAGGAAAAATGTTGCCATAAAGGCCACCATCATCGCCCCAATTGATATGAACAGTGCTGTGAGGCCGATGATCAACCTGTTAGGCAATGTCCACAGAAAATCTCGCTCTGCATACCGAGAAGTTCGAATTGACAAGAAGGTTAACAGGGATGAAGCAGAGGTTACTAGCGATATTGCATCTGATATGGCAAAGATTTTGAATGCAATTTCCTTGAGGAAAACAGGAGTCCCTTTATCTTGTAAAGTACCTCCTGGCACGGTAAAAGCTGCTGCAAAAACCACAGTGGCAATGAGCGTCGCTACGAGCATGCATGAATCGGCAGTATCTCTCATCCACTGCTCCCCCTTCTTTACATCATTTCCTTGTGCTGTTCTATAAATAAAGCTCCTGGAGTTTTCCCAAGAGTATTTTTCTCTTCAATGTGTCGTGGTTGAACGACTTTTTTCACTTCCTGGAAACCATGATCATGTAGAGAGGCCGTGAGATATTCATGTATAGAAAGGGCATATTACAGCAGCATTTAATCACATGTGCAGATGACCATCTTATCATAATGTGATCCACATTTGATGGACGAATTAGGTTGGCTCAGAGCATATGACCTGATCCAATGATCAAATGTATTTTTTTTATGGCAAGAGTGAGAATATAGTCACCTCGAACCACAGCAATTCGTGCTGCAGCTGCAAAGCTGCTCCTGGTATAACATTAAGTCGACTTGGTGATTGCAGTACTCTTGCAGCCAAATGCAACATATTATTTCCTTCTTTATCTTTGTATGTTGTTATCAAGTTCTTGATAGAGCCAATCTGGTAGATCATCTTGAAGATGTCCTCATGGCGATTCAAGATAGCAATATGAAATATGCTATACGTATTTTGATCAACTTTGAAAATCAAATCCGGATACAGGCGAATAAGTATTGTTAGAAAGTCAAGGTTCCCTCTTTCTGCAGCAGTGAATATCAGTGGCCACGGTTCTCCAATCTGATGAGAAATTGTTGCATCGTCCAACAATACAACTCGTTCCCAGAGGTACTGGATTAAGTCGAGTGCTTGTTTGTGCATAAGTTTCTTCATCCGAGCCAATTTGAAAACTGAAACTGAGGGATTAAATATAACAGAATTGAATTGTGGGAAATGGGGTTAAGTTCTAAATCAAAGATGTAAAACATAAATGTAGTTCACCAGCGGGTGAACAGATCTGATAAATCAGTAACATTTCGAAATATTTTGTGTATCGAGGTATGCAGTATATCACTTTTGCAAGAAAGTTGGTGAATTTAAATGTCAAAATTGCGATAAAATTTCTTTGTGCATTGTTTATAGGATTGTTGGATACAGATTTTAAATATTGAAGATCAAAATGAGAAAGTGCTAACTGCTTGTAACACAGAAGTTGCAAGCTTGAAGAAATGCATCCATGAAAAAGATGTAGAAAGTGCTCATGAATATGGTAAAGATACAAAGCTAATCTTTTGCATTTTCTAACCAGCTGAAGTTTTCTGACTGGTTTTCTTTCTATGGAAATAGAGATTTGGAGCATCAGAGAACTAACAAGGGTTGAGGTTTTTGTTCCAAAATCCTGGAAGACTTTGATCGACAGCGTTTGAAGGCATACAAGACTTCTGGGCCAACGCGTGCAATGCCGTCAGCTCATGATGCTCGTGATCACGAGCACGGGCCAACCCGGGATGTGCTCTTATCATTTTCCATGCAACATCTGGGAAGAAAAGTTTCAAAAATATGAAAATAAGTTAGATTTTCAAAGGCTCACGAACAAGTTGTTTCAGGATTGAATGTTGAATTTCTCGATCTTCTGGGTTCGCAGTGGCAATCACAAGCTAAAACAGATTTACGAAAACAAATTTAACATCTAAATGATAGCAAACTATCAAACATGGCAAACGCATCCAGATATTTAAAACATAGAAAACATTGCTCACCATACATGTCGCTGTTGATCAAAGCAACGAGCAACGCTATGCGATCACCGTCGGTTAACTGCTCGTTTGTTTCATCATAAAGATATGAAACCATCCCTCTATGCCCCAGCAGAGTTGCCATGTAAATTGGTAGCAGGTCTCTTCTACCTGGAGTCATTGCCAATTCACGTTTTTTGCCCATCATGACTTTGGCAAGCGCCTCCACTCCGGATATAGCAGCAAAGCAAAATGCTGTGTTGCCTGCATTGTTTTTACAAGTTAAAGCCTCTTTGCTCATCTTTCCAACGAGCTGTTTCACAAAATGAGTGTGCTCCGCGGCGGCGGCGATATGTAGAGCAGTCTCCCCTCGCTTGGTTATCCTGGCATTAACTTCTGCTGGAAATAACTTATAAATTCCTTCAGCTGTGTCCCAATCACCACTCAGAGCGGCCTGATACAGTTGCAGGTGCCTTTTTCTTCCCTCTGTCAGGAAGAAGTAGTGGCGTAAAAGTTAAAATAGTTTTGATTTTATAGAAAAGTAATGCTTCGCATTAAACATCATACCCTTTTAGGTCGCTATTACTACAAATCCTGTCTTTTTTCCACTTCTTTTGTTAATATCACATGAAATTTCCACTAATGGTTTTAATCATTGAAAAAGTCACAGCAGAAACTTTCCACCCCCCTCAACTGGGCCATTGCAAAATGCAAACTTCCAAAATATGAAGTTAACAAGAACTATAATTTAACCTGCAGGTTAATAAATTACCTTCATCAACCTCTCCGTGCTCGATATCATTGTGAGGCGTCCCTCTCCGGTCACATTCTACAGTTGCATTACTGTCAACGCCACCTGTAATCTCCACTGCTGCCATGTTTCCCAATTACAATGTCTTGATCAGCCTAAGAAAAACAACCAAAAAGCATGTATTTTGTTGTCAGAACAGATGGCCCGGGTAGCAATATAGCTTAGTGATAAACATATCTCAAGGACTTACGTCGGACTTGGAAAATGTTTGCTACAGAGAGGAAGCTACGAAGAATGTTTCCTAGAGTTGAACTTCTTTCCTAGTTAAACGACAAATAACAGACGTGCCCTTCATTTATCCATCCTCTTTTCTTCCCCTAAATCAATATTTTATCCCAAATTCATAGATATTCTTAACACCATCTTCGTCATCACACAGTAATTGTCTCAAAATTCCCTGTTTCTTTTTGTCATGATCATTTAAAAGGTAGTTTTGTATTGTGTTTCAAAAATATTTTTGAAAAAAAATAAGAATTTTTATTTTTATTTTTTATTTTAAATTAAAAAAATTAGTGTTTTAAGATTATTTTAATATACTGATATCAAAAATCATTTTAAAAAAAAATATTATTTTAATATATTTCTAAACAAAAATTATTTTCAAAAGTAATCTCAACTATATTCTCAAATAAGTTATATAAACTACATTCTTAAACAAACACTAAAACTCATCAAACTTATGCTTATGGAACAAGACTAAATAAGTTATGTACAAATAAATAAATTGTGATATAAAGGGTTTCATTTTGTTTGATTTAAATGTATTTTAGATCAACTTATGAATTATTATTTTTTTAAAAAAAAACAACAGATTGTTCTCGAGCATATACTTTTTATATCGATCAAATAAATTTAATGTTTTTTCAAGTGTTGATTTTAATAATTAAATTTAAATACAGTATAAGAAAAATTAACATGCAAGAGTTTCATATGTAATTTAAGGGATCAAGAGTAACATAGAGGGAAGAAATGGGATTGTTTTTGTGTCGGTTAAGGGTAATATATATTGATGTAATTAGGAGAAGAACGACGTTATTGAAGCCTCGTCCATCGCAACTTGTCAGGGTGTTCCAAGGCAAGTTGACATAATAGTAATAGAGAGAAGTCTTCGTCAACTTTAAATATTGATAATTTAATTACACAAATAAATAAATAAATAAAAAAGGAAAGTCGTATTCCTTTTATTTATAAAATACTTTGGAGAAGATCAAAAATAGTGGGCGTCCTCAATCAATGGACAGTTATGAGAAACTGTGAGTTGATTATATCAGTAATCATTTTTGAAATTATATATTTATTTTCCATATTTTCTTAAATCAATTTATAACTTAATCTTATTTTTATTTTCATGCACAATTTTTTTGATAGATAAATAAATAAGAAAAAGAGAAGCAAATAAGGTAGAAAAAATTGATAAAAAAGAATATATTTTCTAAAACAAGGGAAAAAAACATTAATAAAACTTAGAGATTTGAATTTTCATGTTGATTAAAAAACAATTATACAATATAAAAACCGTTATATGAAATATTTTTCTGCTCATAAAAAAAATTCAAAATTAAATAATCAATATTGAGCTATTTTGGAAATTACTATATGCATGTCAATAAAAAAATTCTAATGGGTTTTAAATAAAGAAAAAATGAATTTACTTGGTGTCCATTAAATACACACAATACAATAATGTAAATAAAAAAAAAACATATATTTTTTCTTAATAACGAAAGGACATTACAAAAGCATCTAATGCAATAGTCCTTAATCACGTATTCCTTAATAGACAGGGATTTAGTGCATTAATGTTATCGCCACTCCTAATCTCCGATCACTGTTTCCTTGTTTATAAACTAGAATAGGTCTTCAGCGTGAGATAAGGAACTCAAAAGCAATCATATGATCAGAAAAGATAGCCCTGGTAAGCAGTGGCTGCATATTTTAAAGATCAAAATATGTCTGAAGGACTTGCCTCGATCTGGAAAAATATTTGAGTGGAGAGGAAGTAAGCCCAACTCTGATGTGATTCTGTAAATTTTTTATTGTTTTTATTTTTTTTAAAAAAAAATAATACGTTTTAAATGTAAAACACTTTATAAAAATAACATTTCTAAAACAGTCGCATGGTCGGCAAAGAACCAAGTACAAGTAGCTTCAAATCAAAGAAGCCTGGCTTACATGCCGTCTAGAGTTGGCGCCAGAGTACTACAACCAAATATATTCAGGAATTGAAATACAGGAAAACAATTCACGCAAAACAAGAACGAGTTTTTGTAACATGAACGCATGCATTTTCTTACAGATGTGAATGTGATAAGGTTGAATTTTCGACCAGCAGTGAAGACAGAGAGGAAGGAAAAAGAAGAAGAGACAGAAGTGGGAAGGATTTTTTGGTTTATTCTCAAACATAATTCAGAACATCCAATTGGCTATAATTTATAGCCCACTAAGTTTGAAAGAGTAGATACACGCTAAGCACTAATTAATAATATAAGGAAAAACAACAATAAGGATCGGAGATAACCTCCCCACTACACTATTCTTCAGTAACCCAAGAAGCCACAATCCTCATTTCCACGTCCGTATTACCACTACAGGCATATATAATTCCCTCTTCCACCATTCTTCATGGATCATGCACGACCTCCACGCCGTATCCTTCTTGGAACACATCAGAATGCATTCTGTAGAATAGTAATGCATGGATGTTAAGCTACCTTTGCCTTCTTGGAAAAGAGAGGAGATTTGTTTGGCTTGAAAAGTGACCGAGACGTGTAGGTTGAATGGATCATGTCAACGAACAAACGGAAATGCTGCCAGATGAAGAAGAGAACCGGCAAAGAAGCAACGGCAGCAATAGGGATAGAATATTTCTGCAATCTATTGCTGAAAACAAGGAAAAATGTTGCCATAAAGGCCACCATCATTGCCCCGATTGATATGAACAGTGTTGTGAGCCCGATGATCAACCTGTTAGGCAATGTCCACAGAAAATCTCGCTCTGCATACCGAGAAGTTCGAATTGACAAGAAGGTTAACAGGGATGAAGCAGAGGTTACTAGCGATATTGCATCTGATATGGCAAAGATTTTGAATGCAATTTCCTTGAGGAAAACAGGAGTCCCTTTATCTTGTAAAGTACCTCCTGGCACGGTAAAAGCTGCTGCAAAAACCACAGTGGCAATGAGCGTCGCTACGAGCATGCATGAATCGGCAGTATCTCTCATCCACTGCTCCCCTTCTTTCATCATTTCCTTGTGCTGTTCTATAAATAAAGCTCCTGGAGTTTTCCCAAGAGTATTTTTCTCTTCAATGTGTCGTGGTTGAACGACTTTTTTCACTTCCTGGAAACCATGATCATGTAGAGAGGCCGTGAGATATTCATGTATAGAAAGGGCATATTACAGCAGCATTTAATCACATGTGCAGATGACCATCTTATCATAATGTGATCCACATTTGATGGACGAATTAGGTTGGCTCAAAGCATATGACCTGATCCAATGATCAAATGTATTTTTTTGATGGAAAGAGTGAGAATATAGTCACCTCGAACCACAGCAATTCGTGCTGCAGCTGCAAAGGCTGCTCCTGGTATAACATTAAGTCGACTTGGTGATTGCAGTACTCTTGCAGCCAAATGCAACATATTATTTCCTTCTTTATCTTTGTATGTTGTTATCAAGTTCTTGATAGAGCCAATCTGGTAGATCATCTTGAAGATGTCCTCATGGCGATTCAAGATAGCAATATGAAATATGCTATACGTATTTTGATCAACTTTGAAAATCAAATCCGGATACAGGCGAATAAGTATTGTTAGAAAGTCAAGGTTCCCTCTTTCTGCAGCAGTGAATATCAGTGGCCACGGTTCTCCAATCTGAAGAGAAATTGTTGCATCGTCCAACAATACAACTCGTTCCCAGAGGTACTGGATTAAGTCGAGTGCTTGTTTGTGCATAAGTTTCTTCATCCGAGCCAATTTGAAAACTGAAACTGAGGATTAAATATAGCAGAATTGAATTGTGGGAAATGGGGTTAAGTTCTATATCAAAGACGTGAAAGCATAAATGCAGTTCACCAGCGGGTGAGCAGATCTGATAAATCAGTAACGTACATTTAGAAATATTTTGTGTATCGAGGTATGCAGAAATATCACTTTTCGCAACAAAGTTGGTGAATTTAAATGTCAAAATTGCGATAAATTTCTTTGTGCATTGTTTATAGGATTGTTGGATACAGATTTTAAATATTGAAGATAAAATGAGAGGTGCTAACTGCTTGTAACACAGCAAGTTGGAAGCTTGAATATATGCATCCATGAAAAAGATGTATAAAGTGCACATGAATATGGTGAAGATATAAAGCTAATCTTTTGCATTTTCAAACCAGCTGAAGTTTTCTGACTGGTTTTCTTTCTATGGAAATAGAGATTTGGAGCATCAGAGAACTAACCAGGGTTGAGGTTTTTGTTCAATAATCCTGGAAGACTTTGATCGACAGCGTTTGAAGGCATACAAGACTTCTGGGCCAACGCGTGCAATGCCGTCAGCTGATGCTCGTCCCGAGCACGGGCCAACCCGGGATGTGCTGTTATCATTTTCCATGCAACATCTGGGAAGAAAAGTTTCAAAAATATGAAAATAAGTTAGATTTTCAAAGGCTCACGAACAAGTTGTTTCAGGATTGAATGTTGAATTTCTCTTCTGGGTTCGTAGTGGCGATCACAAGCTAAAACAGATTGATTTCATTTACGAAGATAAATTTAATATCTAAATGATAGCAAACCATCAAACATTTCAAACGCATCCAGATATTTAAAACATAGAAAACATTGCTCACCATACATGTCACTGTTGATCAAAGCAACGAGCAATGCTATGCGATCACCATCGGTTAACTGCTCGTTTGTTTCATCATACAGATAAGATACCATCCCTCTATGCCCCAGCAGAGTTGCCATGTAAATTGGTAGCAGGTCTCCTCTACCTGGAGTCATTGCCAAATCGCGTTTTTCGTCCATCATGACTTTGGCAAGTGCCTCAACTCCGGATATAGCAGCAAAGCAAAATGCCGTGTTGCCTGCATTATTTCTATAAGTTAAAGCCTCTGTGCTCATCTTTCCAACGAGCTGTTTCACAAAATGAGTGTGCTCCGCGGCGGCGGCGATATGTAGAGCAGTCTCCCCTCGCTTGGTTATCCTGGCATTAACTTCTGCTGGAAATAACTCATAAATACCTTCAGCTGTGTCCCAATCACCACTCAGAGCGGCCTGATACAGTTGCAGGTGCCTTTTTCTTTCCTCTGCCAGGAAGAAATAGTGGCGTGCAAGTTAAAATATGATTTATAGAAAACTAGTGCTTCGCATTAATAGAACTTGTAGTTTTCATACAGTCAGATGCAGGAAATCGAACGGTAGAAATGGAGAAATGAAATTTTCACAGCATCATACCCTTTTAGGTCCCCCCCCCCCTTCTTTTGTTAAAATCAAATGAAATTCCCACTAATGTTTTTAATCATTGAAATAGTCACAGCAGAAACTTTTTTTTCCTCAATATAAAGTTAACAAGAACTATAATTAAACATCCAGGTTAATAAATTACCTCCATCAACAGTAGGAAGTT
Organism: Salix viminalis; assembly: GCA_029228465.1. Taxonomy (NCBI): domain Eukaryota; kingdom Viridiplantae; phylum Streptophyta; class Magnoliopsida; order Malpighiales; family Salicaceae; genus Salix; species Salix viminalis. The sequence goes on from CM055431.1 coordinate 3,332,025, forward strand.
GTTGAGGAACCACTATGAGCTCGATATTATTGTGAGGCGTCCCTCTCCTGGCACTATTTATAGCTGCATTAATGTTAACGCCATCTATAATCTCCACTGCTGCCATGTTTCCCAATTACAAGGTCTTGATCAGCCTAAGAAAAACAACCAAAAATCATGTATTTTGTTGTCAGAACAGATGGCCCGAGTAGCAATATAGCTTAATGATAAACATATCTCGAGGACTTACGTCGAGCTTGGAAAATGTTTGGCTACAGAGAGGAAGCTACGAAGAAATGGCTCTGAAACAGCATGGAAAAGGAGACGAAAGGAACTCTGTTTCCTACAGGTCAACTTCTTTCCTTTTCTTTTTTTTTGCTTTTTTTTTATTACCGTGGTTTCCGGGCAATGCACGTATCTCAACTAATTCTCGGATCCACTGAACATTTTACAAGCTCATTGAGCAAATAAAACAGCACAGGGATGATAAGCATGTATTGATAGGGCTAGGGGGTGAGAAAAAGAGAACTTTACCTGCTAGACCGCTAGAACAAGTCCATGCCTGCAGGTCAACTTCTTTCTTAGTTAAACGACAGACAATAGATAAGCCCTTCATTTATATGATCCTCTTCTTTTCTTCCCCTAAATCAATATTTTATCCCATTTTCATATATATTCTTAAAACCATCTTCGTCATCACTCAGTAATTGTCTCAAAATTCCCTGTTTCTTTTTTGTCACGATCATTTAAAAGATTGTTTTGTATGGTGTTTTCAAAAGTGTTTTTTAAAAAAAATGAGAATTTTTATATTTATTTTTTATTTTAAATTAAAAAAATAGTGTTTTTAGATTATTTTCATGTGCTGATATTAAAATATTTTTTTTTAAATATCATTTTAATGTAATTTCTAAACAAAAATCATTTTCAAAAGTAATATCAACTACATTCTCAAATAAACACTAAAACTCATAAACTTATGCTTATGGAACAAGACTAAATAAGTTATATACAAATAAGTAAATTGTGATATAAAGGGTTTCATTTTGTTTGATTTAAATGTATTTTAGATCAACTAATGAATTATTATTTTTTAAAAAACAACAGCAAATTGTTCTCGAGCATATACTTTTTATATCGATCAGATAAATTTAATGTTTTTTCAGGTGTTGATTTTAATAATTAAATTTAAATACAGTATAAGAAAATTAACATGGAAGAGTTTCACATGTAATTTAAGGGATCAAGAGTAACATAGAGGGAAGAAATGGGATTGTTTTTGTGGAGGTTAAGGGTAATATTGATGTAATTAGGAGAAGAATGACGTTATTGAAGCCTCGTCCATCGCAACTTGTCAAGAGTCAAGACTGCAATTTCCTGACCTGACAACAAGCTGATCAAAAATATATTAATTGATCGACAATTAATTCACCGCATAGTTACCAAAGCATAAGATAATTATTTCTCAGCAATTACAGCACCGATAATTGATGAACGTCGACATGATGTCGGTGGTGTTTAACAATTTTCTACAATGTGATAATGATAATTACCAGCCGATCATCGTCCGCAAACTCAGTATTATACTAACACTATTAATTATTGACGGACTTTTCCAAACTGGTTTTTCTTTTTTACAAGATCAAAGCAACATTATATTTCCCCAAACACGAGAGATCTCCACATGCACGCATTACCAGGACCAATTTCGAGGTTGAAAGATCCAAGTGTACGGAATTCAAGAAAAAACACCATGCAAATCCACCCACCGCGTACAGTGAAACACTGATGGGGATTAGCTTTTTTAATTTATTTATTTGATTTTGATCAAATAGCTGGGACATGTTGTTTTGTGCATTGTACAGCAGATTGAATATAATAATACTTAGCGTGCAGAAGAACAGAAAAATGAAAGTGAAAAGACAGATGCAATCAAAATTGCGTAAAATGTGCAAAATTAACTGTTCTTACTAGAAAACAAAATGACAACTTTGGTCCAGCTCACTTCACTAGATTGGATTATCGTCATCGTTGTCATCACCATCAGCCCCCTAAAAGGGAAGATTTTCTCCACGATTCAACACGAGGTGAGAAATTTAAGAGAGTCTTCATGAACTACAGACTACATATATTGAGGTAAAATGAGAATAGAAAGAGAGATGGGACTGGTGGACCATTTTCACTGCTTGTGTGGTCTCCTTCTCAGAATATCTTGAAGAGCAGGCCACCGTGTGTGGCAAAGAATGGAGCAAAGACGAGGGATTCAACAGCCATCAGTTTGATGAGGATGTTGAGTGATGGTCCAGATGTATCCTTCAATGGGTCCCCGATGGTGTCGCCAATAACAGCTGCCTTGTGTGGATCTGATCCCTTGGGGCCAAGAGATCTTGCGTGCTCTGAAGCACCAGCCTGTTTTCAAAAGGACAAATTCAGGGCATATTCGCATTACAAACCTGGAGTTCACCACGCACACAAAATTACAAGCAAGGCTCACTCGATCTATACCTCAATATATTTCTTGGCATTGTCCCATGCACCTCCAGTGTTGGACGCAGAGATGGCAATCTGAAACACACACACACCAGAAACAATCAATCAGAGACAAACGCTAGCTGGACATCTATAACCTCAACAAATAGGATCTCAGATTTATGTTGACTAGGGAGATTCTGTTGGTCAGTAGCCTTTGCAGTACCTGGACACCAGACACGAGTGATCCAGCAAGGACACCAGATAGAGTTTCAACACCGAAAAAGATCCCAACAATGAGGGGTGTGAGCATGACAAGTGCACCAGGTGGGATCATCTCTTTGATGGAAGCATCGGTGGAGATCTTAACACAGGTGGCATAGTCAGGCTTGGCTGTGCCTTCCATCAAGCCAGGGATGGTGTTGAATTGCCTGCGAACTTCCTCAACCATCTTAAGTGCTGCACTTCCCACGCTCTTCATTGTCATCGCAGAAAACCAGTAAGGAAGCATTGCACCCACAAGCAAACCAATGAAAACTTTAGGAGTCAGTACATCGACTGTTGAGATAGATGCACGGCTGACAAAGGCACCAAAAAGGGCCAGGGAGACCAGAGCCGCAGAGCCAATGGCAAATCCCTGAAAAAGGCAGCACATTGATTAATGAGATGTATGAATAAAACCACCTTATTATGTGTGTTCAACAAGCCATTGCTAGATGCTTCTTTACAATCAAAAACAAAATTAATGATGTGACAACTAATGACATAAACTAAAACTAATAATGTAAATACAACTTCGCTGCAAAAAAGAAAAAGACTCAAGCTCCCAACAAATTATAAATTGCCAGAAAGATTAAGGCCACTACAGAAGCCTTGTTCCCAACTAAAAAAAAACTCATGTGTCAAATATGAACACCACATGGAACAGTATTAAGCACTCTCATTTCTCCTTATATTTGGAGAGGGGAAAAGGCAAATCCAAGATAAGTGGTCCTAGGAATTTGCAATTAGTAGGCAACGCCCAACTTGTCTAATCATAAAATAAAAATTCTAAAATTTCTTTTTCAAAGGAAGAAAACACGAGATATACAAAAATACTGCTGGGGCAAGTTGCCTATTTCCTTGGTTGTGTGCTGTATGCACCACTTTCAATGTGATCCCGTAACAAAAATTCAGTGAAACCACTGACTAAACACATCAATGCATGAAAAAAAATGCAAACCCGCATTCTAACATGACATGTAAAGCAAATACAGATTGCTCACGTCGACTACGATTAAAAAGGAAGTGGTTGTTAAAGCTCAAGATAAGAATTTTTCAGACCTTCCCAATAGCAGCGGTGGTGTTTCCAGCAGCATCAAGGGCATCAGTTCTTTCTCGGATTCTGTGGCTCATGCCTGCCATCTCAGCAATACCTCCGGCATTGTCACTAATGGGACCATAAGCATCAATTGCCAACCCAGTGGCAATGGTGCTCAACATTCCAAGGGCAGCTACAGCAATACCATACATAGCAGCAAAAGAGAAACTAACAAAAATGCTGACTGCAATAGCAAAAATAGGAATAATGACAGATTTGTATCCCAATGCAAGCCCAAAAATAACATTAGTGGCAGCTCCAGTTCGGCAGGAATCGGCAACATCTTGAACAGGGCTGCAGGTTTTTGTGAATTAAGTGTTAAACTAACTGTTATTTAGGGAACAGTTGCTAGAAATAATAGTAGGACAGAAGCTTACCTGTATGCATTGCTAGTATAGTACTCAGTTACAAATCCAATAATAAGACCAGCCCAGAGACCAACAGCAACACACAAGAAGAGTTGCCTGCATGTAGAATTCAATGCTATAAGCTAAGACAGTATGACCCAACTAGAATGGCACCATTTTTTTCTCAAAAGAACATAAATAATAGATCTTACCAATTCTTGACAACTTTCTGGGTTCCGAAATTGAAGATGGTAAAGGAAGATGGGAGTGCTACCCAGCTAACAATGGCAACTCCAATAGTCATCAGAACAGTGGAGATGATGAGTTGATTCTTTAGTGCTGGCTCAATTTCCTTCACAGCCTTGATCTCAAAGAAATCAGTTGCAAATAAGGTGGTTAACAGACAAACAATGATACCCACGGAACTGACAATGAGAGGATAGAGCATTGGAGTGAATTCATGATTGATTCCAAAAGATGAGATGGAAGCAACAACTAGGGCAGCACAAGAGGACTCAGCGTATGAGCCAAAAAGGTCAGATCCCATGCCAGCTATATCACCAACATTATCACCTACATTGTCAGCGATCACCTGCAATCACAGAAGGAAATCAGATACAACCCAAACCAGAAACCATGTCAATGTTCAAGACAAAAGGTTATTTCTATAGTGCAGGATTGCTTACAGCAGGATTTCTTGGGTCATCCTCAGGAATGTTCCTTTCAACCTTGCCAACAAGATCAGCACCAACATCAGCAGCTTTGGTGTAGATACCTCCACCAACTCTCCCAAAGAGAGCCATGGAAGATCCTCCAAGTCCATAACCAGTTATAGACTCAAAAAGCCCTTCCCAGTCATCACCATAGTATAGCTTGAAGACATTGATGGTAATGTAAAGCACCAAGAGTCCATTTGCAGCAAGGAGAAAACCCATGACTGCCCCAGATCTAAATGCAATGATAAAAGCCTTCCCAACTCCTTTTCTTGCCTCCAGGGTGGTTCTGGCATTAGCATAGGTTGCAATTTTCATCCCAAGAAAGCCAGAAATCACTGAAGTGACAGCACCAAGCACGAAGGATATGGTGCTGAAGCCAGCAGTGGCAAGAGCAGGCTTGCACAACTTCAATATGTCATATGTGCAAGGCTGGCTCTTTGTGCTGAATCCCTCAACAGAGCCAAGGAAAACGAAAATCAAGATTGCAAAAGCAACCATGAAAATCCCAACATATTGATATTCAGTGAAAAGGAAAGAAGTTGCACCTGCAATGTAAAAATACCCGCATCCATAATTAGTATAAAAAATGATATTAACATAACATCATCACCGCAACATAATGATGTATGAATGAAGTAAAAATACCACCACTGCACTGCAGAAACACTCCAATACAAGCAGAGCATGTTGATGCAAATTATGGTTCCAGTTATTTATATGTTTAGGCAATAAAGCACTGATATTGGACTGTGAGAACATATAACAAGCTATCAGATACAATCCTGGATATGGCCTCTCCAACAAGTTTATTTACACTTCATATTTTACCATTCAACGATAAAGTATGAAGTTAAATAAGGGGACTCCAGTCCTATAAATCATCTGTCAAAGACAGGTGGAGGAGACACAATATTTGTACGATGCCCCAGGCATTTGGTTCACGTCCTAGTTATAATTCAAAACAGTCTCTTGGCACATGAAAAAATGAAGTGACGTCAGTCATTCATGCAAATGATAACTAACAAAACGAGATTCACCACATATAACCTAAGAGAATGTCAAGAGAAACTAATTAACAATAACCAGTGAAGAATTATGCCCAAAATGCTTAGATCTATTGAAGGTTTACAATAACTTCATCAAAGCCTGTAGATCCAGCCAAATTTCATCAAACCATCACTTAAAATGGCAAAAGGTACCATCCCCAGCCAGTAAGTATCAAGGTTGACAGGTTAGTGGCAGCATAACAATACTAGTACCCACATGCCAGAAAATACCGCATTTAACATTCTTATCATGACCAGACGTCTAAAGTCTTCGTGTGTTTTAATTAAATAACTATTACCATATTTCAAACAGAACAAAACAACAAAAACATGGCTAGATCTCAAATAGCATTCCCTTCGGTCTAAGTAAAAATATATTTTACTACCGGAAATAAAGGGAAACTACACCTCCTGAGACCAAGTTCCAGAGTTAGACACCAGCTCAAGCGTAAAAGGAATATTTATAAAAAAAAATCATATAAAAAATTTATTTTTTCTTTAAGCTGAGAAAACAAACAGTACCCAATGAAAACATGCAAGGAAAATACTTTCCACAGCCAGCTCAAAGTCCATAACCAGAAATCATATCAGAAACTCATACAGAATCCTTCACAAAAAAACACAATAAATGCAATGCCACAACAAAAGCAGCTCCTTTCCTTCCATTTCAAAACCAAAACACCAAATCAACGAGAGATCTAAACTCAACAGCCCCAAAAACCACAACTTCAAGAACCAACTCAAGAAAACAGCAAAAATACTCATACTGTTATACCTTCAGAGATGGCATTCTGAATCTCAGCACATTTAAGAACAACATTGTGGTCATTAAGACCTTCTTCTTCCTCAATCAAGTAATCACCATACCCGTTCTTTCCAGCAGCACCACCGCTATTCAACGCCGCAGAACCTGGTACGAGCTTGACCTTGGAAACCAACAGCCATTGAAGAAGAGAGAATCCGATTCCAATAACGGCACAAACCGGAATCAGAATCTCCGTTCCCAGATCTGACAAAATCACCGAAACCATGGCTGCAAACCCTAATAGACTTCCTCAATGATATCTCCAGTGACAGAAAAGGAGTTACTGGAGAATTAGAAAGAAATGAGGAACGCGTGATATAGGAGAAGAGAGGGGGAGAGAGAGAGAACAGGGCGGTTATTTATAGTGAGTGACAGTCAGATCCCGGTAAAAGGCAAAAACAACTCATGTAGTTAGAGTAATTGTTTTACTATTTTTGGGTTTTTTTAATTTTAGGATTATTCCTTTCATTTTATGCTTGAATTTTGGGAATTTATTGATCTTAGTTGTATGTATTAATAATGGCAAGCAGGGGGTTATGTAAAAGGAACATCCTATCTTGTAATGAATATTTTGATGGACCGACATTATTGTTAAAAAATATATTTATATTAAGTACGAAATAAAACTATAGGGTTAATTATAAAACGTAAGAACAATAAATCAAATTAAATTAACAGTGACCGCGCACTCGCCATACAGATTTTGCAGAGTGCAAAATGAGTAAAATAGTGACGGGGGAGCATGCTTACACGTTGACATGTCACTTGCCAAAATAAAATTATTGAAATATAAAATTAGCATGTTATTAGGAAGTGAAAACCCTTGTGTATGATTGTCTGTCATTCGGTTAGCATCCCATTTAAAATAATAATAAATTATTAAGTTTGTTGAGGTGGATCCGTTCTTCTCGAAGGCCAGCATGATTATTAATTTAATACCCAATTAAACACATGAACCTAATATTATCTGGTGGGAGGCAACAACCGTGCATGCACATGGTACCTGTAAAAGCCATTCTTGAAAGAAAAAAAAAAGTTTTTTTTATTTTAAATTAAAAAAGTTTAGATTATTTTCATGTATTCATGTCAAAATTAATTTTTCATATTAGCTTTTACTATTTATAATTAGATTTTATTTTAATCGGGTTTTGTACTTGTTATTAAATATAACTAAAAATAGAAATAAATTTGCTACTTTTATTCAAGATAAATTATTTGGATTTTTTAAATTAGTTTTTATGTGATGACAAAGAGCTTGCGATCTGCACACTAAGTCTTGAATTCAGATCAGGATGTGCACCCTTCTAAGAATCTGAGACAACCAGAATTTTACCTGTTCATCTGGATCCATAAAATATATTTTTTTTTTTTTTAAAAGGTGATGTTTGCTCGCATTCAAAAAAAATTAAACTTCACTGCAGTCTAGTCTTAAATAGATCATGCATATTTATTATTAAATTTAATTGAAAAATAATAAATCAACTCCTTTAAGAATAATTAAAAAAAAAAAGTTTCATGTTTTAAGTCATTGGTTAATAATAATACTAATGAAGGATTAACTTGTAATTTACATACCAACAGATTAAACTTCCTGGCTTCCAAAAAACACATGGCCTACCTTGATATTACAATAAAAGAGATAATATTAAGACAGAAAAATCCAAGGAAAAAAAAAAGAGTTTATCCATGGAGGGCTTCTCTGAGCCAAGGAAATTTCTTGAAATGAACACAGACAGATTTTTCTTGAGAACAACGCTACAAACCTTATCATCAACACCGCGAAGCCATGAATGAATGGTCCTAAGAGAGGAGGTGCCTTTCTGTTCATGTAGTGTCGGTTTTCAAAACTATTTTTGTTTATAAATATAATAGAATAATAATTTTTATTTTTTAAAAGTTTTTTTATATTAACGCGCCAAAGTAATTTGAAAAAAAAAAAGAACTGATTTTAAATAGTGAAAAAAATGTTTTTACAGGTACTTTTTAAAGATAGTGAAATTTGCTTTTCCTTTAATGGGAAGTGGTGGTTGTTGTCCTTGTTGTCCTATGCCTGGCTCTATGTTCTAGGCTTCGGTGTCATCACGAGGTGGCAAGTTGATTCCGGATAACTCGAACGAGAGCCGCGTATTTTAGACGCATTCATTTATTATTATCTTTGCCAGTCGATCCCTAACTTTATGTCCTTTACTTTTTCCTAACCGTTTGTATATTAATCTTCATTTTAGGGTTATAAAAATATATATATTCTTAGTTTTTGCCCCCATCACTAGCTTTATTATTCTTGTTCTTGGAGGTATTTCGAACTCTAACCCTTGTTATAGCACATGGAAAATGTGATAATTCCACATGCATATCAATTTATCTTTTTTGTTTTTAAAAAAGAATTAAAACCCTAGGCTAGGCGTAACTTTGAATGGAAAAATTGATTGAGTAACTTGTATGTTAAGCAAAAATTAATTCGGAAATACCCTTCCAAAACTGTTAATTAGCATGGCAATCGATAGAATTTCATCGGCATAATCATTTAGTGAATGTTTAACAAAGTCTAAAAGTATTTTTTTTATTTTAAAATATATTTAAATGATAGTTTTTATTTTATTTTAAATAATATCAAAATATTTCACCCAGAATCTGACAGTGACGCGGCAGCCAACAAGGATGGAATCTATACCATAACGATCCCATATCCCCTCCAAAATTGGACCCAGATCCACAACTGGTTCGTCATTTTATAATCCGATGGACCTGATTCGCTGTCTGATAAATAAAACGACACCTGTAAGCATCTGATTAAAGTATCACAACGCACAAATTCTTAATTGTTTTCAGAATATACAGACGGGAATTGCTCCGAGGAAGCATCCCCATCTGCATCGGATACCAGGCTCGACCATGCACGATTGTCCTTGCCGTTTTTTATATTATTCTAATTTTTTTAAAATAAATACTATAATCTTGAAACGATATGCCGAAACACTTCAAAAACAAAATATTTTATTTTAATTAAAAATAAATAAAACACCAACCAAAATTAAATTTACGAGGTTGGTTTGGTTTAGACAGCTAAGATATTATTTCTTGCTGGAGGTAGGTACAGGGATTCTGCTTCGATTTTTGTGTGGTGATAAGAAATCGCAGGTGGGGAATAGATTTAAATGGCGTGCATGGCTCGGCTACAGATAAATGGTCAATTATTGGTTTTGATTTTTGTTGTGTTGTTAATTAAAAGGTGTGCTGTTCTTGGAGTGCTTCTCTCCTTGTATGGGCCATTCAAGTTTTGATGCCGAGTTTGTCCCCGACCTCCTGAAGAGCACATAGACAAACGAATCTCCACCGAAGCAGAGAGAGAGGTTCGGGACTTTCGTTCTGCGAGGTAAGGTTGAGAAGTCGTGTGGGGCCTTAACCCCGTTCTTTCTACATCTCACCCTCTATTCTTTCTATATCTTTGATGGTCCTGTAATTTGGATAGGGTGGGTAAGAAATAATTATTTTACCGTGTATTTAATTCACATAATTAGCTTTAAATAAATTTATTTCTCTGGTTCAGTTTGGGTTTAAAAACAAAACTATAAGAGATATCTGCTTTTACTTTCATCAAATTATAAAATATTGAAGATTACAAAACTTTTGAAATTAAAAACAGAGAAACCACATCAAAATATTTGATTCACGTAATTTACTTCAAATATTGAGATGATGACATGCTAAATAACAAAAAAAATAATATTGAGCAATTAACTTGGTTTAATTCAAAAAAATACGAAAAATCCAAGATAACTCATGATATTTTTGTAAGCAATAAGAAATTCTATACAAATAAAAAAAAATATGGAGCCCAACATACAGCTAAATAAAATGTCAAATTATAAAAATAAATAGCTCAATTATGAGATTTTTTAGTCTAATACATCAAATTCACAACTCCTTAAATTTTAGATTTGAGATCAATTAAGAAGCTCAATTTAGTATTGAAAGACCATAAAAATAAAAATAAAAACATGGAAATTACGATAAAATCTTGTATGTAAATATAATGAAGGGGGATAAAATTGTCACAGGAAATTTAATTCTATAAACCATCCAAAATAAAATAAATAGAAATCAAAAGAATAAAAATTAAATAGAAAAATTAGAGAAAACTGATGGAAGATAAAATAAAGAAAATTAATTATGTAAATTAAATGAAATTTTAAAAAAATCTATATACATGAAAGTATAGTGATTGGATTTTGAAGGAAAACATTCAATGTTGCAACGGCAAAGCACGAAAACCAATGAGTAAATAGAAAAGAAAAAAGAAAGTTAATTGTCATCACACTTATAGGAATAAAGAAACACGTGTCACTGTCGTTGCGAATTGGAAAACACCAATAACACTATTTTTTTCACCTCTGCAAGCCACCACGCATGCCACTAAAAACTGACGGGGCTGACTCACTTGTTGGCACGTTCCATAAACACGCCACCAACTTTTATTTCTTTATTATTTCTTTATTAATGAAGCTACCACGTCACTCGTAAGACCATATAATTATTGGGGAAAAAAAGCAATGTAAAAAGCTATAAATGCACGCAAGAGTGTATGTGTGTGTGTGGACGTGAGATCCGAGTTTAGTTTGGTTGGTAGATGTTATTTTTCTTTCATTTTATTACATATGATTCAAATTTCAGATGACATTTAAGAAAATAACTTTCATAAATCTATAAAATCTGAATTTTGGATAACTTGTTTAAGATGACCAGGTAAAAAATGGTGCATAAAAACAATTAATCATTAAAAAAGAAATGAAATATGAACTATTCTTATGTAATAATGGCATGTAAATTTGTTCGTGTCTCATGTCTCTATGTCTCCTGTCTCTTGTTTGTAATTTCAACAATGGTTCTTGCATATGTTTGGTGGAGTTTATCATCATGGTCGTTTTTCTCTAACGTGGAGATACAAAAAAAAAGCCCGGACGATAAATAAAAAAGAAAAAGAGAAAAAAAAAGGAATTCACCATGTAATTGTGCTATCTTAAAACTAGGACAAACAGAGACAGAGAGTGTTGGGCATTTATTATTGTGTTTACACAAGATATTCTATTGTTTTATATATATATATAATTAAGGTGTCTAAATCAGCTTACACGCACCACAACTAATCTTTGAATTCATTAAACATCCTACAGTTGAATGAACAGGTAAAGTACATGTTCAATTCAATTCTTCATGACATTCTTGATAAGTATCTTTCTTTCCTTCCAATATTCCTATTTTTTTTTTTAGCATATAAACCAAAGATAACCTAAAGAGTTAGCCTGGTAATAAAAGTCGTGGATACTCTCTTTAAAGTTTAAATTTGAATATCACTTGCTATATTCTGTTGGGTAATATCTTCGAGTGTAAAAATTAGTGACTTAACATGTTCTTGTGTGATAAACTTTTTTATGGGCTCAAGCATAAGAGTCCACAGATTTTAGTTGAGATGTGCGTAAATTAACCTAAATATATTGATTAAAAAAACAAAAGATGTCGTATGTTATGGGTAATAGTTTCCGACATGCAAGGAGAAAGTGAAGGATGCAAAATAATAAGAGTGCAGTGAATAGGATCCACGGGTCACGCTGCATGAAATTGGTATTAAATGCCTGTTGAGGGTTGCGTCTTCTCGTAAAACTTATCCTTGCAGAACGATGAAGTAACATGTTGACCTAGTTAAAGATTGGTGAAAAGCAAGAAGAGGACAAAATAGTAAAATTTACATGAACATCTCTCGATTGGCTTGAGCAACCTATCTGTAATCCCATCGATTTTCTTTTTATGTGACCACAAACTAGCTTGAGATTATCCTTAGATATAAAATGGAAGGAAAAAAAAAGAAAAAAAGAGGAAGTTGACCCAAATAGATAATGGACCCAAATAGAAAAAGCCCATAATGTTACGAGTTGTTAAAGATTAAGTTTAATGACTCGACAAAAAATAATAAATGAATATTTTCTTACATTAAAAAAATATTTTAATTGGATTTGCATTGCAAAGTACTTTTTTGAAAACTTGAGTTGAGTTTACTTGAAATCATAAAAAATATTATTTAATGTATTTATAATATATTTTTTTTATCACTATAATCTTAGAAACACGGACTAAAAAAGTGTCTGAAATGACGTTCTAAATATTTTTTTATTTAAAATTATTTTTTTATGTTTTGGTAGATGATATCAAAAATAAACTTTTTAAAATAAAATAAAATATTATTTTAATATATATTTTAAAAATAATAATTTAAAAAACAACTATTACAACGATCCTGTGAAACACCCACTAAAAAAATATTCCCAAACAGTGCAAAAATAAATATCTGTTCACGAAAGGTGGGACCCCTTCATTGATTGTGCTGCGGTGGGCGTTGAAATAAATTGGAAAATCCTACGTGGCAAAGGGTGAAAGTAGACTATGGAGACCGCATTGCAATGCACTCCCTCGAGTGCCCTTTTTCTTTTTTTTTCCAATAGTGATATTAATGGACTGTATTTGATAGCATAAAAAAAAAGCAGAATTCATCATATAGTAGTTGATATAGTGATAAAAATTTTAGATTAATAAATTTATTTTTTTATATTTTTATATTTGAACCTTTTGATTATTAGTATGATAACCAATAAAAATTTATATAGTAACTAATTTTAAAATCTATAAGATTAGTCGAGAGACGCGCAAATTAATCTAAATATCTATGTTAATTAAAAAAAACAGACTTGATCTTGGCAGGTTAGCTCACAAACCCCAACTCAAGTATTAATAAAAAAAATATAATTGATTTAATTGAGTTTTTTTTAATGATTTAGTTTTCTCAATTGTTTTTTTTTGTTTTTTTTTGCTAATGTTTATGTCTTAAATTCAATCTTGTCCATCGTGTTTTATCCTTCATGGCTCGATTAACCATGTTTGAAATTCTAAACAATTCGTAGTGAATTTTTTTTTTAAAATAAACAATGAAAAAAATGATTATATTACGCATGTATCGAGCTAAAAGTCGTGAATTAATCAAAATGAGGTTTTGTAATAATTTTAGAAACACTGTTTCATGTCCGGGACGCAAAATTAACAATTTTTTTTTAAATAATAAAATTGATTTAATTACCAAAACCAATATTTGAGTTAAAAATGGCAGTGAGCTGAGGAGAAAATAGAATCTAAGCATCGGGAGAAGGAGAGGGATGGCGGTGGTATCAAAAGAAATGGACGGTTCGAGGCGGTTTGCACGTGTAGGGGCAAGAAGAAAAGGAGAAATAACGATGACATGGACGGAAGTTAAAGAAGAAGGCAGGTCCCTCACCCGCCGTTTCGCACGTTCCTTTTTTCTTTTCTTTTTTTGTTTTTCAGACAAAAACCATCTCGACACTTTTTAAAACTCCTTCTCTTTCCCTTCCTATGTGTTTTGATGACCGTAGGTTCACTTGGCAACACATAAAAGTTCTTATCACCGCAAATTCACAGACCCTTTTAACAGTGAATACCATCAGCCACCACCAAAAGGACTGAATCATCAAAGTTTTTCTTTTGTTATGGGGAAGAGAAAGAGAAGTGGTGGTGATCATAACAAGACCAAGTGCGCTTCTTCTTCGGGTAATGTATAAGCTATCTTGCCTCTTTAAATGATTTTGGGGCTGTTTGGTTGTCGAGAAAATGATGGGAGATGAAGGGAATTTTGAGTCTTGATGATTGAATGGAAATGGGATTTTACTTTGGTGAAGAGAAGCAATTATGGTGGGATTTTGTTTTTTTATGAGAATCTAATACGGATGAAGATATTAAAGACTGAAGACTTGATTTTCTTTTTGTCTTAAAAATGGAGTCTTTTCCTCTTTCCATTTTTAGATTTTAACATTATAATTTAGTATTAGGGTTTAATTATCTTCCTTTTTGTTTAAATTGTTTGTTGCTCTGGTTGCTACTAGTTCCGGGTCTTTCCTGATATTCTCACTGTGAAATGCTTTGGGGTTACTTATTGCTCCTTGATCAAGGCTGGATTGAATGATCATGGCTACCTTTTGTCTGAGAAAGTAATTTGATTATTGTTTGATCTGTTGAAAAATGGGGTATTTGGGATTCCTAGCAGAGAATGTGTTCAGCTGCAACATGAATTCTGAGGAGAAAAGTTATTAATTTCTCTGGGACTAAGTTTGTGGGCTTGGATTTCGAGGGTGAATTTGTGAAAATTGAAATGATGAACAAGGTGCAAGTGTTAAAATTAATTGGCTAGGCCGAAGATAAAGGAAAGAAAACTAAAGTTCTTAATTTGGCTTATAACAGTCTGCAGTGCATGGCTTTCTGAGCCTTGCAGGGATCATTATAATGTGTTCACATTGATGATCATGGATACCATTCCCTAGTGATTGTTACCCTTTACATTTCAGTATGGTCTTTTTTGTTAATTCAGTATTTTCAAATTTGCCTCAATGAAATATTTTTTCTAGCTAATATGGAGCGACCTGTCAATACATCTTAATTGACAATTGAACTTCAAATTATTTTAATCTCTTGACTAATAAATTTATTTGATGGATTGCCTCTATCAACCTTGTCCACTCAATTACATCCTGCATTATTTATTTGTCATCCCAGAAATATGACTCATGATCATTATTTCGCCACATGCCCTTTCTAGCTGTTTAATACTGAGAAGTAGTCGATGCAATGTATGGATTTTTTATTTTATTTTTATCTTCCAATCTATCCTCTTATCCATCAATGTAAATGTCATTGTATTTTTTTTTGATTGCTGATCTTTGGAATCCTTGAATTAAAGGATTTCCATATTTACCTATTTTACATCCTTCACATTTGTGGCTACTGACCTCCTTACATAGCTGTTGAACATTTTCTATCATGTTAATTTCCGTATTCTGTGGTGATTCATTTGTTGCACTTTCTTCATTCTCTTCAACTTTATGATTATGCCTGCTTAACAGTGGTTCCTACAACGTTGTAAATAAAAATGTAGTGACATTGAAAGTGAATGAGTCCTGGTTAGAGAAAAAGGACCGGGACCTTTTGTGTCAACTCAAGTAAATGGTTAGAAATAGTTTTTTTAGCTCAATCTTACTTTAAGTGGAAATATTTGGGCTGAAAATGATCATTGTATCTTATGGTGCAGATGACTTCCCATGCTCTTCTGGAACAGAATTGTTGTCTAGAGAGGTTAGTTGTTTTTTTCCTTAGTTATGAGATACTGTAATTTCTTCTTGCGTGTGCTGCTTTGCTCTCACTTATCTTTTCTATATGGATGATGATGAGGGGCTAAACTGAAAACTTGTAAACTTATGTCTGGATCAGAATACTTGGTGCAGGATGAGAATTTTTTTCATGTTTCTTTTTATTCACATCGTGACCAAATAGAAATTTAATTATTTTCATGATGAACAAAAAAAAAGAAGAAGAAATAGAAATAATTGTTTTTAATTTTCCTTTTGCAGAAATCTTATTTGCTAGAGTCTAGTGAATCAAGGCCTCTCATACCCATGGTGGATACTTCAGATAGCACTGTAAAGGTATTGAATGCGCACCATTCTCATGCACATCAGAGTCATAACCTTGGTCGTTCAGTAGTCTTGAAACGATCACGACACTACTATGGTCATCAGTACTCCCGGAGAAACTTGGGGAGCCATGCTGATGCATCAACTTCTCATGGGAAGGCTGCCCTTTCATGTAATGAGAGGCTTACCTTCAAGCTGAGCAGTCAACCAGGCTCCATGCCTGGGTACCAGACAGGTGAGATATTCATAATTGCATGGTGTTAAATACAACCTTTTTTTCCTACCCCATGGAAATAATTTAGCATCTAGTTGCTTCATTCTAGCCTGTATACAAATGGGGCACCTAAATAATTTCTATATTATTCCCGAAAACATCAGAGGTGTCATTTTCTATGAGTTCAGATAAAAAAAAATTATGCACACAAGATGCATGAGTTTTTCAATGCATCTTTAGGATTCAACACATCAGCTATTTACATTAACTTGCAATGACTTCAATTTGTTTCCACTTTTTCAGAAAACAAGGAAATAGAATTTAGCAGGCCAGACAGGGTTAGATTCAGTTCCTTGGTAATGGATGCAGTTTCATCTGATGCAGTGAAGATGGTATGTGGAATCTGTCAGAAACTAGTGAGAAGGAAACATTATTTTCTAGGAAATGCATTAACTGCTGGTGAATTCTCTGTTGTGGCCATTCTAGTTTGCGGTCATGTTTATCATTCAGAATGTTTGGAGCAGAAAACAAGTATTGAAGATATGCGTGATCCTCCCTGCCCACTGTGCTTGGGCTTGCTCTCGGAAGAAGATGCCTCTAGAGAAGAAGAGTAATGTGGTGTTTTCTTACATCTATGCCATTGATTATCTAGGACAGTCGTAACGTATTTATGCCTGGGAACATGGAAAGAAGTATAGGTGGTCGAAATAGACTTTGCGAGGTGTTACTAGGACTAGAGGATTTTGATCAGCAGTTCTTCAGTCTCATTGCTGTCGAGAATGTTGAAAAGAAGTATGAATTGCTGCTATATCTCATTAGTGCTAGGCCTAGAGAGAGACACCGCAGTTTTTGTCAAGATATGGGCACCAGTTAAGGTTGCATATTTAGGAGAATATATTAGTAAATGACAAAATATCAGCAAATGACTATCCTTGTTTTTTTGAATGAGTTGACAATATTGTAATTGTATTGGTGTAAGAAGAAAGCAGCACACATTCAAATATGAAAACGTTTTAATTTGTTCCAGTTTGGAAGCTTTGAACAGGGATTTGCACGACTGATTGCCCAGAGTAACATATAATCTGTTTCCCTTCGAGTTATCAATTCCAGAATGCTGGGAGTTCAAAAACTAGGACAGGAGTCTTAAGAAGGAACATGCTATTGTCAAGTATGAGCGAAAGTTCATAAAATCCTCTGCCAGAAAAGATGAAAGCTACTAATCTAAGAGAAGAAGCGCCACGTACACTCTTCCTCTTGCTGCTTAAGACGTGGCCAACAAAGGAAGATTGTGCATTTGTAATCGGATTTAAGAGGGGCAGCCATAAGCGGCCAGCAAAAATGACCGCTCAGATCGGAGATCTACTCATTTCAGCGTTGAGGATGGCCGCTGCTTCCCTGTTGGTAGAGGAACAGTTACAGAAGCACGTCTGAAATACCTGATGCACTATATATCTATAAGAACCTGCGCTTTCCTGTGTAAACTCTACGCAAACAAAGAAAACTTCAATCCTTGCAAAGACGACCTGCTAAAGTTCCTACCATGAATTTCTGTTTTGAAACGAAATGTAGGTACATGAAGAAATGGCAAAAGAATCAATTCCTTATGGGATAAAGCCACATAGTAAAGTAGACTGCAGCTTGGCCGTTGGTGGGATATTACCCTATGCCCTATGTTTATGGAGGCTGCCCTACTTTAACTGTAAGGCAGAGGAAAGGAAAATTAAAGTTCTCATCCCTCTCGTTAGAAGTCCAGGACCACGAGTTCCGAATTGATTAATTTTCCACAACCAGATAGTGTAGAACTTTCAGCATCTTACAGTCCAATTTTTTGCAAAAAATGTTTTTTGAAAAAGGCAGACTCGAATTTTGCAAGTATTCCTGCTGTTCAGGCGCACAAAAAAAAGAAGGCATTTTCACACTGACACGGTAGTATTTCATTCTTTATATCATGTGCAGGGCACATCCGTAGCATTATTGCTGACAAAACTGTACATTATTATTGATACAGGAAGGGCAGACTCATCAAGGGCCCGTGTTGAACCAGAAGTAGATTGAGCACATTAAGAAGCTTGAGCTGGGCTTAAACTACCAGGACAGGGCTCTATCAATGCCAACTCTCCTCCACCTGGGGCGGCAGCATGTTCCATGGGTTGGGTTATCAATGCCAGCTCTCCGCCGCCCGGGGCTAGGGTATCAAGGGCTAGAGCCGGGGCATCAAGAGATAGAACTGGAGCAGGGTCATCAAGAGCTTGTACTGGAGGTGGAGCTGTGGCATCAAGGGGCAGGGCCAGGGCTAGGGCATCGTTCACGGGCAGGGCGGGCTGCTTGCATGTAGCCTTATTGTGCCCTTCTCCCTTGCATCTGCTACAAGACATTACCCTTGTGGGTTCTCCCTTTCTGTAGTAATATCGTTTTTCCTCTGGCTGGATTGGAGGCCTTGGGGTGGTCGGAGGAAGCACCTGCACCGACTCGGAGACTTCATTTTCTCCAGCCAGATCCTTGAAACTGTCTAAAACAGGGTTTATTGACTTTGAATACGTCATGCGAAAGCTATCAACAGTGTAGTATTTTGAACAATAATCATATACGCTGCTTCCTTTGCATTTGAAGACAGCAATGGCATGGCGACAAGGGAGCCCAGTCAGTTTCCACTCGAGACACGTGCAGTCCCTTTTTTCAGTATCCACGACATGAATAGAGTCATCGTGAACCTCAAATAATGTGTCGGATGAGAATAATACTTTTAAAAATTGAGCTCTCAGAGCATCTTCTTGTAGCTTTTTCTCCTTGGATGGAGTAAGTTTTGAAGTCCAGCCATTTGAATCCATTTGACATGTGTGGATCAACTCCATTATCTTGCATGTAAGTGCTTCCAGCTTCCGTATTATAGGAAGCTCCCGCAGTTCTTCAACCCAGTCAGTGTATGTCGCTGCAACATCAACTGTGATATGATTATAACGTTCTCCCTTGAATAATGCATTCGTCCAACATTCTGGTTCGATCTGCATAAGCCAATCATAAACTTTTGAAGAAATCCGTTTAATTTGCTCCGTGTGCATTCTAAAACCATCAAGTCGGACTGCATGGGCAGCTGCCACTAAACTTCCGGGCAAAGAAACTTTCCCGTCTCCATGGAATGGCCCCTTCCAATTTCTCCTCAAGTTTTCCAGCAGATGGTATATAGAGTAACCATGGTGAGCATTCTCAAATACTTCAAGCACTGATTTCATCAATCCTTTCTCTTTATCAGAGACAAAAGTTACTGACCGTGAAGTTGAAATTGCAATTTTCAACTTCTCCAAGAACCATTTCCAATTATCACCATTTTCAATGTCCACAATAGCAATGGAAACAGGAAAAGGCCCGTCATCTCCATCTAAGGCAGTGGCTGTCAGCAAAATCTCATGGTATTTTGATTTTAATGTTGTAGAATCAAGAAAGAGAATTGGGCGACAACCATTCTGGAAACCATATATTGAGGCATGAAAGGATACAAAAAGACGTTGAAATTTTCTGTCACCATCAACAGAAAGCTTCACAAAACTGCCAGGATTTGCCTCCACTATCTTATCACAAAACCAAGGCAACAGATTATATGCCTCTTTCTTCGAACCTTGAAGTTGCTCCTTTGCATCCTCAATTCCACGCCACACTTGAGAATAGTTCAACACCATCCCAAAGTCTTGGAAAAGGCCATTGGCAATGTCCTTCGGTTTTTGACTAGGTGTCTGTCTTAACCTATCTTTTATGACACTGACCAGCCAATTTTTATTTGGAGTAGCACGCTTCCATGATTCTCCTTCACAAGTATGTGACTTATTCATCTTTTTTATCCTAAATACCTGTTCAGATTCGACCCAAGATGCATGAATCCTCCAGGAACAGTGTTCAACCACACATCTGCCACTTGCTCGATTAGTGTCATTCTTTTTCAATCTGTACGCAAAACGACGTGCAATGGAATATTTATGCAGGGCATCACGAAATTCAGCTACATTTTTGAAGTCCTGGCCTACCCCAGTGATTCTCTTTTTCCAAGAGGCAACCATCCTTTCCACTGAAACATCCTTAGAGTTCACATCATGTACACTATCGTCATCGTCTGATTGCCATTCTATATCGACATCTACAATGGCATTATCATGATCCCAAGTGTTCATCGGTGATGTACCTATTCTTGTCCTCGTGTTCATTTTTCGTGACACGATTCTGGTCTCTCCATTAATGTCACCAGTACTGTCATTGTTGTAGTTGTCGTCATTGTCATCAAGAATAGTGCTGGGACCACTGTCACTGATATTCCAGGATGCAATGCGCCTTCGCTTCTTAACAGTGTCAGCAGGGGAAGCATTCATATCAGCTGTAACTGAGTCATGGACAGTTGTATCAACAGGAACAGTGACAAGATCAGATGGAATCAAACTCGCAACACCAGGATCCTTGGTAATGGTGGCTGGGTTTTTTTTTGAGATAATGGCCAGGGCCACACTAGCAGGGCTTTTAGCTTCTGCATTGGCAACAATTGCAGTTTTAGAGGACAAAACACGACGACTGCCAGAGGCAGCAGTAGCAGGAGTGATGATTGGAGTAGTGACAGCAAGACGAGATGGTGCACGGCTTTGGGCTTTAGTCTTGGCAGCTTTTTTGGATTTAGATGACAATACACGATGTTTGCCAAAGGCAGCAGCAGTAGGAGCGACTGCAATAGGAACTGGAGACAGCACAGTTTCAGCTAGTTGGATCCCACTTCCTCTGCAATTTTTAAAAATACTATTAATCAATGTCAGAAGGGGAGAAAACCCCATGACTGCTGCAACCAAAAAATTTCCACCAATCACAATGTACCAAATTAAAAACTAAGGGTCACTGTGGACGAACACAGGTCATTCATCAAAGAACCTGCATTGAAATCTCTCAATACTACAACTTGACAATTATTGATTTTTAGTAAAGTAAGAACTACAAGACTTGTTCAAAAATGAAAATCAATAACCCATGCTCTTAGAGACATGCGGCAGCTAAAAGGCAGAAAAATATACCTGCTAGTATGCATGTTGTCTCCATGTTTAAAACCTTCTCTTCCCATGACAAATACATCTGCTGTGATGGAGTTCTCACGAAAATCAAACATACTTTTCAGGTCTTTGTCACCAGATACAGTAATTAGAGTTCGATTGTTTCCAGGGATAAAATACTTCATTGACAAGGATTCATATTCCAAGTTACACATTTCAGCCAATTTTAATTTAAGATCATCAAACATAGTTTCAGTATTGATATCTAGAGCATGTGCCTCTCCTCCATTATACGATAAACTTCCATCATCATTCGTCACAAATTCACCACCAGACTGGCAGATCAGTATAAGCTTTCCTCTTGGCATCAGAACGCTTCTGTGGTTCAAATTGACAATCAAAACATGTTAATACACCCAAAGACACACACACATCTCATGCATCTTTTTAATATACAAAACAGTCTATAATCCAGTATGAAAAATAAATTCTGAGATAAAAGATTGTTTCATACGTTTACAATTAACAAGAACATTCAAAAGCTATCAAGAAACTGTTAAAAACATACAGAAACAAGTTACAGGGGTGATACTCAAAGTTTTAGAGGAATGCAAGCACATCTGGTTACAACCAATTCGAGAACAAGCTCCCTTGGTATATCTTGGCGGGAAAATGCTATGATTTACAATCTATAAGTAAGTTAAGGAGCATGCCTGTAAAAGTTGGACTACTGAATATCTTTTCAATACAGACAACGAAACAGAAGTTGGTGATTATATGCAGAGATGTTGTTCGATCTTAGCGGATCAAGTACATGAGTGCACGCAGTGCTGCGTAGCATGTGCCTTAATTCAAGGGAAAGGGACAAATCAAAACAAAATTGGCTTGAATTTTACAACTTAAATATAGTTATTCAAGTCCCATTTTCAAGGGACATGCAAAGCTCTAATATATGAACAATCCAGCCACTGAAGGCAAATCACGAGTAAACACAAGAATACACGAAACTAACTCCTGAAAAGACTGATAGGCCAGCGAATCAGATGTTCTCTCCCTATTCTTGTCCCAACTTACAAGACACTTTTAGAGCAAACTTTCAATTAGCCCCCGACTTCTTGGTCCAGCCCCACCAGCCACTTTCACCACAAACAGGAAACTAATCCATTTTGGTTACTAACACAGGTATTGTCTTTCAATCATAGCATAACAATGTCACAAACTGCCCAATCACTGTACCCAAGCAACTCTAAGGGGAGAGCTAAAAGAAAAGCTAAAAGGAAAAGACAAAAAATTTAGCTTTCATTCTTCATTTTCATAGCTCCAATGAGAACTATATTGAAGAGCTAAAATAACATTTTTAAGTTGAGTTATTTTTACATATTGATCAAAAGAATCAAAATATTGTTTAATATATTTTTATGTAAAAAAAGTGATTTTGATTGTACATGTATTAATTATTTATTATTAATAAATAGTTATATCAATATTATATATATGTTAAAATAAAATTGGCTTTTCTAAATGGTTTTTTTACATTGGAGTGCAAATATAAAAATGTTATATTTACAAAATTCAATAAGCCATATTATTAATTTGGTTTCTCTAAATAGATTTCTCTTGTAGATGCTCCCAGACAACCTGAACTGTCAAAAACTAACAATTACACAACCACATTACTACAAGTAAAACAGCAAAACATAACATAGCTTTACAGCTTCCAGAAACGAAACAACATATAAAATATCACCAAACAACAATGTCAAAAACACAAACAAACCAAACAGTT
Source organism: Salix viminalis (assembly GCA_029228465.1). Classification (NCBI taxonomy): domain Eukaryota; kingdom Viridiplantae; phylum Streptophyta; class Magnoliopsida; order Malpighiales; family Salicaceae; genus Salix; species Salix viminalis. The sequence continues at coordinate 3,355,280 of CM055431.1, forward strand.
CACACAAACAAAAGTCAACCAAACCAAAGTCTATGATCAACTTGCCACAAAATCAACAAAAACCAACACTATTTAACAAAACCCATTAACCCAGATCTCAAATAATCAAGATTGAAGAAACAAAATCAGCAAGAAAGACACTGCATTAGCATGCCACGTGAGCTTCTTATTGTCACTAATAAAAAAACGCACAAGACGACTATATAGGTGAAATTTTTATTGATATTTAGATAGAAAGAAGAAATCTTTGATTTACAAAGAGTAAAAAAGAAGGGATTTTACCAGAGGATGAGAGGCAGGGATTTGAGATAGATGGAAACCCTAGAATTGGGGGCTTTGTGCAATTTGAGTGAATTATCGAAGCAAGGAGGGGGAAGGGTGTATTGGAAAACTAAATTATAAAAGTTGGGCTGAAGTCGGAAGAGAGTGAAATTTATAGGGGCTGTTTTGTAAATTTAAGGAAAAAATAAGAGGTGTGTAAGGACTGTAATGGGCTAGTTGCTTGTTTTTACCATCCGTTTGCCTATACGATGTCGTTTGCAGCTTATCTTATACATTTCCCCCCGGAATTTTTGTTGAGGATGATCCAAGAAAGAAATGATATGAAGGATGTAAGAGAGATAATAAAGACAAAGAAAGACAGATGAGGATGATGATGATGATGATATATAGAAGAGGCAAGATATAATAGAAATTAAAGATAAAAATTATATTTTATAATGGTATATAAAATTCTATGACTTCTTATAATTTATTTGGTTAATGTGGATATGACATGATAAAATTTAAAAAATCTATTTTTTATTTAATATATATTAATATCAAATTTACTTATTTAAAATGATAATTAAATATATTTTAATTTTAATTTAATTTATATTGAGTATTGAAATTAAAATAATATAATAACTCTAGTTATAAAAGTTGAATTAGTCTAACAAGTCAACTCGGATCAAACAAAAGCCTAAAATAGTCTAGATTTAAAAAAAGAATAGAGAAAGGATTGACTCATCCTACCCCGATCAAAAACCTGGGTCGATATATTACCCAATTCACTCAAGGTAAAACTAGTGATAACTTTTTTTTTTTGAAAAAAAAAGTCAATTGACATCATTCTGATCATTTTAAAATAATCAACTTGGGTTGACCTCACGACCCATCAATTGCCTTATCCTGGGTCGACCTATTTGACTAGATTTTAAAGTTATGATCATTTTTATTCTTATATGCTTTAATTCAATAATTTTGGAGTTATGAATTTTATTTAGTGATATTGTAGGTAGAAGAAAATAATAAATATTGTTTCTAAATACAAGATCTGAGTCTTTTACTTTATGTTTTAGAAGAATAAAAATTCATTTCAAAATTATTTTCATGAAAAATTTATTTTTATATCTTTATCGTTGTTTTCTTAACCAAATATGTTTTTATCTTCATTGTCACTATCTTTTTAATCCCAAGACATTAATCAAACATTATCCCAATGATTACCAAATAAAATGGGAGGATGAAGAGTTAATACATGAAAACTTTTTGAGGCATTGTGATGTTTCTTGAAACTTTAAGGATCAAATTGTGAGATATATTAATTTTTCAAAAACTTTGTCAGGGCTTTATTTTGCCTTGTTCTAATCTTGTTCTTCCTTTACCCTAATGATGCGGACCATCCCAAAAACACCAGCAAGGATCCATTACATGTTCCAAATGGTCCAATGACGCGGTCTAAGACAAAGACATTGAAAGAGACAATGAATGCATTGGTTTTGAAGGTTTCAACTAGGTCGAATTTGCAAGGACCATTGGAGTATTAAGAGGAGATCCTAGTACATCTTATCCATGTGCAGGAGGGGTCCAATATAACCTTATTTGGGCTATGAAGTGAGGACAACAAAGGAGCCAAAATGAATCATACTACAACTTGGAACATGGGATTAATGAGCTTGATGGAAGACTATATAAATAAGCCATATGGATTTTATTTGATTTTGTTAGCTACAGCCCAAGACTTGTTTGGGCTTAATTAAAGATTATGTTTTCAGCTAGGATCCAAGACTTGTTTGGATTAAGTCATAAGCTTTTCAACTTAGATTTTAAGTCAGTTTTGAGTGGACCTCTTTTAAGTCCACTTAAGGGGTCCATTAGAGTTACTTTTTCAAGAACTATTTAAACTCATGTAACCTAAATTTCGGCAGTTATTGATGAATTTTAATTATGAACTTTTCAATTTATATGTGAGAGTGATTCTTGCATTTTTTTTTTTTTTGAATGAACTGAATCCGACTTATCAAAGATTATCTAGTTTCGTGACATCATTCTACTAATTCCAATAGTGTTGGTGCCTTGAGGCAAATTTCTATTGTTTCACATTTCTATCAGACCTATTTCGGCTTTCCGGGATCATATCTCATTCTTTGTTGTCGGTTGCATGACCATGTGATCACAAGGTTCACATCACCTAAAGTTCAACCTTGGTCTTAGACAATAGAAATGCTTCAAGATGTAGCTGGAATGTCAGCATTTCAAATCAGCATGTAAAAGGTTTGAAATTAGGGGATATATATATATATATATATATATATATATATATATATATATATTGAGAAGCATGGCTAGTTTAATAGTCAATCGTTTCACTAATTTTATCAAAAAGTTTGGAATAGAGTGAGCATTGATTGATAATAAACTCTTTCTCCTATGATATCATTCACAGATATGAGATAGAGATTTTTAGTTTTACAAAAACATATCAACAAAAAATTCTTTAATTAGTTTCTTATTTATTCCTAATTTGTTTTTACTATGCTAATATTTCAAATTATTTACAGACAGCGATACTCCACGTGCACGCTCTCATGGTGATCAATCGTCTCTCTGCTCGTGTGTTCCTTGAGCTCCAACATTCCTATCTGTCAAAACTAATTTGCTCTGTCAAACTTGTCGATGACGGCGAGGATTCAAGAATTTCGAGTTCTTCATGGCCTGATTGAGTAAAGTTGAGAAGTCAGGCAGAGATGCGGCAGCTTTCCGTCCCGTCTCCAACCTCCGATTACCATAGATGTTATCTATAAATTAATGCTGGCTACTTATAGAAAACTACAATATGATTATATATTAGCGACAACGTAACATCCTGACCGCATAGCGCAGTGGATTAGCGCGTTTGACTTCGGATCAAAAGGTCGTGGGTTCGACTCCCACTGTGGTCGCATGAAACAGACTTCATTATTTAGAGCCTGGCCTTTTTTAACAATATATTATTCCTTACAGTGACTTTTTATTTATTTATTTATTAGTATTGTTATTTTTTATTTTATTTAAAATTATTTTGTATTTTTAAATAATTTTATACGTTAATATTAAAAATAATTTTTAAAAACAAAAAAAATATAACTTTAATATATTTTTAATAAAAAAAATACTTTAAAAAATAATTAGGATGAGATTCCCAATCAGTTTTTCATAGTATATAATATTCCTTGATATCCACAATCACGACTCTCTACTTTCTCTTTTCATATTTGCTGCTTAAAGTACAGGTGTTTCCGTCCATGATTCTCGCAAATCATTTTCAAGGTGACCTCAGGCTCATACAACAATCATTTCCGGTTCATCCAACAATTGGCTCAAGCTTTGATATTTTAAGCTAAAAATCACTCCACAATTTTATAATCCTTATCTATTTATTCACAGCCCTGCTTGTTTTATTTTTCATCTTTTGTATAATAATAATAATAAATTGGAGGGGTTGCCATTTTATTTACTTTTGTGTCGTTTTTATAAATTAATTTGTATTTAAAATTCAATTCTAAAAGTTAAAATAATTCAATATATAAAATTTTATTAAGATATCTAAATTTAAATTTAAAGACATGGCAATAGTTTATGTTATATATTATATTTATAAAGAAGAATGACCCACAAGTTTTATTTTTTAATTAAATTTGGGATCATCACCATCCAACCCATTTTCATAAATTAATTATGCCATCGAATGCTCATAATTCAACGCAACAGCCAATTGGATTGGAGCAATCATCGAGAGCCGAGCATGTCTTCCCCTTCCACCCTCGTTAAGAACACCATTCTCTTCCATTTTTCTTAGCCGACACGAGCAAATACCCAAAAAGAAAAGGGCACAAAAGCAAAACCCAGAACTCACCATGACCATCCAAGCAACTAGCACTATTTTAGAAGATTCGAATCTAAGTCTTCCCAGACGAACATTCCAAAATAACATGCGAATCCGACGGCTAAGAAATTCTCTAAATAGCCCCCACAACAAGCCACAAATCTTAATGCAAAAATGGCGTCATTCTATAGCAGCTAGGCACATTATTAGCATACTTCGGGCTACAATTTCATACCCTCCAGAAACATTTTCTAGCCAGCACACAGCCTTAAACACCAATAAGAACCTGCCCCCCCTCTCAAAACCACCACTTTCTCTCCCTCTCTCAGCAAGGAGAACCCCCATTTTCCGGTGGCGGGAAGGAAGTTTGACCGTTAGGTTTTACTTGGTCCTCTTTACCTTTTCTTTCACCAACTCGTACAAATATTTGAAAGTTCGTTATAATGATGAAGGTGCAGGCTCCTCCTAGGAAAGCATCGTTTACTGAGGCTTTTACAAAGAGTTTATAGTAATCTTGGGTACGATAGCAGTAGCAGTAATAGCAGCAGCAGCAGCTACGATTGTAACAATCTACAGAAGCTGAAGTATTATATTCAAGAGAGTGACGATGATTTTGAAGAGGAAGATGGGACCGTGGAACTTGTTCAAATTGGTGCTGAGAGAGCCAAGAATGTTTTGATCCTTATGAGTGATACAGGTGGTGGTCACCGTGCTTCTGCTGAAGCCATTCGTGATGCTTTCAAGCTTGAATACGGTGATGAATACAGGGTATGTGCATGATTTAGGTTTTGAGTTTCCTTCTGTGTAGAACGTGATCTGTTTTTGTTTTTTGTTGCCTCTGATTTTGATCTTCCGATTATCTTGTTAGAGGTGTTTTGTTTTGTTTTTCTGTACATGTAAAGGTGGACTAGGAAAGTGCAGATTTTGTCAACATGGTGGTAGCCATTTTGTTCTTCTTGGATTTATTTGTTTCCTGTTTTCTTCTCTAATTTGCTAAACGTTTTTTTTTTTCCCACGGAAAATAATCAATTTTGTTATTTTCACATCCAATCGATTTCTCCTCCTTTCAAGGCCTCCCCCCCTCTTTCCTCCTCTGTTTTACTGGTGAGATTTTGTTTTTGGACTTGAAGAATTCATCTGCTAAATAAGGCCTCTACTGCATGTCATTTCTTTCAGATAATTGTGAAGGATGTTTGGAAAGAGTACACAGGCTGGCCATTGAATGATATGGAGAGGCAGTACAAATTCATGGTGAAACATGTACAGCTATGGAAGGTGGCATTTCACAGTACTTCTCCAAGATGGATACACTCCTGCTATCTTGCCGCCATCGCTGCCTACTATGCCAAGTAATTTAATTCCCCCAGTCTTTTCCAGTTTTTTCCATAGAGATATTTCTTTGTTTCATGATGATTTATTGCTGGCAAGTGGATTGTAGTTTATACCTTTAATTTACAGTTGTCATTTTAATTTTATGGATTAATACATCAATTTGGTCACTACAGTATAATAAAGATTGAATCTTTTGATGAATAAATGTTTATTCTTTCTCCTCGTCCACTATTGATTATACATTTTAGTTTCTTCTTGAAAACGATTCTTTCTGACCCCACTTATCAGCACATAATGTTGATTGCTTTAAAGCTAAAATCATCTGTTTCTTGAGCTGGAAATGTGATTGGATGTCGGAAAGAAAGTGAATCCAATGCTCGTGTTCATAAGTTTAGCGGAGCTTTTTTAATCTTATTCTGTTGTGTGTGTGTGATTGCAGGGAGGTGGAGGCTGGTCTAATGGAGTACAAACCGGATATAATTATCAGTGTTCATCCCATGATGCAGCACATTCCTTTGTGGGTTCTGAAATGGCAAGGCTTACAAAAGAAAGTGATTTTTGTTACAGTCATCACCGACCTCAATAGCTGTCATCCTACATGGTAAGTTAATTCAGTCATTTTGAAGATATATGTTTTCAGTGTTCCCCTTTATCATAACTGGTTATCTAATGTAACAAATGAAATTATTTTCAGGTTTCATCCCGGGGTGAACAGATGCTACTGCCCATCAACGGAGGTTGCCAAGAGGGCTGCATTAGATGGCCTAGAAGATTCTCAAATTCGTGTTTTTGGGTTGCCTATCCGGCCATCTTTTGCTCGTGCAGTTCTTTCGAAGGTGCGCAACTGTGACCACACAATTAAATGCACACTTATGCTCTACTAGGATGGTTTTCTCACCTGACTGTGCGCTTCTTATTTTTTGGCTTCTTGTCATATAGGATGAGTTAAGAGAAGAGCTTGAACTGGACCCTAGTTTGCCTGCGGTTTTACTGATGGGAGGTGGTGAAGGTATGGGTCCTGTTAAGAAAACTGCATTGGCTCTTGGAGAATCACTGTTTGATAAAGAACTTGGGAAACCACTTGGGCAATTGATCATCATTTGTGGCCGTAATAAGGTTCTTAAATCTACTTTGGAATCCCATGAATGGACAATCCCGGTTAAGGTATTGAATTTTACTTCTGGCACGTGCAGCACGCGAAGCGTATGATATACTTCATACATTCACAAACTTATTTGTTGAATGATCTTCTTATATGCCTAATTGCAGGTTAGAGGATTTGAGACACAGATGGAGAAATGGATGGGAGCTTGTGACTGCATAATTACAAAAGTATGCTAAAGATATGTTTAGCTTTAGATGCTAAATGAATTCTTTTTGTCTATTAACTTAATGTAACATATTTTACTGAATTCAATGTTTCACAGGCTGGACCTGGCACCATTGCAGAAGCATTGATAAGGGGGCTACCTATTATTCTCAACGACTACATTCCTGGACAGGTAAGCTACTGGCCTTCTGTACACTCGCTTAAATTGACAAACTAACAGGGCAGGATTTAGTTATCTCATTCTTATATCTTCATTTGGCAACCAAACCGCAGGAAAAGGGAAATGTTCCTTACGTGGTAGACAATGGGGCTGGTGTCTTCACCAGAAGTCCTAAAGAAACAGCAAAAATTGTGACAGAATGGTTCTGCACGAAAACAGATGAACGTGAAAGAATGTCAGAGAATGCACTTAAAGTAGCCCAACCGGAGGCTGTATTTGACATCATAAAGGACATTCATGAACTCGCACGAGCACGCGGTCCTCTCGCGAACACCCCTTACGTGCTGACTGCATCTTTCTCGAGCCTAATCTGATCAATGAAACCTTCATCGTCCAATGCGCACCATCAGCTATGACCAAGGTTTGCCAGTGCTAGAATGAAATGTATAGCTATCTGTAACAGTACCATTCTTTGTCCTTCAGAGTCTAGGAGTTCCAACTCATGGGCGTGTGAATTCTTCCAAGAACATGCTCTGATGCTTGTACAGGTTGTGATTCTCTCAGGGCATTTTTTGGGAGGAGTTAGTGGCCTGGTGAAACTTGACTGTGTTTTTTTGTTAATAATTCCTTAGGATATGAATCGTGCTTCCCTCTTCAGTTAAACCTTCGAATTGATTGCTTGAAATTTTCATCGCTGTAATCTTCAATCTATATTATATATGATTGACTAGGATGGTTTTTCTTTACAGCAAAGAAGTCTAGTTTGCTTGGCTTTGAATATAGTCCCCTACTGCAAATTTACTTTAAGCTTAAACAATATATAAAAAGATCGGCTTGTACATTGATACTGATATCCAAAAAGGTAGAAGAGTGCCAGCCAGCGATAAACAAAAAATAAAATGAAACAAAAAACCGATGGAAATGGTTACAAAATACAAAAAACTTGACGGGCAAGTTTCCGAACATCTCCTATTTCATCGGCATTTTTCAATGTCGACGAAAATTTTTAGGGACGACTCCTTGTATTTCAAGCAAGTTTCTGTGGAGGTGTGGCTAATGCAAGAGTATGGTGTGGCTTGAGAGAGACTCATGGGTCAAAAGGTCTGTCACGTAGGATTCTCCGATTGAGTTCAAGTGATAAACCTCCTTTAATGTCCTGTTTTTATTTTTAATCACAAGATGCTGGTGGGTTTGTATAATCCTAGAGAGAAAAGTTACAGAATGCTAGACACAATTAGATTGATTCAGAAACTCATCCGATTGTTTACAGTCCAAGCTCTTCTTCACTCAAAGAATTGAGGCAGGAGACAGCTTTATGGTTTTAAATGTAAGATCTTTGGACAATGCCTTGTAATAGATATTGACCCCATAAGTTTTAGAGCAGGCTTTTGTCTGACTTTCTATGTAGTTCCTGGAATCTGATTTCCAGAAGAAATAATTTTTCAGTCTTCCTACGAAATGGGACTGCATCATCACCATCTTTAATTCCTTTTCTTATCATTAAAATGCAATTTACAGCTACCTCGGACTGTATGTCCTTGAAGAGATTTTGAGCATTCAAGGAAGTGGGGTGTGAATTCTGCTTAGCATGCTCTCAAAGAAATTATACATAATTCTACGTGGCTGAATCAATAATCAAGATAAACTCTCAAGCTTTTGGACAAACAAATAAATATGTGCATGAGATTTAATATATATTAGATTTTCTTTTTACTTAAAAAAAGGGGGGGAATGAGGGAAGGGAGCAGAAAACGGCAGACCATTTTTGTTCTGCAACAATACTCATATTTGGGGTCCGAGCAGAAACGACAGCCCACGCAAAAAAGAAAAAAACATAAAACGACAGTGCGTTTTGATCTCGTCGTTTGCTTAAACTGCAGAGGCCAACAGCAACGTTAATCAAACTCCGACAACGGACTCCTGTGAGACTGGAATTTTCAGGTAATTTTATTACTTCGAATCTTACCTCTCCTTTCTTAAGATTTTAAATCATGGGACTTTGGTTTTTTTTTCACCATACGTTGTCATTTCCAGTGAAACAGGGTTGTTTTTATATCTGAGTCCTTACAATAATTTGCCCTATAAGCACTCTAATGCATCAATTCTGCTCTCAATATTTGTAAATTTAATGTCTTGCTTCTAATTGTTTTCAGGGATACTCTTATTTGACTGAAATACTGCAAAAGTTTGAATGTTTGAGCTTTGGAATTGAAAATGGTATGTGAATGAAATCTGAAAATCTTGTTTCCCCTTTACTTGTCATCTTTGTATTTTTACTTTCACAAATTGATATAAATTGTGGATTGGATATGTCAGATTTATTTGTACTATATGGTAAAGATTGTGGCTTTAGTCTTTTAATGGGAAAAACTTGGCTGTCATCATAAATGGGTTTGCTTTAAAACTGATGAAGGTGTCCGCGGTCTTATAATTTTTCTTGCTCTATTTATTTTCGTGTATTTATATTTGGTAATAGCCAAATGTGAATTGAATCTCTGTTTATAGACGGAATTTGAAAGATGGTTTTTTCATGCTTAGGTTCATCACTCTAGTTTCGTGGATGAGGAGGGAGTGAAAAAAGCTTGTGGCTGTCCTTTGCTCCCGTTGAAACAGTCATATAAAGGGCCCTGCTCCAGTTTCGGGTCAGGGTTGTAAAGTTATAAACACATGCATTATAATTTGTTTCGATGATTGAATGACTCTTCGATGGGTTTATTTTTCTGGCCTTGATTGTGTGGAAACTGGGATGTGTTTTATGCAGATAGGACTGATATAGTAGATGAAGCAATCATGTTTTTTCGTGCCAATGTTTTCTCTAGAAATTTTGATATTCAGAGCCCAGCAGATAAGCTCCTTGTTTACTTAACGTTCTACATCCATGTGGCCTTGAAGAGGCTTGAGGGATGTAGAACTTTGGCTGAAGGCACTAAGGCAATAATTAACCTGGGTTTGGAGAAGGTTCCTGTGCCTGGAGAGTCTGGTTTTCCTTTCCCGGGTCTTTTTGCAGATCATCAATCTCAGAAGGAAGCGGGTAACTTCCTTTTTATGGTTTTTTTTCCTGAGGTTATATTTTTGTAACAGATGTTAGTTATGAGCAAGTTTACTTGGTCATATTTGTAAAACTTCATGAATTACAAACCAAGTTTTAGATAACCTAAATGATCCATAAGCAAATTTATTTGCATGCTTCACTTTAAATTGTATCGATGAAGCATTAAAATGCACTGGCAGTCTATTCAAACTGCATTATGTTCAACCTCTAGACCTACAAGTCTGAGAAGAAATGCATCGATGCTTGATTTTTTGCTGATGTTTATCAAGGAGACTGCCGTAACCCTGCTAGTAATCTGAATTAACTTCTTGTCTCAGTTTGTGGCTGAATTGTAGGGATCATGAAATAAATTTGTTTCTGTTTTCAGCTTTCATTATGACATGGGCATTACCGCCTCTTACTCATGTTCCTCACTACTGTCCTGCTGATGAAAAATTTGTGTGACAGACTTTGTTGTTCACATATCAAACCATGGAGACTTTGTCATTTTCATCCCATAGTTCTTTGCCATATCGGTAATATATCATTAGGGCAATTTGATATCCCTGAACCTGATGATATTGTGTTATTCTAATGGCTTTAGCTACACAAGTTTTTGAATTGAGACACTGCATAGTCATTAACATTCAATAATGGTTTCAGCTGGCTGCAAGTTCTCCATTACTGCTCACTTCATTAACTGTTTTACAGAATTGTTGATTTGAGCCATACTTCTGAAATGCTGGACTTTTAAGTTCTTCGGTCCTGAATGTTGGTCTGTTTCAGTATGATTGTGACTACTTTACGATTTTTTATTCCAAGACTTTTTTTTATTTATACTTGTGAATTCTTAAAATGCAGAGCTCTTCAGAAATTATCTTCAACAGATAAGGGAGGAAACGAGTGGGAGATTGTTGAGTGTCGCCTATAGACCCAATGGGACTCCAAACAAATGGTGGTTGGCATTTGCCAAGAGGAAATTCATGAATATCATTGCTCTTTGAATATTTTGTTTATATATTCAACCAAGGGTGACAAATAGAAGCCTTATAACAAGTTGTGAATATTCTCTGTTACCAAGAAGTTAAATATGAATGACAAAACCAGGCAGCAGAGATGTTTTGTGTGCTAATGACTGATATGACAGTATACATGAAAAATGAAGCTGAAGTTTCTTTTTGCAACGCTTCATTTTCTGAAAGGAAGACAAGGGGATGTTAATAATAGGCATGGTAAAGATGAGAGATCTGTGGCATGGTTGCTACAATTCTGCATCTCATGCTTGCATCATTTGTGTAATTGGTTTCTCATAACTCAGCTTTTTAATTCTTCATCAGAAGGAAGCTATATAATTGAGTTTCTGATGATTAAATATTGAAAATTTATTTACTTGTATTTGACCATGAACAATTGGTTTCTCGCAATAACTTTTTTTTTTTGGATTTGAGGAAACTCTACTCCCCGGAAAGCGTATTTTGTGAGTCAAGATGAATATGCAAAACCCGATTGTTCCAGACTCTTACAAGAGGTGCACGACTTGAACTCGAATCACAGCAGGTCTCTAGGGACGTTTCTCGCAATAACGCTGATTCACTCGAGACATCTTCAACGAAAGAAGAAGAAATCAATCCGAATGTGGTAGATTTCTCCCCTCTTGAAACATGCAAAAAGATGCAAACTAGCTAGATGATGAGACACCTCAATTCGGTAAAAGCTGGAAAGTAGTTTATATTTCAAGGCTGAAAGACACCTGAGAAGCCACCCATTATACTTGTACAGATCATCAGATGCGCCACTGCTGCAGCCCTCTTTCACGAGGGCAGGTCCCTTGTTTCTGTCAAATTTCGCATTTATTTTTTTACAGAGTAAAACTAAAAATGAATAAATGCTAGTGGGGTAAGCAACGATAAAACATCAAGACCAACTTCCCTGTTTTTGCCAAAAGTAGAAAGAAAACATGTGGAGATGCATAGTTGCTGTAAAAGGGAAGAACCATGATTGCTTTTCTTAAATGTTAGAAAAGATGTCTACTGGTATTCGCGCTAAGCTGTGCTTGACTTCACTCAGCTTGACTTATCATCGTCACAACTACTCCCAAGTCCCAACTAATAACCCTAAAAAATGTTGATTTATGTTGGATAAGATGAAAAAGATAAATAAATAAGTAAAATATGAGCCCAATAATACCCCTACATAAATATTGAGACAACAATGTTTTTTTAAGTTTTGTATAACAATAATGTTTGTTTATACATGATTGTTATATATATATATATATATTACCAAACACATAATTGGCGTCGAGAAATCCCTGTAGCACCAGACTCATGTTACTGTGGATTCGAGCAGTGTAGGGACGGAAATGGACTTGGTGATCAGGCGTTTGATGTTTTTTTTTTGGGGGGTGTTTTCGGTTTTTGGCTTTTTTTTTTAACTTTCCGCTATTGTACAGTGTAACCCTCGAAAAAGACAAAATAGTGCACAGGAGGGCAGGGGCACTCTCGGTTTTTCCCTCTTTGTCTGCACAGTGCGCAGATAAAAAAGGACCCCGAAAAGGACAAGATAGCAAACAGTAATCGGGGGCAGCGACGTCCTTTCCGCTCAGGTATTTCCGTAAATAGAGGTGGGGACAGGGGCGTCTTCGTAATTACCCGATTATTTTATTATATTTTCACGCGGTCGGCTGGCTCGTCGCCTTCCCGCGTAAGCGGGGAAAACGCGCTGTTAGGCGGCGCGTGCTCCTTTTTCCCGGCGTCGGAAATTTGCTTCCGCCGTGCCATAAGATTCGCATGAAGGTCGTCTCTCCTCCGTCGCGGCGCTTTCCCGTCATATATGTCCGGTTAGGCCGCGACGGCCGGTTTTCTCACGAACGTCGCTTTTCTCTCTCCTGCCGCCCCCAAAGTCACCTCCGGTCCCTGATATGTGTGTAAAGTTGATTTTGGTCCCTGCAGTTTTGATTTCGTTTTCATTACTGATTTATTCAAATTAAAGTTTTATTGTTTTCAATTGTGCCCTTCAATTAAAACTGATTATATAAGAAGTATTTATTTCAGTCCTTATAGTCTTGATTTTTTATTTACTTCTTATTCCTTAAATTATTCCGGTCCGGATGTTTGGATTTCTGTAATTTGGTCCTCCAATTGAAATTAATAATATATACAAAGTTTGATTTCAGTCCCTCTTCTTCTGATTTTTTTTTCAATGGCAGTAGTTTTCATTCTTGATTTTTGGTCCTCCAAATAATTTTTTTTCTTCAATTTTATCCTTCAATTAGAATTAATTTTATATATGTCATTTCTTATTTTGGTCCTTATTCTTTTAATTTTCTATTTTATATTAATTCATATGTTCTTTTTTTAATCTTTATTTTTTATTGGTATTTATGCATCTATGCTTTTAGTTTTTGTCCTCAGTGTAACTTTTGTTCATATATATATAGTGTATTTAACACAATAATAATAATAATAATAATAATAATAATAATAATATAATAATAATAATAATCCTAATAATAATAATAATATTTTTTTCTCTTACTCTTTTGTTGTTATTTTTTCCTCCCGATAATTTGATAATAATTTTTTTTTCCAGTAATAACAATGATATGTTTTTTTTTCTTTTGTTCAAATTTCTAAGATATTTTTAATCTTTCATTTATTTTTGTTTCTTTCATTATTAACATAATAATAATAATAATAATAATAATAATAATAATAATAATAATAATAATAATAATAATAACAACAACAACAACAACAACAATAATAATAATAATAATTATAATATATAATAATAATAATAATAATAATAATAATAATAATAATAATAATTTAATTATTTTTCTTGCTTACTCTTTTGTTAATCTTTTTTTTCTCTCTGGATAATTTGATAATTTTTATTGTTTTTACAGTAATAGCAATGATAATTTTTATTTTTTCTTATTTTTTCTCTTATCTTTTGTTAAAGTTTCTAGGATGTTTTTAGTCTTTCATTTATTTTTTTCCTTTCATTACTAACATAATAATAATAATAATAATAATAATAATAATAATAATAATAATAATAATAATAATTTAATTATTTGCACAATAATTATTTTGTGATTAATTTTTTTCCCTTATTAAAATATTTTGCTCTGGTTTTGAAAATGTTAGTTCACGCTCTTTTGTGATCTTTCATAACGTAATATATACATGCTAAAAGATATAATCTATGCTTGCGCAATAAACTGTACTTAAATTTTTTTACATTTTATCTCCTGATCTATAACTTTTATTTAGTTATATCATATAAATTTATCGTTGTTGATTTAATTATATAAAATTATATACAAAAAAATGCCCGCGGCAACGCGCGGGCAATATTGCTAGTATATATATATATATATATATATATATATATATATATATATATATATATATATATATTCTGTTTTTATTTTGATTTGAGAGTTTTTGTTTTGATGATTTTTTATACATTTAAGTTTTGAATAATTTCTCTTATTCATTTATATTTTATATTTTTTTCTATAAAAAACTTTATCTTTTAAAAAAAAGATATTTTCAAAAAATATTTTAATATGTCCAACCTTACATGATTTTTTTTCTCTTTTATTTTATTCAATCAATTGAATTTTTTATTTATTTTTATTGTCATTTGTCTGAATTAAGATATTATTTTAATAAATAGATTTAATAAATACAACTTGGTAAATATCTCACTTGCAAGATTAAATATCATCAACACCTAATTTTTATATTTTTAGTGATTATTTACTGGGGTTTTTATTTATTAATACATGTAATTTATTTGATTATATATATGAATAAGTTTTTAATTTTTCATTTAGATTTTGTAACTATAAAATATATTAAAAAAATTCTATGTATTTAATTTTTTTATTTTTAAAAAAAAACTCAATTCACTGGAAGCGCAATAAAATATCTTGCATATATGTTGGTACTTGGTAGTATAATAATTTCTTCTTTTTTTTCCTTTCATTTTTCTCTTTATTCACAATATCACAACAACAAGAAAAAACAGGGCTCTGTTCGTGTCTCTCTTGTGTGTTAATGATCCCTGTCTTATCTGCAATCTCTCTCCCAGTCTCTCTCACCTACCCTTCCCACTTTTTCGTCATCACCAAAACCAAGCAAAGCACACCATTATTAGCTGGTTCCGCCTGGGGTTTTGATTTAGACACAGAATTTCAAAAACCAGCTGTCTGATTTATGTAGGGCACTCTCTCTTTTTTGTTCTTTCAGTTTTGTATTAGGCTCAAAAACCTTTTGTTTATCACTTTGGACTGATTTGGGTAAATCTCTTATTTCAGGTTATTGCTTGTTTGGTTTTGTTGTTTAACATTTGAATTTAAGACTAAAGATGCTATCTTTTTTATTTCTTGCAGTTAGAATGAAGGGTATTAGAGATTGGGTTTTTGGTCAGTTATTGTCCAAGTCTTTGGCTTCAACTAGACCTTTGTCAAGCAGTGGCGGTTTCTTTAGTGAGGAGCCTGTTAATGAAGAATCTGATGACCCAGGTGCTTATTTCGGTCTTTGGCTACTGTTGCTGGAAATTCGTTGTTTTCATAGTCTTGTCTTTCTTTTATTGTGTTTCAGTTCGCATTTAGTTGGATAATTACTGTTCTTCCGAGGATGTTTTGCTTAATGGAGAGATAGTTTTCTCAGTTAGGTGCTAGAACAATGAGTTTTCTTGTTGAAATTAGAGAATTACTTCATCATATTAGATATTTTTGGTATTTGTGTTGGGGAATCCAGTGACATAAGTTTCCTTGCGGAAATGAGAATTGCTCGAAATGAATGTTTGGCCCATCATGCTAATTACCTTTGTAAATTTTCCTAGAGAATGAGGAGTTTCTTGATTTAGGGGCTGGGGTTGTTTATAGCTCTACCAATCAAAGCAACTAACTTTTGGTTATTGGATTCTGGTCCCATGGATTTGAATTATATTGGGCTTGGTTAGGGGATCAATGATTCAAGGATCATGAATTGCACTGCCTGTTTTAATTGTTAGTGCAGAGATGGTAAATTGTTAAGAATCTTCTGGAACATTTGGTTTTAGTTACTGTAGTAATTTAGTGTGAAGTAATAAGCTATCTTGTTCCATTCCAGCTTGAAAACATTTGGGCAGAGTTTTTCTGTTGTAATACTTTTGAGTATGACATATATAGTTTTAGCATTTTCTACATGAAGTATGAACAGTAACGGCGTATCATATATTTTTGTATGCAATTGTCGACAGGGCAAAACAATTGTTTTGATGCTGGGAGCTGAGTTTTTATCTGAGTTTGAAATTGTTTTATGTTTTCCTTCTGACTTTAACTTTATGTGATTTTTGCATCCAGCGAGAGTTTATTTGCTTGTTATTATTTGCAGCTCACATGGCCCAGTTAGAGTCCTCATCACCAACTTCTGATACCTCATTCTCGTCTAACTGTAATCAGGAAATGGGGTCTCCTCAATCTCAGGAGCAAGTGGCTGCAGATTCTTACCAACCTAATCATGGGGTTGAGGTAAAGAAAGCCAATTCATTGACCAAGATTGAGGATCTTCGAATTAACTTCTTCCGTCTTCTTCTAAGGTTTGGGCAGTCACATGACAATCTTTTGGTGGCAAAGGTTTTACATAGATTGCACCTAGCAGCTGCAATACGATTAGGGGAATCAAACTTGAAAAGAGTTAAAGTTGATGGAGCTAGAACTGTAGCAGCAGAACAAGAGGCATCTGGTATACCTGAATTGAACTTCTCTCTTAGAATACTTGTGTTGGGTAAAACAGGTGTTGGAAAGAGTGCAACTATAAATTCTGTATTTGATCAAACAAAGGCTCTGACTGATGCATTTCGACCAGCCACAAAACACATCAAAGAGGTCGTGGGGTCTATCAATGGTGTCAAACTAACATTTATTGACACCCCTGGTTTTTTACCTTCATCTACAAGTAATTTGAGAAGAAATAGGAAGATTATGCTTTCTGTTCGGAGATTCATAAGAAAATCACCACCAGACATTGTTCTATTCTTTGAACGCCTTGACCTCATCAACACGGGTTACTGTGACTTCCCCCTTCTGAAGCTTATGACTGAAGTATTTGGCAATGCCATTTGGTTTAACACCATCCTTGTCATGACTCATGGTTCTTCAACTCCTGAAGGACCTACTGGATATCCTATCAGCTACGAATCATATGTGACTCAATGCACAGGTCTGATGCAACATTATATAAATCAGGCAGTGCCCAACTCAAAACTTGAAAATCCAGTAGTTTTAGTGGAGAACAATCCTCACTGTAAAAAGAACTTCATGGGGGAAAGCATTCTTCCCAATGGACAAGTATGGAAATCGCATTTCTTATTACTCTGCATATGCACCAAAGTTCTTGGTGATGCTAATACCCTCTTGGAATTTGAAGGTGGCATTGAATTGGGACCGTTGATTACCCCCTGGGTGCCTTCTCTGCCTCATCTTCTCTCATCTTTCCTAAAGCATCGCTCGTCACCTCGCCTGAGTGAATCAGAACCAGATGTTGATGAGATTTTACTTTCAGATGCAGATGAGGAAGATGACTATGATCAACTACCTCCAATCCGAATCCTGACAAAATCACAGTTTGAAAAGTTGACCAAATCTCAGAAAAAAGACTACCTTGACGAGCTGGATTATCGAGAAACACTATATTTGAAAAAACAGTTAAAAGAAGAGTCTCGGAGGCAAAGGGAGAGGAAGCTTTCTGAAGAGGAAATTTTTGGAGAGGACAATGATTCTGATCAGCAGCAGGCGTCTCCAGAGGCTGTTTTGTTGCCAGATATGGCGGTCCCTCCAAGTTTTGACTCAGATTGCACCATACACAGGTATCGATGCCTTGTCACTAGTGACCAGTGGCTTGTGAGACCTGTTCTTGATCCTCAAGGATGGGATCACGATGTGGGCTTTGATGGTGTAAACATGGAGACAGCTATAGAAATAAGAAAGAATGTCCATGCCTCAATCACAGGACAGATGAGCAAGGACAAGCAGGATTTCAGTATTCAGTCTGAGTGCGCCGCAGCTTTATGCAGATCCTAGGGGGAACAAACTTATTCTGTAGGTCTTGATGTTCAGTCTTCTGGCAAAGGCATGATCTATACGGTACATAGCAACACAAAGCTGAAGAATCTGAAGCAAAATGTAACTGAATGTGGGGTTTCCTTGACATCCTTTGGGAACAAGTACTATGTTGGTACCAAGCTAGAAGATACCATGTTAGTTGGGAAGCAACTCAAGTTTGTAGTGAATGCTGGCCAAATGAGGTGCTCTGAACAAGTGGCATATGGTGGAAGTCTTGAGGCCACGTTAAGAGGGGGAGACTACCCTGTGAGGGATGATAGAATCAGTCTGTCTATGTCAGCTCTCTCCTTTAAGAAGGAGATGGTGCTGGGCGGAGGGATTCAAACTGAATTTAGACCTATCCGAGGCATGAAAATGGCTGTTAATGCCAATCTCAATAGCCAGAACATGGGACAAGTTAATATAAAGATTAGCAGCTCTGAGCACATTGAAATTGCTCTCATCGCTGTTTTCTCAATTTTCAAGGCCATTTTGCATAAGAAAAGGACTGAAAACAAAAGCAGGGAAGTACTGGAGATGGGATGAGTCTTTGTTGTCCTCTTTTGAGCTTGATTTTCTTTGTTCATTGACGGAACCATTGTTAGAAAGCTATTTATTTACTTATCTGGGATGCAAATCGGCCTTCCACGAGGAAAAAGATGGAGAACTAAGTTTTGCAAAGACTGTCCTTTTTTTCATGCGCTGCATTTTTTCATGCATCTTTAAAGGAGGTTAGGTAGCGATATTTTCTTTTGCATTTTACTTAATAGCATACAACTGGCCCGCCAGTCTTGGGCTGAGAGCCTTGTAACCAGTAAATCTGTGTTATATTTGTAAAGGATATTGGAAAATGAGAATGTATACTTTGATCGAGGGAATGAATCCAGTCACTAGAGGAAAACAAAATCCTTTATGATGCTCTAAGTTTTCTAGTGTCTTCAAATTGTTGTTGAACTATGTTCAATTGTTCAGTGACTGTCCATTCATGTTTCTCCATTTCTTGGCATGCAATGATTGATCAATTGACTTCGACAAGTTAGCTCTTAGTCGCGTGTCTAAGTTTTTCCTTGAAAATGAGAGATGTACACAGGGTTGGCAGTTTCTTGATTTGGCTGAAATGTTTCATATCAGCTAAAAAAATAAGGTAAAATAGTGTTGTTTTTATCTCTGTTTAAATTTCGGTCTATTTTAGATTTTTTGGCTAAATATTGGCCGAAACGTTCTGGTTTCATTCCATCTATTCTGTTTCGGTCAAATAGTATTTTTTTTAAATAGTGAATAATTTTACAATATCAATCATATCTCTTAATCCGACTGTTAGATTAAGATGAAATTTTACGAGGAATGTCTTGATATATTTATATATACTATGTTAAAATTTCAGGGCAATCAGAGAATATAATGACCTTGCGAGATTGATGATGACATTCTCGTAGTAAAAAATTATTTTATTGTGTCTTTTTTAGATTAAATTGTACAATTCTAACTAATTCTATTTTTGGATTTGAACTAAAATAATTTTTGAATTAATATATTTAATTATATATATACATAAACAATAGAATCTCGAAACGACACACCGAAACACTTCCGAAATCAAAACATTTCGTTCCAAACGAAAGAGACTTGAGAAAATTGGTGTGTTCTATAGTGATATGAACCATTATGGAGTTGGCGAGGGTATCCACACCAGTTTTCCCACTCCAACCAATCCAAATGTTGAGAAGTACTCGACAGCATCAGTCTCTCTTGGATCCAAGCCAGCTTTGACTGCCAATCAAGCCACGTGTCAGGGTGGTTTCACCTTGCCTTCTCTCTTTCTTTTCCCTCAGTTCTGATCATTTCCTAACAGGCATAAGAATGGCCATTTTTTCTATCAGCACACCAGCAAACACCTTCAACCAGTCAATACTAATGAATTCGCTGCTTTAGGGCATAGTCTGGCCATAATACGATGATCTACTTTCTGGGCTCCATTAGTTGTTTAACCTCTTCATTATTAAGTAAATTCGAACACGAATCAATCTAAACATGGATGACTGAGACTTAGGGTTTTTATTATTATTAAAATGTCAATTTCTGCTGATAAAAAATCAATACAAACCACCTATCTTGTTTGTACGTTATGATGTTTGTTGTTTATAGAAAATTTTAAGAGTCTTCTCCCGATGGAAAAACTATAGCACCGTGATCAAAATTTATTAATGATTAATAAACCTGTAAATTCTCAAAAGTCAACCATAATACTATAATTTTATTTAAATAATTTAATAAGTTTGTAGATAAAATGTCCACAAATCATTATCTTACAATTTCATATTATTTGGAGAAAAAAACATTTTGACTCCACAATGATATTTATAATATGAGAAAATCAATTGATGTGCAAATTTATATATATCATTTTAATGATTTTAAATTCAAACCACGCTTTTTATAGTTTATTTGGGTTGGTTTTGATCCTACCAATTCCATTGGAATACGTCAATAAAAAAAATCTCACTTAATTTAATTTTAAACTCAGATTAGACAATGAGTCAAATTAAGAAATCTTAAAGTTGATATATTAATCTAATTTTAATAATAATATCAAATAATTTCATCACCTGAACAAATGCTCATATATTTAAAAACAATTAGCATGGCTTGTGAGCGAGTAACTAATAAAAGGATTTCAACTTGAATTTATTTGTATGACTCATACAATAAATAAAAATAAATTATTTCAAAAATACAAAACCTAAAATTAATTCAACAACATTATTGACAATGGTCAACTTATAATTATATTGATTATCAAGAAATAATTATATGGATTATTGTTCTTCCATTATCATAGAAAAATGGAGTGGTTTCACCAAATCTTCCTACAAATAGAATAAATTCCCAGCGGGATGCCTTGGATTAAGCATCTATTTGCTGTCCTTTTCATCTCTTATCTATCTCTGTAATAAATGAGGGGGATAATAAAAGCTCGAGCCACTACGTGGGTTGACTGGTAGGGGGTCGTCTCAGCTTAACCAAGGTCTCGAGTTCGAGCCTTGGGTATGCAGCTGCTTTAAAACTCGCTTGGGAGAGCTTTGCTGCCCTTAAAGGTCTTACCCGGCTCGAATCCGGATTAGTCAGCAGTGACCAGATTACCGGATGGTTTATACCAAAAAAAAAGTCTTAACAATGAAAAGAGCATATATTAGATTCTTTCAAGGCCATCAGCATATGCCGAGCAAGGCCCCTCGTAACTTAATTTCTTTTAATTTAAAATAAAATAATTCATTTTTGGGATGATGTACATAGAGGAAGGCTTGATGATCAATGAAATTTCTTCATTCATTTTTGGGATGGTAAATTGACTACCAATTAATGAATTCAGCAATTTATTCAGCAATTCCTTTACACCATTGATCAATTCATACATGAACACAAGACAAAAGAAAACCCTAACAAATCACTAAACCATGTCGAAGACAATAATTACCCTTCCAATTTCCTGCTAATCCAAATTTGTTTAACGCGCAAACAGTTTCAAGGTGAAGAACCCCAAAGAACTTCAGCTTCAATGGTGGCAGCCTCGGCATTAGAAACACAAGCATTCCTTATTGTCTTCAATATCTCCTGCTTGAATGCCCTCTTCTCTCTTTGCCTCAGCCCTTCTCCGACCTCTAATTGAACTGCAAATCTTGCCACACAGCTTGCAAATGGGTGATTCTCTAAGAATCTCGTCTCTCTGTTACCTCCATCTTTCTCATCGCCAAACATTCCGATATCAATCAAATCCCCGCCAAGGTCTGATCTCTGCAACTCCACCAGCTTCTTTATCAGCCCTTCTTTGAGCATGGCTTCAATTGCCTCTCTTCGGCCGAAATAGCCAATTTCAAGAACGCAATCCAATGTCACAACTCTCAAATGCAAGTCTTTATAGTCCAGGAAACAGATGATTTTCGGAATTTCACCATTTGACTCAATCTCGTCAACAAGTGGTGATTTTATTGACTTGATTAATGAAGAAAGTACTTTCATTGATTTCCAGGAAGCCATTGAGACAACACCGTGAATCATACGACCCATTAACACTTGACCAACAAAGACATCCTTGTTGAATCTGATCAAAGCTGAGACAACAAAAGCGCACTGTTCTCTTACCTTTCTTGAGCAACTGGGATCACACGAAATTCTCTCAAGTAAATGAAAATATCTTTGATTTAAGCACCAGGTCCTGTAACTCACGATTAAACCCTTGTAAAACTCGATCCTCAAACTGACTCAACAAACTCACCAACTCATCCTCCTCAATTTGCAACGGCTCTTTCAAACCTTTCATCAAACTGTCTATACTCTCGCGATCAATCCAAGCTTGAATCTCCAACTCGATCGACCCAGCGACGCGGGAGATCGACTGAGTCGAGACTCGGCGAGCCAAGAAACTTCCAAGTCCATGCCCGCAGCTTTTCTGTAGAGTGTCGAAAAGGGATTTGAGGCTAGCAAGGTGTTCAGAGAGGGTAGAGAGAAGTGGGTCATTGGAGAGAATTGTATCTGATTCAGTCTCGAGCTCCAACAAAGCTTTAATGGAAGGAGAGTTGGACTCGGCCGAGTTGGGACTGGGGTGTGTCTGCAAGTCATGAGAAGCTTGTTTTAGAGCTTCCAGGACCTTAAGGACTCGTGTGTTCTCTTCTTTTGATGGTGTGTCTTCCATCATTTCAGTGCCTGGTTTTGTTTCTAGAGAAAGATTGAATCTTTATATATATATATATATATATATATATATATATATGAATTAAATTATATGCAAAGTTAAAGAGTTTGAGTTTCCGAGAAAATCAGCCTCGACGACCAGTCGCACAAATCATGTACATGTACACCTGTCAAAAATGGTGGGTTCCAGGAATTTATGTGTGAATTACAACGATACCCTTATTTCTTTTTGTATTATTTGGTGTTTTAACATTGAGAGAGAGAAGTGGTGGGTGGCGGCTGTTGTTTGGGAAAGGGAGACCCGTAAAATACAAGATAAATTTGGCAGCTAGCACCAGAAATATAATTAAATGTTAAAATAATACCACATTAAAAAACAATTGCCGAAACATCACGGTTTAAAAATGTTACGATTTAAAAATCATAATAATAATTAACACAATAATAACAAATAATCAACGCATTTAAATTATAATTGATTTTGTACCTCCGCAAGATCTTCTCGTCACCATTATTTGGTGGAGTTGAAAGTATCTCCTCAATCCATTTAAGACATATGTTACCCTCTTTCAATTAAAAAGGAAGGGGTGTTAATTCAAATAATTGTTTGCTTAATATAATCCTAGTATGAATAACAATAGATATGATATTTTGTCTATCAATAAAACAATACGGGATAAATTATCATGTCTTGCAATGTCGATGTTATCTCTCTATATCTACAATGGAATGTACATGTCTCATATATCCATCAATAAATCATTGCATGGATCAAGTTGTGGTTAAGAAAACTAACATATAAAAAAAAATGGTTTGGATCATATATGGTTAGACTCACTCATATAGTCACATCCATCTATGTGTACAACAATAGATAGTGGTATCATCTTTGCATGCCAATTTAATTTATAATTATTGAAGAATGTTTATCTTGGAAATTGCCATTTCTAAATTATAACAAATACATCATGTACCGTAATTATTTGATTTCAACTCGACCACATACAAATTAATAACAATGTTGTATGTTTATCTTGGTTATAAGATTATAAGAATGATTAGAACAATGATAGTGACAACGATAACGACAGTGGTGATGGTAGCAAAAGAAATGATGGGTTTCAACATAATAACTTTCAATGATATTTAAAAACTAAGATGAACTTGAATTTTAGTTGTTTAAAGGCACAATTTAAGTGATTAACGAGTTATTTAAGAGAGATATGAGGTAGACAATGAGTTTTTTTGATGATGTTTGTTGGTTACAATTTTAATTGATATCATCCTTGTGAAGTTTAGTTTTGGTACTTCAGAAGAGCGACGAGGTCAAACTATATCATTTCACCAAATCTATTTTCAAAGGTGCCATTTCCCCTAAATTTTTTTTGGCTAATTTGACAAAAAGAAACTAAAATAACAAACGGTAATGTATGATTTACAGGGTTGTTAATGGATTGTTTGAAAGTATGATAAATATTTGGAATTGTGTTTTCTTGAACGAACAAGTTATTGAATTTCTCACTTGATATGGAAATGAGGTTTTTATTTATTTATGAAGGGGTTAAGATTCATAAATAGTTGTCAATCATTTTACACTACATGATTAAAACTCTACTCAGTTCATTAAATGAAAAAAAAAGAGACTAAAAGATAGAGAAAATCAAATTCTATTTTATAAGTCAAGACTTGTGTGATGAAATTCTTAAAAGGAAAATGATCATTGGACCATATAGCAAAGTCTTTAAAAGTCTCACCATTAAAACTTAGTATATATAGGAGTAGTGTTAGGATTCCCAAATAGCATACAAGTAGTGACAAATAATAAAACAAAATTATTTGAGAGCTCTTAAGATTTTATCAGACAATTTTAGAGTTGTATGAGGGATTTATAACCTGAACATCTAATCTTGTTTGACTTTGAATATTTTTTAATGATTGGTTTGTCTAAAATCATAACTTGTCCAATTATCCAGTATTCAACGATCATTCACAAGAATCGCTATTAAGAAATCTCTTAAATTTCCATTTAGGAGAAAGAAATTGTTACACTTAGAGTGTTTGCTCTAATTTTGTGTTGACATAATTTCTTTGTCTAACAAGCACCTATTTCTTTCTTTTTTCACTTACAAAATAGTAGACTTAAATTTATACTCATAAAGAATCCTAAAACACTTATAAATAACAAAATATATATTCCCCTTAAGTAATATTCATATATTAATTTATGATAATTTTAGAAGTAAACTCAATCAAATCCTTACTTGATTTTTCTAAGTCTATAAATATTATCATCGTATTAGTTATATTTTAGTTCTTAATTTTTCAAATATATTTTAATAAAGTCATACTTAATTAAATCATATGAGATTAATTTCTGACTAAAGATTGTTAATGGATGTAACCCATTATATATATAAAATATTATCACGTGTAATTACCGATTGATTACAAATCATATTAAACTACATTAGTAGCTATAAAATCATAGTAAACTACATGCCTTCCTCCAAAATGCATACAAATCTTAATTAATTAAAGCCTGATTGACTCTAATTAAAAAAAATGAACTCCCGAATAAGTTGACTACGTGATTTAGAAGGAAAAAAAAGAAGAGAAAATGTAAATGCCAAAAACGTAATCAGCAAGCATATTCGGATCTAAGTTTCATTACAAGGTAACCATTGTCCTCTTCTAAAAGTTTAAGATTAAAATATTTATTTTTTCTGTAGTTTTATGTTTGAATCTTATAATTATTAGTATAATAATTATTAAAAATTTACATGATCATTAATTTTAAAATTCATATTATATATATATATATGTATATAATCATGCTTTCAACACAAGCAGTCCAATTCGTCATAAAACCATGTCGGTGTACAAAAACTGTTTTCCTTTTTGTTTTTTCCGACTTCAAAAATAAAAAGTAATGGGTCCAAATTCGCTGGTTGCTTTCTATAACAAAATTGAATTATGTTTCTTCCATCGCTTTATTGGATTTTTTATGTGGGGGCTGCGGTTTTGAGCATGAGTTATTATTTGTGGTGGCCTCCATGGACGAAAGAAAAGCTCGAAAACCCCACATCATCAATTTGTGCGTGTTTGGAGCCATCTTTTCTGATATTTCCAGTCCAGCTCTTGTATATTTTTATGCCCTAGGACTACATGATTAATTTGTAAGGTCTTTCTACTTTTTTTTTCTTATAAAAAATATTAATGCTAAGAATATACACTGATTATCTTTTGATTATTGAGAAATCCCTTTCCAATTAAGATTTAAGAATGATATTAATATGCTTATAAATAATTCTTTTTCTTAACTATGTTTTATGTATACCGGGTTATATATCATTGTCGTCTACAGGTTATTTATGTATACCATTTCTACAATGTTTTACCATTTCCTTCTACCACCTTACAATATCCACTGCAGCACAAAATACTTGCAATAATTAAAAATATTTTTTTTATTTTCAATATTAATTTATTAAAAATTATATAATAATATTTTAAAAAATATCATTCAATGGTGACTCAAATTGGAATTGACAGTATGTGTTGTCCAAGCAATCGGCAGCTAGATTCGTTGACCAAGTTCAGTCGAATGCACGATTAGATAACCTGTCAACGATAACTTCTAATCCTAAAGGCCAGCATTTAACTTCAATTAAATAAGTTCATATTCCTTTGAGTACATTATAGGTCATGGTGTTACATGAATATGCTTTTATGGTCCAAAATGCTTTCATGCAGGATTAACCCAGCAAAAGACCTCAATTGCAGGATTATCCAGAGAGCAATCAATCTTCTTGTTGAAAACCTCTACCATCTCCATCGAATCAACTCTATCATGAAAAAATCTTCGATTTGTTCGATCTAATTTCAGCAGACTGAAGGCAAAAACCGTCCAAAATGTAACTCTATGAACAGATTTTTTCAGCTAGAAAGATTTGATTGAAACAATGTACTTGAAGGGATTATCCTAGAAAAACTGTAACCCTAGAAAAGTCACCAGGAAACTCATCAAAGATGCATTTTTGGCTCTGCCTCAAGAGGCAGAGCAATCATCCTGTCCTCACAGAAACTTGATGGGATAGTATTTGCAAAACAAAAGGTGTTTGGAATAGAAAAAGCCTAAGATTAGGCTGTTTACATAGCAATAGCTCGTGGTATATTTAAAACCACCATTGGCAAAATAATAATATTTCTTGTAAACAACTCTACTCTCACAAACACTCAAAACAGTTGAATATCAAAAAACAAAGAATTAATCTATAAGAAACCAGACAAATGAAACCCTGAATTAGCTCAAGTTGACACTGGATAAATACACAACTTCTTGTCATTGCTTTGCCTCAGAGGTAGTGACAATAAGATTGATATCATCATAAGAATCTTCTGATAATAAGTAAATTCTATTGCATCACAGGCAAAGTACGACAAGTTTGTATACAAAAAAGTGCACTAACATGAATCAAAGGCAATAAAAGAAAGAAAAATTATCAAGCACAAACACATGAAATGCTAAAATCAAACACTGATTTCCTAGTAAATTGATTTGTGCATCAGAGAGATTCCCATTTAGACAAGTCAACATTCTCCAATTTAATTGGAGTGGCTGATGTCCCTGTCTTTTCTATCATCATTTGCACAATTTATAAATACCAAGAAGAAAAATCATAAATGAATAGTTGTTAAGCTATAAAAAATGCATCAGAGATTTTCCCATTGTAGACTTGGTCATCATCCTCCCTAAAAAAAGAGTAGCTGATGTCCCTGTCTATTTATCATCACCTGCCTGTTTACTTTAGCCACAGCTTACATTTATACATAAAAAAAAATGTGCCTGAATAAATGCCTCAGATTAAATATTTTTCATAGATATATAAATCTCGGAGTATATTTAATACCATCATAAGCATTAGCAGAAGAAATTATACTCTACACAGACCAGAACACTGTTGTTGCGGAGGATGAAGTAGAAAAGGAAGAGGAAACGATGGTGATAGTTAAAGGAAGTGGAAGCAATGGGAGGAGATGGCGTAGAGAGCCGCTGCAGATTTCCACTAAACCCTAATAATTACGACAAGCGGCTTGGGAGAGGCTGATAAATTGTTGCGGTGGTATTTATAGTAATATGTTTGGGAGAAATTGAAAGCTAGGGTTTGGTTTTGTGTGTTTTTTTTTAAAAAAAAAGTTATTATTATTACAAGACAAGAAGAGAAGACAGGTATGATACGATGTCGTCTCGGGCTGGCTTATTTTTGCATAACCCTCTCCTCTTCTCTTGTGTTTCAGAACTTGGGCTTAAAGTCCTTTAACTAGTTGAACTTGCTGGTTTAGATTCAATGAAATTCAGTTTTCTCTTTTAATATCAATAAAATTATTTTTACAAGAAGAAAGATAGTATTGAATAATTTCTTGGTGAATCTAGACTTTTTTATATATCATTTAATTACTTTATTAAAACAATAATAAGATAAATAAAAAAGATATATTTCTTTATATTTTTCGAGATTACTAGAGCTTGATTGTGGCATTGGATGAAAATATCGCTAACTTGGTATAGTTAAAGTATAAGAGAATTTCTGCTATAATTTTAGTAAAATGTATGTTAAATTATTATAAAAAAAAAGGTAATTGTGTGAAATGTATAATCAAAAGGTTATGATGTTCATATAAAATAAATGATGCTTAAATTGGTCAACCATCCACTAGTAAAAAAAACAGATAATGGAATAAAAAGATGTAAGTTTGACTGAGTTATCATGTCAATGATGTGGGATCGAGTCTACCATTAATTAAAAGTTTAATGGAAATGAACATGGAAATAATATAAGAGAAAAACTTACAAAATATGTAATAAGCAGACATCAAAATATATCTATTTTAAGGAATATTGAAATACTTTCTTCAAACATATAAGTATATGAGATTACTATAGTTGAGCGAAACACAATTAAGAGAGTCAATTGAGTGCATAAAGGAATTCACATTATTATCTAGATGAAATAAGTTATATGATTAAAAAAAATTAGATGTAATTATAGTGTTTGTTAAGAATTGAATAAATACTATGGAAGAAAAAAAAACAGATACAAGTTAAAATTAAATATCTTATGAGTTAAAAAATAATGTGAATTAGACATGAGTACACAATGAATTATGATATTAATCAGAAGTGGTCGAGGGAGGAAAAATATCATATGAATTATATATGTTGAAGGGATAAAGTATAGGATAAATTCCATGTGTTGTGGAATAATAATGTTAATATCAATATAATATATCTAAGAAGTAAAATGAGAAAGATAAAGTCGATGTAAAAAGGGACGCTATATAAAAGTGTTTGTGTGCAATCAATCGATTTTAAGAATGAAAGGGAATAATTTGTACAGTGACGAGCTAAATTAAGGTATGAATAAAACAATCATTATGATGAAAGGATGATAAGGTGATGAATAAAAAGATAGGAAGAGAAATTATACAAAAATCATGATTTTAAGAATGAAAGGGATGTGTTTGTATAGTGATGAGTTAAATTAAGGTATGAATGAAAACTAACATTATCATGAAAAGGATGATAAGGTGACAAATAAAAAGATAGATAGAAAATTTATTTGAGATTGATTATTAGATTAACATATAAGGGAAACACAAATTATGACATGATTTTTTTTTAACATGCACTGGTTAAACATTATCAATTAAAATGTTTTAAATGATGATATGTTTAATTTTGAATTGTTATATATTTCATAGACTTCAAGGATGATAAATTTTAAAAGTCATTAAGCTATTCAGTTTCATACAGAAAGAACATTTGTATTTTCATATAAAAAATTATAAATAGTTTATATAGATATAAATTATCAAGAGTTGTAATGAATTGTATAAACTTGTAAGATTGTTGAAATATCAATGAGATTTGTTTTATAAAGAACTTTTACCTGAATTTTTTATGTGAAAGATTTTTTATACATCTAGAAAGAGTTCGAAATATATTGGGTCAGTAAGATGGGCTTTTGCTTGGGTGGAGCCCAAAATAGCCGGGCCTTTCTTCATGGCTATTCCACACATACACAACCCTTTCCGCTTATTATTATTATTTTTTTTTAATTTGATTTAATGCGGGATATTCGACATGGCCCAGAAAATGACTCCGACGTGATCTCATCCAAAAGAACATCCTTTGGATTGAATCACACGTGTGCCTTATATCGTATTGCAGGCACGAGCCATTGGACCCTACAAGGAAGGAAACCCACCAATTATGGGCTGCCATGTAATCCTCTGCAGCTTACCACAATCATTCTTGTCTCTTAAACCACACGACAAACTGTCTTTTCAATCTAATTAGCTTACGCCACGGCACCAAGTCTTCTCTGCTAACCTACTCCTCCTCTTCCCTTTCTCCCTATAAAGTGAGGCACATAATCATTACTTGTCCACCACTACCACCCCCTGCAAATGTTCTAAGGTACGATTTCTCATCATTCAATGGCTGAAATGATGACGATGATGTTGAAAGTTTATTAGCTCAGGCTGTTGTTTTTCTCTTTGCCTCGCAGTCCTTTATATGTTAATATTACGTGGATGATTCGATTTTTGTTTTCTGAAATGATTTGATTTGCTGCTCGTTTTAGAATGAGGAAAGTGTTTAGCCTACATCCGTTGCTGGCTGACTTTGATGTGGGTTTTTGTTGGTTATGTTTGAAGCATACAAAACTTGTCAGCCATTTTTCTTGATGCAAAGTAATGTTTTTTTTCCTCTTCTTTTGATGTTTTTTTTGGAAGGATTTCAAAACTTTTTATTTTTTTATTTGAGAGTTGGAAATCGATGGTCCAAAGAGTTGGTTGGTGTGGATTATGAGCTTAGAGCTTAAAAAAGGGTTATTCATTTTGAAATTTATGCAGTCTTGAAATCCTGGAATGAAAATATGGTTCTAGAGTGAAATCACTGGTCCAAATTGATTGATATATCGGCATTAATTGATTCTTCCATGCAGCTATTTTGTGATTGATATTTTTCATTGATTATGGGATGCAGCTATTGAGCTGTTATTGGCTGATCGATCAATAATCATGCCAAAGGTTGTTGAGACACAATCCAAGTTACATCAACTTATACTGGTGTTCATCATCTTCTCGGGCTTTGTAAAGGAATGGAAATGCTGGGAAAACGAGCTCTTTCATTCGGTCAGAATGGCCATCTATTGACATCCCTCTTGACAATGAAGTATTTGCAGTCCCAAAGGGCCATAATGCGCCACAACAAGTAAGCAATTGGAATTATCTTCGCAAAAAAAGATCTGTGGTGAGACTGCATATGGGCTCGTGACCTGCTCGATTATTTTGTCTGTTCTGCCCAACTTTTATTCTCATTTAATTTTCATGCACTTATGTGAAGATGGAAAGGGAATTTTTTTTTGGCGTTTTGGTGCATGTGCATGTTCTAAGTGTTTTTCTTACACCTTCTATACGGGTCCCTTTTACACAGCAAGGAGATCAGTGTAATCAAGTACTTCTGCATTTTGTTTCTTTTTATAGTTATTTCTTTGTTATTTAACCATATTCTCCTGAATTACTTCAACCATAGGTGCATATAACCCAAGGTGACTACAATGGAAAGGCTGTAATTATCTCGTGGGTGACACCTGATGAACCAGGAACCAACAAGGTGCAATATGGTGTATCAAAGAAGAAATATGATTTTACTGCAGAGGGGACAGTGAGAAATTATACCTTTTACAATTATAAGTCTGGCTACATTCATCAGTGCCTTGTTGATGGCCTCGAGGTAATTATTAATTGAACCATGGAAGTAGGTAATTGATAAATTGCTGAATATTTTTCTGTCTTTTTCTCTGAGTAACATATAGATTGCCAACTGCAAGTTGATATAGTAAATTATTGTGTTAGAAATTACTTGAAGAAAGTCTGTCACCCTCTAATCTTTCTGTTTCACAACTGCTTAAGAAATAACCACTTGAGTTTCTTTCTTGTATCCAGTATGAGACCAAGTACTACTACAAGATTGGCAGCGGTGATTCTTCTCGAGAATTCTGGTTCCAAACACCTCCAAAGATCAATCCAGATACTCCTTACAAGTTTGGAATAATTGGTGAGTTGTTGTTCCCTTCTTTACAAAGTCTTATAGGGACCGTTGTAAAATTTGTGGAAGGTTAAGATAGTTAGCTGCGTTGAACTTCAATGTGAACTGCTGATTTTCATATAAATAGATGTACTCTGGTACCATATATTTGATGGAATCTATGCTGTTTAGGCTTGACATGGTTCTGTTACGTGAAGCATGACAGTGGCTATAAAAAATCTATTAGATAATTGAAATTTCCAGAACTTGGTGGAAATTAGTTCTTCACCCGGACAAAATATTCCCCCTACCTGACGGGCACCCAATTTATGTCAGAATGTGCCATAGATAATTTCTTATGTCTTTGAACTAGAACTTGGCGTATTACAATGGAAGAGAGGTTTGTTATTTGGAATTACAGAACCGACTAGGGTTTGTGCGTGCCAGAGTCACGAGTTTCTCAAAAATCCAACTTCTCAAGAGCATTCCTCTATCTAATCAAGGCCTTTCTCTTTTTACAGCGTTAGCCATAATATTTCTACTCTTCCTTTTGTCCTTTCTATCTCCTTAAAGTCGATAACCTCAAGTTCTGTTCTCTGTATGCATGTCATTGGATAAAAGGCTTACCTTTCATTTGAAGAACCCAGAGGCTGCGGTATCTCCAATGGGGGCAGGTCCCTTGCTTGGAGGCTCTGGATCCATTTCTTTTCTTATGAATTTCAATAACACGTTACTCATTTCTATTCCAGGTGACTTGGGCCAGACATATAATTCCTTGTCTACACTTGAGCATTACATTAAGAGTGGAGCTCAAGCTGTCTTATTTGTTGGAGATCTTGCTTATGCTGATAGATATAAATACAATGATGTTGGTATACGGTGGGATAGCTGGGGTCGTTTCGTTGAGCGCAGTGCAGCATATCAGCCATGGATGTGGTCTGCTGGAAATCATGAAATAGAGTACATGCCCTACATGGTACAATGCATGCAGTCATTCATCAATTTGTTCTGCTTTCTGTTATGATGTTATCATTGAGATTCTCACTTAACTTTTTGGTGCAATGAGAACTTCTGGTCTATCTTGAATTCTTGATAATGCTGTCCATTGCATAAACAATATCTGTGTGCAGATACAGTAAACATCTGGACCATTTTTAGATTCTTTTCTTTTTCCATTACTGCTATACTGCCACAATTATCAAGATCCCATGAGATTTTATGTAGTGATGCATGCTGAGTAATGTTGTCTAATGAATAAAAGAGCTTGCATACTGAATTGGTTACACTGACAGTAAACATTCTCTGGACCGTTTTTGCTTCTCGTTGTTCCTACAGTACCATTGTTCTCATTCCATTCCATAATCATGGAACAGTCTTGTGGACACATGCAAAGTTTTTCTTACTTGATCTTTTCAATTTCTGTTAGTTATTTTTTCCGTGTAAATCCTCATATACAGCTATAGCTAAATAAGATGATTTAACTAACTGTCCCATTGAACCCGCTGAAGCTGTTTTCCCCCTAATTTAGCAATTTTTTTGTCCTTAAGAATTGAAATATCAATAAGTCGAAGAATACAGCAAACAAATTTACAGCCATTTTGCACGACAAGACATGAGTTTCAGCTTCTGTGTGTGGACCTTGATAACCTAAATAATTTATAGGGTGTTAATTTTTCTCTTCTTTTCCTTTTTTTGTTTTGTTTTATTTCATACATTTAACATGCAACGCTTAGCAATATAGTTCACATGTAGAAATCTGTTTTCCTTAGCAGTTAAAGTTCCTGTTCAGATCCTAATTCCTTACAATTGTAACATATGTACAGGGAGAAGTTATTCCTTTCAAATCTTATCTCAATCGATACCCTACTCCTCATTTAGCCTCCAAAAGCAGCAGCCCTCTCTGGTATGCCATTAGACGTGCATCTGCTCATATAATTGTGCTGTCCAGCTATTCTCCTTTTGGTAATTTTAAATTCCCTTTTCTACTTTGATATCAATTCAGAAGTCATCCTATGGTGCATTGTTTTATGGATTCATACTAAAGTGGTCCAATGAATCACATTCTACTCTCCTAACTCACAGTGAGGGTTCACTAATTTTCAATCACATAATTTATCAGCATAAACATGAGTATTTTCCATTCCCCCATCTCATAATTTACTACCTCAGAACCTAAGGAGAATCTCAGATTAGAGTGTATTCACGTGGTAAAAATTCCTATTGTTCAATTTGCACCGTGGGTGCTTGGCCTGTTCACAAGGGTGTCCATTGGTACTGCACTTTTGCAGTAGTTTTCCTTGGCCTTGCTATAGGATTGCATAATGCTGGAAGAGGGAAAACTAGCTACAATTTGTCCCAAGGATGTTAAAAGCACGACTCATCGAGTTGTCTTACAATGCTACACTTTTGATCTCTTCCCAGCAGTCATAGTGTCTCAATTTGTCAGGTTAGCTAGTATATCCCACCTGATTTTGTAGCCATCTATTGTGCTGCTCCTGAAAATCCACGAGGTCTGTCTACATTCCCTGCAGGATATGCATTATCATTCAAAGTGACGGATTTTTATGAGGATTATCTGTAGTATTTCCCCTCCCTGTTTTGTCAAATGTTGTTACCCCCTATGGTTTCAAGACCTTGGTGTATAAAAATGTTAAAATGAGGACAGCCTGAAATTACCAAGCGAAACCAGTGCATTCCAGAAACGTGTATTCTATCTAAGATGCTTGCATTAAATTATGTTTGAAGTAAAATTCTCAGCAAATACTAGTTTGACCTCTCTCACTAAAACAAAAGTGAATAATTAAACCCCTGTGACATAGAAACATATAGCATTCTTTTCAAGGGAAGAGCTGTGTGATTTATATCTCAAAGTTTATTTGAACTTTTGAACAGTGAAATATACCCCTCAGTGGGAATGGCTCAGAGAAGAACTTAAAAGGGTTGACAGGGAGAAGACACCTTGGCTCATTGTTCTTGTGCATATTCCCATCTACAACAGTAACGAAGCACACTTCATGGAAGGTGAAAGTATGCGGGCAGTCTTTGAGAAGTGGTTTGTTCGATACAAAGTCGATGTAGTTTTTGCTGGGCATGTCCATGCTTATGAAAGATCAGTATGCTTCTTTCCTTCTATGTTTTTCCCTTTGTTTTACAATCTGGTTGCTAATGTTTGTATATTAGATCTCAGAAAGAAAGAATTGTTCTCGGAGAAACTGTTTGGTGGTTCATTAAAAATCCATTTAACTTTTAACTTGTCATCAATTAAACAAATTATAATTCTGAAACTCAATACTTTTGTTTCACAATTTGTACAATTCCATTGACAAATATCTTTCCCATTAAACTAGAAGAAAAGCACTGTTTTTCATAAATTGTGTTTTCCAATTTCAGTATCGAGTCTCAAACATACACTACAATGTATCTAGTGGTGACCGTTATCCAGCAGCAGATGAATCTGCCCCTGTCTACATAACTGTTGGAGATGGAGGAAATCAAGAAGGTCTCGCCGGAAGGTGACTGAAGCTACTCTGAAAAGATTCTGCACTTAGAGAACACCGCTGGTGGTGGTATTAAATAATTGTTGCCTTCATCCTGCAGGTTTAGAGATCCACAACCACACTACTCCGCTTTCAGAGAAGCCAGTTATGGGCACTCTACATTGGAGATAAAGAACAGAACACATGCAATCTACCATTGGAACCGCAATGATGATGGGAAAAAAGTGCCAATTGATGCATTTGTCTTACACAACCAGTACTGGT
Organism: Salix viminalis; assembly: GCA_029228465.1. NCBI lineage: Eukaryota > Viridiplantae > Streptophyta > Magnoliopsida > Malpighiales > Salicaceae > Salix > Salix viminalis. Next base: position 3,390,910 of record CM055431.1, read on the forward strand.
ACGTATAATTTACCACTTTTTTCCATGTACCCACAATGTAACAGAAATTGTGTTTTTGGTCGAAAAGGACAAGTTTTCTGCTTCTGAAAAATCATATGGAAGCAATGTTCTCTAAATTGTCATTTCTGGCAACACTGATATTCGCATAAGAAGAGCATGGAACCAGGGGCAGGTCTATGTGTTTTGTTAACATGTTACTCCTAAAAATTTGGAATATTTTTAATCATATCCTTTATGCTTATGCTTATTTTATAGGAAATATACATTTTTTACCCCCCAAAATCACGTATTATCTTCATGGCCTCCCCTTTATCACTTTATTTTGAAGTTTATCCTACTTTTTTTTAGTATTGTCCCCACCACTCCTAAATTCTTGTTTCACCCCTGCATGAAACAATTAACAGAGAAAGCCAGCCTGTTAGCATTTATTTATTTATTTTGTGATGGAGTATTAGCAATATTGATGTTGAAGATACACTGACGAGGGCGTGTTATCCTATTGAAAGGAATAAATGATTACAGCAGTGAATATTCATAATTTCCATAACAGTTGGAAATTTAGTCACAAATTTAGCCTTCATAATGAAGTATAACTTGAAGTCTAAAACTATTATGCACTGACAATTAATCATCCATATCAGAATACAATCAGAGTTTTTATTTATCTTGCTAATGAGATAACATTTACAAAGTTGGGCTGTGTCTACACAGGGGAAGAAATCTGAGAAGAAAAAAAATGAAGAAGCATCATCTGACGAGTGCTGTTGGCTGGGTTTCAAGTTACTGACAATATTTCAAGAACTCCAGAAGCTATTTCAAGTTACTGACAATATTTCAAGAACTCCAGAAGCTATCTCCAGATGTATTCGGCAAGACTGATGAAAATGTCTCTACATGAAGATGTTGCTGGCTTTGTTAGTTAATCAAACATTCTGAATGGAGATTCATTTTGATCCTGTAATTTTATTAGTTCCTCACAAAAATACATGGATAATGCCTGCCCTGTGAGTGTATTATTCTGTCTCATAAATGCACAGAATCCAGTGAAATGATCAAGGCGTGCAGATTATGCTATCAAGAGCTTTTTTTCTTTTCAAACAAATGGATTATATTAACATGGCCCCAGTCCAGTTCAGAAATGGAAAAACCTCTACAAGATACCGATATCGCAAGAATTAATCTTTTATCACGAGTCATTATCAAAAAACATAAATAAGAACCGACTACAACAGCTCCCTGCATAACTGGAAAGATAAATTCCCTTAATGAGATAATTCCTTTCCTTAATGCTCAGAAATCCACGAAGTGCATTGTCTCCCGTTTGCGAAAGTTTGACTCTCTTTGATTGTGCAACCCTGTTCACATAAGTTCAAACTTCAAAAACGTAATAGGAATATTTCTATGAGAATCCTATTTAATGAAACAAAATCTTCCAAACCTCGTCATCTTTCAAGGCCTTAATTTTTTCAATTTATGCATTGTAATAACCACACAACGGGATTCTTTCCATTCATGAAAAGATACTGCATTAATTCAAGACTCAATAAAAAGAGGAACAGTTTTCACAATCTTTATGCCAAACCAAACTTGAGCTTGACCTTTCTTGAGTTCTCAATGGAATCAATTGGTACAGAACGGTGCCCCTCTGAGGGTTCTAGCATATCAGCAACCTCGGAAGGATCGCCACATAGAGATGGTGGTGAACTAGATCAAACAGAGATGGTCAATACGAATATGAAAGAGAAAGTTGTCCAAGGATCTGAAGCAGCCCTCCTTCCCAAATCGAGTGCCCGAGTTTTGCTGGATTTGAAGCTTTCTAGAGACAATTCGATTCGCGGGTCGAAGCTAGAATTCAATCTATTTAGCCCCATGAATGTTATTTCTTCTCATGCTAAGGAGTCTACCGATGAGACCTTGAAGCAAAACAACTCTAGGGTTTTCTCTTGCAACTTTTGCAAGAGAGAGTTCTCAACATCCCAAGCCTTGGGTGGGCATCAAAACGCACACAAACAGGAGAGGACACTAGCCAAGAGGCGTCAAGAGATGGATGTGGGTGATTTAGGACAGTTGTTGCCATATTATCCCTACTCAAGCCTTTCAGCAAACCCATATTATGGATCTTTAAATAGGTCAATTGGGGTGCGGTTGGATTCCTTGGTTCACAAGACATCGCCTCCTTATTCATGCACTTCCCCCATAGGGCTTCGCCACGGCGCCCATGGCGGTTGGTCTAGGCAAACTACGATGAATACACAACCTTCCATTGGTAGACTAACGACAGAGAGTTTGAATGCTTTTCGTGGTGGATTTGGAATTTCTAGTTCCTCATCTTCTCCAAGGTTCGAGGACAACCTCCTTCGCAATCTCGGTGCTTCTCCATCATCCAATTTTGCTGCAATCAATAACCCTCCCGGTTCTGATCATATCCAGCAAACTGGCCGTCCAAAAACTTATCAAACAGATGAATCGGGACTTGACTTGTCACTCAAGCTCTAGAAAATTAATTAATATTGTTTAGTAGAATACTACAAGCATGCTAATTTCTTATGCTTCTTGTTCTGCTAATTTTTTATGCCGATCATATCCCAATACTAATGCTATCTGTTTGTTTTTATTCATGATGTGTCTGAATTTCACATTGAACATGTACAAAAACATGTCATTGTCTTCCTTGGTTTCTAATATATAAATGTCAAACGTAAATTTTTTCCTTTCTCCACATGGCCTTGCGAAATTCGATGCATGGGATCTTACTATGTAAAGGTCGACCTTTACGATCTTTCCCACCTTGTGTTTTGTATTTTTCTAAGCATTAGGGTTTCCCCCTTCTCTACCGGCTATGCGAGCAATCACACAATCTCTAAGTTTAATCTTTTGCCAATATTAGATGGATATTTCGTCGAGCAAATATCCAATTCAACCACATATTAGTTGGTATGTTTGTATGCCTGCTAATTAATGGAATAAATTAGGAAAATTAAGATGTCATCTTAAATATGGGATTAATAATCTTGATACGTGAAGTGTGAGTGAGATTTGATGACCTGAGCGAGTAGTGAAGGTACATACAAAAGTTCTAGCTTGTGTTTAAACGGGTGAGAATCCGTTTGATTCTAAGAAGATCTCGTGAACATACTGAATCGGGGTGGCATGCACCAACTCTTAATGTAAGAAAAATAAAAGAAGAAAACATAAAAGCAAAGAGATCAAATGAGTAGTTAACAAGGATTTGTGTACATTAACACTACATTTTAGAACCTTCAAGTGAGATTTCCTTCACGCTCTTCATTATAAGCCTCTAATCATAAGATCTAGTACATGAATGATGTTATATTTGTTAGAGAATAATATAAATCATATTCTGGGACTTTATCTAATAGTTTAAGTTTTAGGTGAGATGGTTCCTTAAAATGATATCAGTCTTGTTGACCCAGCAGTCACGAGTTCGAATCTCACTACCCTCATTCTATTTGATAAAAATCAAGCACAAGATAGTGTGAGCATGTGTGCAAGTTTCAAGCTCAAAGGGTTTTCACTTGAGGGATGTGTGTTAGAAAATAATATAAATCATATTTTGAGGGTCTCATCTAATAAACTTTTAGGTGAAATGGTTCCTTAACAATATTGACATCTTCAAGGGATAATAAGAAACAAATAATTTCATGATTGACTTGATAAGGGTTATATATATAATGATTTTTTTTTCATTTTCACTCTTTTGCTAGTTAGTTTTGATTGAATAAAACTGTATGGCCATGAATTCATCTTCAACTTCTGCACTAAAGCATGTAAAAGCTGAACTTTCTCATAATCTCTTTTTTTTTCTCTGCTGGCATATGGTGGTATCTCAATTTCTTACTTTCAATTTACTATTTGGTGCATTGTGTTTCTGATCAATGTTAATTTATTCGAAGATTGAGACTAGAGAGGATGAAGATGAATCAGAAGGCTAAGACGTGTAGTGATGAAAGCTTCTTCCTTTAGACCTTAGCCACTCTTTTTCTAATAGATTTATCACATTACCATTGTACTTGTTCTCGTATCAGGTTTGATGATTGAAGATCGGATGCTTACTTTTTTTTGTATGGATACTTTGTTTCAGGTATTCTGTGAGGGCGCCGAGCTAAATCCTGAATCGATTGAAAGGTTGGAGTTGTCTCCATATATGCCTTTAAAATTAAAATTAAAATATAATTAAACTCAAAGATAATAATTAGTTTTTAGTGGGGTGAAAGATAGATTTAATAAGTTTTGAAAGGTTTAGGAAAAATATAAAAAAATCTAGTGAAAAGTGATAAGCTAACTTTTTAATAAGAAATTTTGATATAAATAGAAGTTTTTTTTATAAAATAAAATAGGTATAGAAAACATGTCAAACTCAAAGTAATTTTGCTTGGTGGTTAGTTGGATCCAAAAAAATATGGGTTTGGCGAGCATGCTTGACTCAAAAAGTTTGGATTTGGTAGTTAGCCAAGTCTAAAAAGACTTGTGTTTGATGAGCATGTCAAACCCAAAGTAATTGAATTTCATGCTTAGTTAGATCCAAAAAAACATGGGTCTGACGAGCATACTAAACACCAAAAATTAGGACTTAACAATCAACCAAGTCTAGAAAGGCATAGACCTAGAGAGCATGCCAGACCTAAGAAGCTTTAACTTGATGATTAGCCAAGTTTAAGGGGATGTGGGCCTAACGAGCATGTCAAATCCAAGAAGCTTTAGCCTGATGATTAGCCAAGTCTAAGGGGATATGGGCCTGACGAGCATGTCAAATCCAAAGAGATATGAGTGTAGCAAACACGTAAAACCCAGGAGCTTGAACTTGTCGATCATCCAAGTCCAAAGAGACATGGATATGATGACCATATAAGACTTAAAAAAGTTTGGACCTGACAGTCAACAAAATCCAATGAGACCTGGGCTTAGCGAGTACGCCAAGTTATAAGGTTTTATGTTTGATATAAGCTTTAAAAATATAATAAATCGTTTAGTCTTTCCATCTAGAATAATTATTGAATATATAAAGGTAATGATTCCTCTATATTTATAAGTGTATAAAAAGTCCCTTAAATGATTTGTTATATTTATTATCTCAATAATGATATGTAAGAAAATATTTAACTCTTATTAATTTGGTATATCATAGAAAGACTTTCCAGCCTTTTCTTTTTTTTTCTTTCTAAAAAACATGACTTTCAAGAAGTATAAATATTCCATGAACTATTCATGTAAGGTGTTCATAACTTGTTCATCTCTTAAAATAAAAACACAAGATAAAAAGAATTCACCATCTTTAAAACTAAAAAATAAATATCTTTATTTCTTGAATTATAGAGTTTTTTAAGTCATTTATTGTTTTACATCATTTAGTACTTTTCTCATAACGATACTAAATTTTTATCATAAGGTTTTTAAATATCTCTTATTAGAACTATCAGATATATAAAACTTCTATTGTAAGTTTGAAGTTTCCTAGATTAAAAAGAAGAAGTCTAAACATTCAAACATATTGATTAAACATTATTCCAAACACTAAATAATCTTATATTTATATATTTTGGATTTTAGTACATGATCCTCGAGCTTCATAAACTATGATGTATCTATCACATTGATATCCTTTTAATTGAGAATATATTTTTAGGGTTCATATATATATATATATATATATGGTTCAGCAATAATGGTTCGTCTGTAAAGTATTTATTTTCAGTAAATGTGTCCATAATCACTGCAAATTAATTTACAGAGAAAATTTAAAACTCGAGAAGATATTATTGGCTTTTGTAATGAGTTTCAAAATGTGCAATTCATTTATTAGGGAAATTACTTGCGGGATTCTCTCTAGCATGTGATCATTTAACAAAATCCCTGTAGTTATTGGAAAAGTAGAAACATAATATCATATGTAACGTTAGGATCAATTAGTGTGGAGAACAACGGTATTAAAGTGTGGTTCACACTTTAGCCCACAGAAACATGTGGTGTTAAATATGTATATTTGATAATGTTAGTGTCAAATTAGCAATCGTTTCTTTAAAAGCAGAATATTGAAAAGATATTCAAAAGCAATTGAAGTAAATGGGTAATGTTTTAAGAACTTTAGGGAATAACACATAGTCAAGAAGGATAAAGAAAAAAAAAAAAAGGATATCAATGGCCACCACAACCCATATTGACACATAATCAATCATTTTTAATATATATATATATATATATATATGTATGTATATGTATGTATGTATGTATGTATATATATATATGTATGTATGTATGTATGTATTGAACGAGGATTCCTCATGTGGGTGTAGTCAATGGTTGGTATTATGGTAATAGTCATATCAAAATGCCAGTGTAAGGTTTCGAGTGGTTGGGTTCTGATCAGGTTTTTGTTAGCTTCAGGATGAGGAAGGGAACTGGTTAGTACAATAGTTTTTGCAAGAATCTACTTAGTATTAGTTGCCTTCTAGTATGAATTAATTTGCTACCAGCAACAGTCAGGAATAATATAGAATGTTGCTAGTTTTAAAGAAGAAGGTTTCAAAAAAACAGAGGAATAACTTCATTCATGGGAAGAAACATCATTCCGAGGAATATTCAACTCGTGGCTTGTCTTGTGCGAGGCATACAATCTCATGGCACAGCATTTCCTACTGTCCTCTCGACCCATCTACCTGTCTGGTATATCCTTCAGACCACAACAAAAAGTTATTTACACTAAAGGTGTTTCCTCACATATACATGGCACGAGATTTATTAACTTGTATGCAAGAATGGCAATAATGTTCTCTGTATGCATCAATGGGGTGGGTAGAAGAAAAGCCTCCTTCAAAGGGTTCGCCGTCTGGTTCTGGGGTCTGCTACTCAACAGGTTCATTCAAGAATCGCGATAAATATGTTGCGGTGACCACTTGAGGTGCAGATTTATTCCTCCGGATTTCGCCTCGTCAAGTTGGAAGCGATCTTTGTATTCCCCTTCCAATATGACCCTGGTCAAAGTCAGGATGCATCTTCCCATGTAATCCTGAAGTAAACAAAATCAAGCACAAAAATGGTGTCAGCACTCATTACAGCAACACAGGCCAGCAAAGGCATGCACAATGCAGCAATCTCTAAATCCATCGAAGCAACTAGATTTGTGTTACATATCAGGATAGCTTTCTGTTAAAAGTCTGAAAATGCCAAGCAGCAGATATCCTGACAGAAAAAAAGTGCGCTCAGGCACCAAGACTGCTCTCTCATAGTGAGATTTGCACATAGTAGTGGTTTAGAGATCAATATTTACTTGGTATTAAAGCCACTCATTTGGCCAAATATGTTTAACATTGGAAAATTAATAGAGAAGATGGACAAGGAACCGTATAAGCATCCCAGTTCAGAAGTCAGCCCCACCATATAATTACCAACACGTTAATTTTGGAGTACAATGTGCAAGCAGCAAGCTGAAAGCATTTTGAAGATTGCTTCCAAAAAAAAATATCAAGTATAGTGGATTTGATGGATTTTATTAAAAGTTTCTAATTTCAAAACCACAGACAATAAGAGCAGCTTTGATTAATCTCAAACAACCCACAAAGATTGTTATTAAAAATGTACTTTTAAAAAACAAACCTAGAATCAACTAAGCTCATTGTAGAGCTGACCTAGATTGCGAGTATGCAAATGAACCACAGGACTATGGGCCTATAATGATCTCAACTGTACCATTTCGTGAGTACATGAGAAACAACTTGAAAAATAACAGCCGACAATTGTTTTTTTCTTTGTACCTTCCCAAATGTGTCATGATCCCAAACTTCGACAATAAGCATATCATGCAGTCCATCCTCAACAACAAAGTCAAAAGTTTGATTCCAAACAGGATTCAAGTTGTTGTTCACAACCTGGAAAAGGAAATTAACAATAAGGTAAATTATACTCTGAAGCCATAGAGAGAATTAGTAACTGAAGATATTAAGCAGCTTGGAGCATGAGGTAGAAGTGCAATGATAAATAAAATCCCCTTCTTCAAGGGTCTCCTTCACCATAAAAAAATGCAAAAGGAACAGAAAAAACTAGAGGTGGAAAGGCAATGATAATGAAGAAATCACAAGACAGTAATTAGAAGAGAAAAAAAAAGCAAGCAGCTCATTGTTTGGAATGAAGTGTTACCCTTGTTTTGTTTCTCATCTCCGATTTCTTCATTGTTAGTGTAACAAAGGGGTCGGCCTTACCCATCAAATCCACCACTGGCAAATCTTCTGCAGAAATGACAGTGACAGAGAGAACTCCTCTAACTATAACCTCTCTTCTCTTCTGTGTGATGTCATTTCCATTTCCCGTAATTTCCATGCTGTTTGCACCACTTTTAAGTACCTTCTCTAAAGAAGTCATTGAGAAGCTGGAGGCAAAAGGGTTGCCACGGCCATTTTCCATGCCAAAAGGACAGTACAGAAGTTCCAAGTGCACCTAAAATCATACACTGGTTGAGACAACAATACAATTGAACAGTCTTCATGGTATTACCCTGGGATGTAAGAGGTCCCTCAGGGTCTCCATGATAATGTATTTCCAAAAGGAAGTGACAAAGTGTTCTCACCTGCCCCCTGTTTTTATTATCTCGTTGGACCTCCAAATCCTTAACCAGCTTCAACCACAAATCCTTCACTTTACCAGGCTCAAGGTCGCTTAGTTTTACTTGGGCACACCCTAAGAGCTCAGCTGCCTGAATTCCCTCATCATCATAAATCTTCACTACCAAATGTTGAGTAGTTGCATCTTCAACAACAAATTCAAAGTGTTCGTTCCATATTGGATTCAGATCATTGTTCTACAGGAGAAACAACAAATTCATTTCAAATCAAGTTATATAAAACAAACCCCCTCAAGAGAAAATGTAGTTTTAAATTACACTACCAAACAGCATCAAAATATCTCACAATTATTTTGCTGGTTTTAGTCCTGTCAGGTAAAGGGCGTATGTATAACTTGGCAAAGGGATCAGATTTCCCAACGAGATCTTTATTCGTCAAAGCTTTTGCCTGCACAAGCTTCACCTCCAATATTCCCACAGGCTTTAACTCCAGGTCACTGCACAAGAACATTACTAGCTACTTCATTGAATCGCCAAAACAAAAACAGTTGAAGCCAATAACCACCACAAATACCCTCTCTAGCAGGTTGAAAGGAGAAAATGAAGCACCACAAATACCCCTTCTTAGCAGTCCAATGGTTCCACCCTCTCTAGCTAATTGAAAGGAAAGAATAAATCTTCACCACTTCTGGACAGCTCAACCAAGTATTCAAAGAGAGGCAGATTGTATACTCAAGCATGAGAACCTAACACAACATGCCAAGTCCAACACTTGGTGGGCGTGTAAGGAGATGAAGAGTACATTAACTGATGATCTCAAAAGCAACTCTTTCTAGCATTTTTTGGGTAATATGCCTGCAAGGTATTAGATATTGGACCACAGCTACCTCATGCAGCTCCATGTTTGCTTGGGAACGGGTGTCAAGTCAAACTGACATATAAGCAGCCAGTCTGAAGAGTGCGTGAAAATGGTATGCATACAGAACGTGGCCCTCACAAGAATACCGGGACTAAAGAATGGCATATCTGATAACCAAATCCTATATTGAGTTCATGCGAGGTAGATTTCTAGTATACAAATTACTTCCAAGACCTCCATTAAGTATTTCTTGGGTGATAGGTCCTTGGTGTTATACTGAATCATTCAAAATTACTCAAATGCTTTTCTACAATTACAGATTCAATAGTGAGAAACCAGCAATCAAAAACACAGTAATTTTCATTAGGAAAGAAAAGTGAAAAATGAAATCAAAGTGCTACCATCTCTTGATTTGCACTGACATACCTGTAATCCCCGGGCAAAATTGGAACAACTTTCCGAACAGGCCAGGTAATAGAATCTTCAACAGCATTCCGTATTGTCTCCTGTATGGGTGGTCATGCAGCTTTATTATGCTTGAATCATGTTGTCACATAAATCTTGAAAGTAAAGCTCTATTGTTTTATAGTGAAAAAATAAATAAATTATCCCATCATCCTCCACAAGCACCATAAATATGAAAGTGTATTTGCTTATGCCTGAGCACACACTCACTTTGTAATTAAACAAAAGCAACATGCTTCTGTATTTACAATTTACCTACTCAAAATAATTTAGTTTCTATCACAATACAGCCCGATTCCAAAGCCTTCAAAGACCAACAAAATATTTTAATATGTAATTACAAGGATCAATCCCAAATTGCAGTGAAAGATTTTTTTCGAGCAACTTCAATTCAAGAACTTGCGACATTGTCACAACAATTTGTCCCTATGACAGAATTCCAATTAGTTATTCAACCGGGCCTTCCAAATCTCTGGTCTCAAATCATTTACAGACATGATGAGCATGTCTTTTCACAGACCTAAACTAAGAAGTAATAACTCATACTTTTTAATCTCTTTGATGGAATCTACTGGAGTACCAACAGATAGACGAAGTACCTAAAGTCCACCAGTTAAGACTGATTTAAATGTCAACAAAACTGGAAGATTTGATCCCATATTGAATTAAATGCATCAGCTATAATCTAATAAAAGAATTTAGCGTACTTGACTTTGTCACAGAGACTAGTCTCTATGTTGGCCAGTTGAAATTTAAGGAGAAGTGTGTGAAATTGAAACTCAAAATATCAATGGGAAAGGAATGCAATTTCTAATCCAAAGAATATAAAAGCAAGTAATGTTAATTGATAGAGCCAGACAATAATACAGTATCACATAATGAAATCAGGGAATATGACATTGGGTTCTGTTATCACATGATGAAAGGAAGGAGGCTAACAATGGGTGGTACAAACCTGAATAGCATCATCAAGTCCAGGAATCGTTGATATGTCCCCACCAACAACTTTAAGTGTAAAATCCATTTTTTTCTGCACAACAGGAAACATGCACGCTGAAACTTCTACTTGGCCTTAAGTACACATTATCATGATCTATTATTTTTTCTAAATTCAATTCTTTATTGTCAAGTAGATTAGGTTTGGATCATTCCATGCCTAGAATTTGGGCTGCATGTTGTTACAATTCCCATTCAATGACAGTTCAAACTCCCAGTCCCATCAAAAAACATTATAAATTTCTATACTCATCATAGGAAAGAAGAAATGAAAGAAAGAGGATTTCACAGGCATATGATTGAAAAATGGATATTGGTTGATGTATGAGGAGAAATATAGAATTGACCATGTCGATGTGTGCTACTATGTTGGTTAGTGCTACAGTCCAAATATATCAATAGATACAAAGTTAGTAGCATACAAATGTATGGCAGTAATTAGTAGACTGGACATTATATTCAAATAACAGTTGGGCAAAATATTCTACCCTCCAAATAAAATAAAAAATTCTAACAGATACTGCACCTTTTGTCTCAAAGAATAACAAATAGCTCCAAAGCAAGGAAACTCATCGACCAGTGGCTTAAAGATCAACCTGAAAACCCCAGTAAATCCGATATCTTTTACCTGAATAGAAGAGAGAAGAAAATGAAAAGGAAAGAAAAAGAAAATGCAGACAGACAGAGAAAGGGCAAAGCATGAGATGATGATGATACACTGCATTAAATGTCAAGTTATGGGATACAACAAAAGATTCTTGAAAATAGAGAAAAGGACAGAGCACATTATCAAAATGAAATGTCTGGCTGAAACATGTACACGCCGTAAGGAAGGTCCCAGCATTCTACATTTGACCAGTTGATGGGTTTTAGAAGCAAAATAAAATATGTTGTCAGCCACGAAACTTTTTAAGTTTCAAGTGATTGCTCAAGAAATAATATGTTGAAAGATGCAGAGTTGGGTGATGATTTTGTAGAGTTTTTAAGGATTCATGCAAGAAATTAAATTGCTGGAAGCCAAAGAACAGTATAAGGGTTTATATTAATTTTTCAGCTTCTAGTTTCCAGAAAGTTTATTTAGATCATTCAAATATAATATTTATTAACTAAGGTCTTCCAATGCAATGCTTAATAGGACCGTATCAAGTTTTTGAGTTGAGTCCCATTCTAATCACAATATTCAAATTCTACATCTGAGTTTCAGCGGACAGGTATGGACATTGAGTCAAAATCAAGGATAAAGATTCTACATTCTCTACTAGATTTCCTTTAAAAGGTTGATATAGTGATATTCTGAATATGTTTTTTACCTGTACAGGCAAAGAAACGCCAAATCTAGTCTTAATATCAAGTATTATACTTGGATTCCCATCCCAGTTCATTTCCAACTCCATGGTGATGCCACTGCCTCCATCTTCAATGATAGAAACTCCTAAAAATAACATTGATTTAGGATTGCCATTTTGTATACTCTACAGAAAATAACGTGCCAAAATATTGTAATACACAGAAAACAGAATTCTACATTTGATCATATCCTAGCAGAATTATGGAACCTACACATGCACCACCATTTTGGCCATACAAACAAACATGACGAAAACAAAGAAATCTCTGAAATAAGTCTCCAGCAGAAGCTGATAATCAGCTAACAATGGACCAGTAGAGCACAAAAAAGCCAGATGAAATGCTGCATGCCTAGTGTAACTAACCTATCAAGTCATCTCTAATCGCAAATGAACATAATTGAAGCACAATAGCAAATACCTAAATAATTGCATCCCAGTTGCAAAAAGAGAAATTTACCAAACCAACCTGTAAATTGGGGCGCAACAGTACCAAGAGTAAGTTTCGAAAATTTGAGAGATGACAATATAATCGGTCTATATTGCTCAAGGACAGGTTCCACTGAAGCCTTTATCAGCCCAGAAGCTGCCTACACACCAAAATTATAGATAAAAACATTTTCTCAGAACCAATTGAGAATAACCCGTAACTATGTCATATGCTATAAACTAGATGAAAAGTGAAACCCCATAAAAGCAAAATACCTTGTCAACATCAGGCCAGATCTTTGTAAGATGTTGATTAAGCCAATCCAACTGCAGAAATAAAAATAAAAACCAAAATCAGAACATCAATAACACAGATAAGATGTAAATAGAACAAAAAAAGAAGAGTAAGAGTAGGTGAGAGCTTAACTTCTGGTTCTGAGAGAAGACAACCCAAGGAGGGTAGTACTCAGCTGGCAAGATCTTTCTTGAATCCTCTACTGTCATTCTTGCAAAAGCAGCTATAGTTGTTGCCTGAAATTATGATTAAACCCAGAAACCAATACAATACAATACAGAGAAATCAAAACACATAAAGATGCAAACTTTACAGCAACTTAGTAAAAACCCAGGACCAAAAACACTCGAAGAAGTAAAAAAACACAACAAAAAAGTAAACTTTACAACTTCTTATCCAAAACCCAGGAAAAAAATGATGCAAACTTTATAATCAAAACAACTTAATTAACATCATAGCAAGCCAGCAAAGCTACTTACAAGCTCAGAACGAATCTTGGATCTCGCATTCTCACACTTCACAAAACCGGCTATCAATGCTAGACCGACAGCAAGACCGATAATCAATCCAACAAAAAACGACATTCTGTGGTTTTTGATCAGTACACGGAGAAACAGAAAGAATGTACGAGGATTGGCGTGTATGATTGATAACAGAAGAAGAGAGAAGTTTCCTTTCCCTTGTGTGTGCTTCTCGTGTTCGGGCTATGAAAGCGTGTGGTGGCTTATTTGGGGTTGCTTTTGATGATAGTTGGCTTTGGTGTTCGTTGTAATCAAAGCTTCTTTTTTTTTCTCTATTTTTTGTTGTGGGCCGGAGATGTTGATGTTTTTTTTCAGCTTTTTAAGATGCAAGAAAGTAAGTGAAAGAGAAAAGGTCGTTTGCCGACAAAAGCCGACCTTTTCTTTTTATCTTTTTTCGGACAGTAGATTGAGATGGATCGGATGCTTCTGATTTTATTTATTTCCTCATGATCTTCTGATTTCAAAGATGGCAAATGGAAAGGCTGAATGTGTGATTGACTACTGTTATTCGCTCTCCTTGCATGATTAACTTGTTAATCTTGAGTTTTGTTTCCCGATAATAACAGATTTAGTAATTTAAAATGTAACTTTTCATGAATATATTTAGAAGTCTAATCTAAAATCTAAAATTTAACAGAAAAAACAGTTTGAAAACGATCATTGAGAAGCGTTGCTTTCTCCGTCTTATCCGTCTGAGAGTCAAATCTCCATGGACGAGAGTTGACTAGCTGTGCTGAGATGCGTTTACAGCGGTAGTTCCGAACTTTATTCCATCGAAGTGACTTTGTGAGAACGACAATTTGCATATGGTGTGGACGTTGTCGCCCCTGTCAAGACCTAGGGTTCGAACCATGTCTACAACCCCCACAAGATGATGAAATAAGAGATAGGACACCAATCAAAATTTAGATTGAAATAACTAGTAGAAGGAGATAAAACATAAAAAAAAATAAGTAGGTCATTGTCAATCTCACATGTCTTTGGGTATTGTTTGGAAAATCAATTGAAAAAAACTTTTTAAAAAAATTGATTATTTTTTGTTTTAAGTTAATTTTTTATATATATTTTCATATCATTTGTGATATATTCGGCCTCTTGTTTATCTCACTTGTACTTTCTAGATCTTTTAAAAAATATGGTTGAAATTATTTTAAAAAGATATAGTTTATTTTAAAATATGTTAAAATAATATTATTTTTTATTAAAAACTATTTTTAATATTAACATATTAAAATAATCTAAAACTAATTTAAAATAAAAAAAAATATTTAAAAGAATTTTTAAAATGTAATATCAATTAGACATTTAATCTAAAATACATACCACTCTCCTCGCATGCATGTCTAGTACATGCTTAGCCTAAGAAACAAAACTTGGACCTATGAAATATTGTGAAAACTTGTGGGAAAAAAACTTTTGAGCACCTAAGGTGTAAAAACTATGGTGAAAGGTTTAAATTAATAGTAAGAAACCAATGGTCATGATCATGTTATCAATAAGAGTTCTAGAAGCTTCATCCTAAACTATAAACACAGAACAAAACAAGAAATAAAGGCATTTAAAGTTGAGAAAATATTGTCATACTCTTTGCAAGAGCGTGATGCCGCGACAACTCTTCCTAAACAATTTGAAAGGTTTTTAGTTGATTCATCATTTAATATTATAGTTACTAGAAATCTTAACAGATTTAAAAAAATTTAGACAAAAGGTTGATTGCATAAAAGAGAGGCATTAACATCTCTAATATGCCTTACATGAGGTTTCAATGATATGATGATGTTTTTAAATTCTATCAGTCTATTATAGCGTGGTAAAGATCAAATTTAAAATAAATACAAATTAGAGGACAAAACTAAATTTTTAAATAATATTTCAATAATGCAAATCACTAAACAATACCTAATGGCATATGAATATTTTAAAAAAATTTGCTACAAAGACAAAAACACCCTCCTCAACTAGGCTTAGATTATGATTTTTTTAACTTTGAAGCAAAATTGTCAATTCTATTTTGGTTATTGATTTGTTTTTTCAATCGAAAAGAAATGTTTTTGTATCGGAGCGTTTTGACACGCCATTTCAGGGTTGTACTGTTTATGTATATGTGTGTGTGTGTATAATTAAATATATCAATTCTAAAAAAATAGTTCAAATCAAAAAATAAAATTATTTAGAACTGTGCAATTTTATCTACAAAAATAGAATAAAATGATTTTTCTTAACAAAATTATAAACATGTATAATATTACGAGAATATCATCATCAATCTTGCAAGGTCATTTCATTCTCTGAATGCTCTGAAATTTTAACAAAATACATATAAATATGTCAGGAGACTCCTCGAAAAATTTCATCTCAATTTAAAGATCGGATTAAAAGATATGATTGATATTATAAAATTATTTATTATCTAAAAAACACTATTTGTCTGAAACAAAACAAAACAAGAACATCTAGGTGAAATTTGGGTGAAATTTTCAAAATGGATTGAAATTTTAAATGAAAAAAAAACTGTACAGTTTTATCTTTTTTTTTTTAAATAATACAAAATGTTTTGGCCATTGCAATCCAAATAAAAACGAGATTGATATCTATGCTTTGAAGGTTGAAAAATATTTTTTCTGTACAAAACTTGAAAGCCGTGAAAAAGATGATTTCACACGTGCTGCTGCAAGGCAATTGTTTGTATTGAATCTGCAATGTTTCTTCTCACATGCAATAGAAAAACACTGATTTTTCTATTTATTTTTAATTACTGATTTTATGTGTTGGTGAAGTGCTCAACCTACCACTCTGTTGTGCACACACTCTTTTCTTCCTTTACTTTTCTTTCTGCAAGTTATGAAGCCCTCTTTTCCTTTACAAAGAGCTGCACGCAAGAGAAAGACTCGCCTTATGGTAGTAGGTATGGAAAACGATTTCATTTTATTTTTATTAGTTTTTAAATAATTTCGATATATAAATGCAATAATATTTTTTTTTTAAAAATAAAAACAATTTCAATTTCGAAAAAGCTTTATCTTCAACGTATGATTGTAACGATGGATTCCTTTTCCATATATGTAACGTGTGAAAAGCATCAACCCAAAATATTTCTTACATGTTAATGTGTGGTTTTTTTCGAAAAGAAAAATAAACTATCTATGTAATATAAAACATCCTTTTTTTTTGTATTCACACCTATCAAGAAGAGCCTTTCTGTTATATCAAAATTAAGCTTATGAATGAAACTAATTGGATTATATCATGTGAGTTCGTCATAAAAGTATGATGAAATTTGATCCAAGGTTGTCAATACCATTCCAGTTGCTGTTCCAGTTTTTTTAATGGTACGGAACGTTTCGGTTTCGAAGCATTTCGGCGTGCAGTTTTGGGGTTGTACTGTTTATATATAATTAATTATATATATTAATATGAAAAAAATTAAAATATTAATTTAACAAGCATAATTAAAATTCAAGATAAATTAACTTTAAATTATACAATATAAACACAAAGTCAAACAAATATAATCTCAAAATTAGAAACACGGTCGCAAGTTAATCAAAATAAGAAGGATTTTAAGGCCGGAACGGTACCGAGATGTTCTGGTCGGAATTTGACCAGTATTTCCGGAACGGGCCGGAATTAAAACTGAGACGAAAACGATGCAATTTTGTCTCAATTTTTATAATGACACGGAATATTTCAGGTGGAATGGAACGGTATTAACAACTCTTTGATCATCAAGCTGAATCATTTATTATCATCATCATTATTATTATTATTATTATTTGAACCACGTTGAAGAAAAAAAAACATATATTTTTTTTGTAGATTTGCATGGTTATAATTTTTTTTTAAGAATGTAGATTTTATTTTTTTAATTAAAATTATAAAATATAATTTTTTTTTAATGAGATATATGTGACAATTTAATATATGTTAATTGATCAAATATTTTTTAATATATAGTTTAGAAAGGAAAAAAAATCGTTACCAGAAAGCAATGCAATGTATCTATCATATATATGAACAAACGACCGTAAGCTGTTTTTTTCACGTGGTTTTGAACAACCAGTCAGATTTGAGCATTATTTATTCCTATATAATAGTTGCCGGCCATTTAACTGACGCAATTAACTGTTACCCACCCACCCCTGGGTTACAGGTAATGTTAATGTTATACATTCAGTTTCGAAATTATTTAAAAAAAATGAATTATTTTTATTTTTATTTTTATTTTAAATTAATGTTTTTAAATTATTTTAATATATTAATGTTAAAATTAAAAAAAAATATTATTTAAAATATTTTTAAACAAAAAATATTTTTAAAAACAACATCAATCACTGTAATTTCAATCAATTACTAAAAAAATGGCTCACTTACAATTTTCTTGACTCTTAATGTTAGTGTGGTTAGTGCGGTTGTTTATTTTTGTGTTTTAAAAATAATTTTATTTTTTTATTTATCAATTAGATATTCAAGCTTGAAGACTCGATAGTTGTTCACCATATGTTGTGTATTTTTAATACAGATTTAAAATAATAATTTATCATAGCTTTCTTAATATTTTGTAATGTTATATTCTAATTATAGAATATTAATTTTACTTCATTCAAATTAAAAACTATCATATGGAAACAAATTATATTGCTATCTGTTTTTTTAATATTAGATATATAATAAAAAATAAATTTATGACACTAACTAAATATGAAAATATAAAAAATAATCATATTACCTTACTTAACAAAAAAAAATACTTGTATATATATATATATATATATATATATATATATAAATTCATCCCCCTCCCCCTTTTTTTTTATTTATTTAAATCCCATCCCATAGCATTCATCTTCCTTATTTTTTTCTTTGATGCCCAGAGATATTATTAAAAATCATAGCGCCCATCAAAACCTCCCTTCACCACCACGCCAGCCTGTCATATTCCGCCAGAACACAGCCGGAAGCCAGAGTTCCACCCTGTCACATGCACGGGCACATACTCAGACACCTTCAGTTCTTCACATTTCAGAACACTCAACTCTCTCTCCTCTCTCCTGTTGCTGTGTGCCAATGGTCATCAATAACTGAAAAAACCAGTCACAAAACCTTCAAAGAGAAGAGATCATCACGCTATGTCAACAAATTTTACCAACGGAGAAGCAAACACAGACCACGAGTCTCTTATTACTCCCCTCCTCTCCTCTCGAAGATCACTCGTTAACTCCACTTCTCAAGTTGCCATCGTTGGAGCTCATGTCTGCCCCATTGAAAGTCTTGATTATGAGTAAAACCCACATGCTAAGATCTCATATTTTTCATTACTTTTTTTTTGTTGTATTTGACTTGAAGATTTGAACTTCTTTTTTTCTCTCTGGTTAGGATTGCTGAGAATGATTTCTTTAAACAAGACTGGAGGAGTCGTGGAAAGATGCAAATATTTCAGTACGTGCTCATGAAGTGGTTGCTTTGTTTCTTGATCGGACTGATTGTTAGCCTTATTGGGTTTTTTAATAATCTTGCTGTTGAGAATATTGCTGGCATGAAGTTTGTGGTCACCTCCAACATGATGCTGGCCAAGAGGTAATGCTTTAGTAATTACAGTTTTTATCGAAGCTTGGAATTTTCTCCTGGCTGTGTATTTTTAATGGAAATTAAGCTGTTTCATGAAGTGAACAGTTAATTTTCCTTTGAATGATTTGTTTCATAGAGCTAATTTAGCTTCTTTTTTTTATATTCAATCCTTTTCATGTATTTTGGGAAAGAGAAAAACAAATTGAGTTTGGAGGAGTTTGAGAATGATATCCGATGCATTTTTTTGAATTATTGTGCAGGTATGGGATGGCATTTCTCGTGTTCTCAGTTTCTAATTTGATTCTTACCCTGGTTTGCATCTATCATCACGGCTTTTATAGCACCAGCTGCTGCTGGTTCAGGTATTCCAGAAGTTAAGGCTTACCTGAATGGTGTGGATGCACCAGGGAATTTTTTCCTTGCGAACTTTGGTTATTAAGGTGAGATTTGGGGTGTTCTTCCTCGTATTTTAGATTTGCTTTCAATAGCTTGGGTTCTTTAACCTGCATTTGCTCACTATGGATTCATTTTGGCAATGGAGGAGCCCATTAACGCTTTTTTTATGATGTTTGATCTGGATAATCTGATTTCTTGCTGAAGTTTTCTGCAGAACTCATATCTAGTTTAAGAGAAATTTGTTGTTCTTGCTCATTTTGCAGATTATTGGAAGCATTACTGCGGTGTCGTCATCTCTTCTAGTTGGAAAGGCAGGGCCAATGGTGCACACTGGGGCATGTGTTGCAGCATTGCTTGGTCAGGGTGGATCCAAAAGATTTAAATTAACATGGAGATGGCTTCGTATTTTCAAAAATGACCGAGACCGACGAGATCTTGTAACATGTGGATCAGCTGCTGGAATGGCTGCTGCCTTCCGTGCCCCAGTTGGAGGTGTTCTGTTTGCACTTGAAGAAATGGCATCTTGGTATGTTTCTGTACATAATAAATGTTATTGAATTGAGCCTTCTGTAATTTTACATCTCTGTTCCTATTATTGTAGCTTGTCATCATTGCAATTTTCACCACAACTTTTTCTTCAAGGATCGATATTTAAATTCATTTCAGTTACACCAACTACATTCTTTGAGTACTTATTTTCTTGGTATTGAAAGATCATGTACCAGAATGAGAATTCTCATCATTTTCTTGTAAAATTCATTCCATGGATTCTCAGATGAATGACAAAAGAATAACAAGATGTCCACCTGGGCAAATAGTAATGCGGATCGGCTAATTGCCTCCCCTCTCCCCTCTTGAATGGACTGATCTGAATTACAAAATATTGCTACAGTATGCTGCCTGTTATCCATTGACCATCACTTTCATTCTCCTATACATGTTGATTCACGGATCATGTGTATTTTATTTGTTACTGCTACTTCTACATTTATATTGCTTCTGTATGGGCATAGATATTTGCTCCTAGGAAATGTGTTTGAGTTGAACGTCTTGCCAATTATCTCCATCTCGTTCCTTTCTGGTTGGACAAGATATCAATGCTTGAAGCTGAAATATTTTTTCATATCAATGCAGGAATTGATTATTTGGCTTAATTTTTGTTGTCTGGCAGACCTCATGAAAAAGTGGTATGTATTTTTCTTCAACATTAATGTCAACATTTTCTCTTTGCAGGTGGAGAAGTGCCCTTCTTTGGAGATCTTTCTTCACAACAGCAGTAGTTGCAATAGTGCTGCGGGCTCTGATTGACTTTTGTTTAAGTGGAAAATGTGGGCTATTTGGCAAAGGAGGGCTCATAATGTTTGATGTGTATTCAGCAAGTGTTACGTACCACCTCATTGATGTGCTGCCTGTGCTCACCCTTGGAGCTATAGGAGGCATATTGGGAAGCTTGTATAACTTCCTTCTAGACAAGGTGCTTCGAATTTACAGTCGCATCAACGAGTAAGCTCTCTTCAGCACTGTTGCACAAAAGCATTGTCCTATATGACAACACGTGATTTCCTAATCATTTTTCTTGATATTTTCCTTTTTTCAGGAAGGGTGTTGTTTACAAAATTTTACTTGCTTGTGCCATTTCCATTTTCACTTCCTGTCTTCTTTTTGGACTACCATGGCTTGCCTCATGTCAACGCTGTCCATCTGATGCATCAGAAGCTTGTCCAACAATAGGCCGGTCTGGTAATTTCAAGAAATTTCAATGTCCCCCTGGACATTACAATGATCTGGCCAGCCTTATATTTAACACAAATGATGATTCTGTTAGAAATCTTTTCAGCAAGAACACCAATTTTGAGTTTCAATATCCATCAATTCTCATATTCTTTGTGACCTGCTTCTTTCTTAGTATCATAAGCTTTGGGATTGTTGCCCCTGCGGGTTTATTCATACCAGTTATTGTGACGGGTGCATCTTATGGACGTTTTGTTGGAATGCTTGTTGGTTCACACTCAAATCTCGATCACGGCCTCTATGCTGTCTTAGGCGCTGCTTCATTTCTAGCTGGATCTATGAGGATGACGGTTTCTCTGTGTGTCATTATTCTAGAATTGACAAATAATCTGTTGCTTCTACCCTTGATAATGCTTGTTCTTCTTGTGTCCAAGACTGTGGCTGATGCTTTCAACAGTAATATTTATGACCTTATCATGAATGCAAAGGGTTTTCCTTACCTGGAAACTCACACCGAGCCTTATATGAGGCAGTTGACAGTTGGTGATGTAGTTAGGGGTCCACTTCAGGTCTTTCAGGGCATTGAAAAGGTCGGCAACATAGTTCATGTTCTAAGCACTACGAATCATAATGGATTTCCTGTAATTGATGAGCCTCCGCTTTCCGAGTCTCCAGTTCTTTATGGTCTAATCCTCCGTGCTCATGTCATTGAATTGCTAAAGAAGAAAGCTTTCATGCCAACTCCAGTGCCAATAGGCACCGATGCCCTCAATCTATTTTCTGCTGGTGATTTTTCAAAGAGGGGCTCAGGCAATGGTGACAAGATAGAGGATCTGCAATTTACCGAAGAAGAGATGGAGATGTTTTTAGATTTACATCCATTCACTAATGCTTCACCATATACTGTTGTGGATTCAATGTCGCTGGCTAAGGCTCTCATACTTTTCCGAGAAGTTGGTTTGAGGCATTTAATGGTGACACCCAAGATATCTGGTGTAAGGACTTCTATCCTCTCTTTTTGTTTTTTTCCTTAAATTCTATTTTTATCTTGCACAAATTTAAGGCACTTGACAAGCAGTTGCTCTGCACTTGATATCATTTAATGTCTTGGTGATTTTATCTGCTTGGTCATGTATGTTCGTCAAGATCTGTTTTCTCCTCCTTTTGCTTCTCGCTCCCTTGAAAGCCTTATTCACTTCAAGCATGCTAATTAATTTAGCCATTCCTGAAGTTTGCATGTCATTTGCTGCTCTTGCACTGTAAATGGCAAGCATCAAAATAGTATTTTCCAGTAATTATTTATTCACGGAACTTTTCCTGCCACAATACCCTGAATTACTACACACTAGCAAATCCTGGCAGCAGATGATTTCTTCTTTTCTCTGGCTTCTCTTTTTTTCCATCAATTTACCTGATATTTCTGGTGTGCATATGGGATTACTTGTTGGTTGCCTTTTCTTTGTGCTCTTTGTGGATGTAATTTTGGCTCTTTATTCCGTGTCATTATTTGTAGCAATAAGATCGTTGTCACTCTTTTAGTTAACATGAGATGATTTTTCACTCAAATGGCGTAGGCTGTCTATGCTTTAATGCTATTTCTCCTTTGCTGCAGAGGTCCCCTGTTGTGGGAATATTAACCAGGCACGATTTCATGCCAGGACATATACTTGGTCTGCATCCTATGCTGACTAGAAGCAGGTGGAAAAGATTACGAATCCGGGCACCTCGTATATTTAAACTCTTCTAGACCATTTCAGTCAAGAAGATGGAGCTTGCCCTTGAAAAATGATGGCTGTACATGCACTTATTGAGCTCCATGATATGGTAGATGCTATCACTTTTTTCTAAATCTTTCATAAAAACCAGAACTAAAGAAGATCAGATAAGAGCATTCATTAAATCATTCAGCTGTTTAGAGGTAGTATGATGTATGTGACGATGCAAATCATTGTTTCATGGTGCATTGATAGCCAGGGAAACGTTTTTTTTCTGAGTGAGATATTGTCACTCATAGCTCAGTGAATAAATGCAGTTGCCCCTTATTTATTTTTTTCTAGTTTGAAATCTTTTTGTTTTACCAGCCTCAAGCTATAAATGCAATTATAGTTTGCTAGAGGGAACCTGCAACACTTGATTCTTTCAAATAAATCCTTAACACAGTAAGGAATTATATGAGCAATTTCTTGATTCTGACATGGGTTCTTGAGAAAAAAAGATTCCTTCATAGAGAGGGTGTTGTTATAGACAGTAGTATTGATGAAGCAGAATTAGTAGCAAAAGGCAATTTAAGAAGCAATTGCTTGAAGAATATCTTACAGGTGTTTACCAGTTGTGATATCATATAAAAAAAAAAAGTAGAGAAGAAATCACATCCATATATACAAATCAGCTTGAATGAGGTTACCAAATTGATTTTTATTGCTAACCTCAATCTTTCAATTCAAGTATAACAAGGAAACAACACGAACGTGGAAACAAATCTTGTACTCACTAGAGCTAGACCAATATGATTTTTTTTGTTTCTATTATTTGCTCCTTTTTGTACCCAATATTTTTTTATAAAAATTTATTCTTGAACTTAGATTGTTTTTTTTATCATTGAAAATATAATATATTTTTTTTTCTGTCCTTTCTATTAGTTTTTTAATTTCTTTTTTTTGGACACAACTAAAGTTATTTTTTTAGCTGATAATCCCGTGGTATATTAGTTTTTAAAATGTCTATTAGTTTTTTATATATTTATTTTATTATGCAAAATGTGTTTAAAATAATGTCATGGTATCAAAGGTATTTTTAATTTTTTTCATTTCTGTGCATAGTACAATAATCATAATACCTTCAAATAAGACAAAAACCAAGAATTGTTAGTGAGATGTCTCAGTAATTTTACTTTTTTAGAAACTAAACTAAAAAATTAAAAATTAAAAACCAAAATACAAAATAAAAAACTTATATGTATTAAAACTAGACAAAAAAAAAATCAATCCCTGCGGCGAAGCGCGGGTTTATGACTCGTATATGGATATAGTTTGAATCCCCCCCCTCACCAATAATCCTCTACTCCCATACGTTTTTTTAGCCTTCTCATGATCAAACCTACATTTGTATGCTAGGACCACTCGAGGGCAGGTTAAAATGGAATAAAAAATTTAAATAAAATTAAATGTCAGGGATGAAATTGAAAAACACTTTAAGAAGCATTAGAATCAAAACAAATAGAAATCAAAAGAATAAAATTCGAAATAATTACAAATTGGATGACACAACTAAATTTTTAAAGGCTTGACACGAATACCAAGACCTGTATGAGGATGAAAGAAATTCATTGTCGTTGAACCACTGTTAGTCTTACCTAACATACATTTGTATGCTAGGACCACTCGAGGGCAGGGTAAAATGGAAGAAAATTAAAATAAAATTAAATGTCAAGGGATGAAATTGAAAAACACTTCAAATCAAAACAAATAGAAATCAAAAGAATAAAATTCAAAATAAATACAAATTGGATGACACAACTAAATTTTTAAAGGCTTGACACGAATACCAAGACCTGTACGAGGATGAAAGAAATTCATTGTCGTTGAACCACCGTTAGTCTTACCAAACATGATGATCAAATCAAACAGTTGCGTTGCCATCTCATCATTCTCATGTGTAGAATGAGATGGCGATCGCCAATTTGTGACCAACAAAATACTCTCCATGCACTTTGAGAATGGCGGAAAAAAAGATGAAGCGCTAATGTGTTTGTACCCTATATTAACTCTTTTTTTTTATTCATTATTAATATTTTAATAATGCAAATTACTAAACAATACTTAATAGCATATAGATATTACAAAAATGAATTCTAGGAATTCATGGTCTTATAATTCAGGTTATGAATTTAGCAAGTTAATCTAAATTAATATAGGTGGATCAAATATATTATTGTCCTACTATTTTCTTCTTATTATTATAAGACGGTGACGAAATCTGTGTGCTGTTCAGGATAAAGTTATGGCCTACCATGACAGAAATGGCAAGGGATGTCGACGGCTGCTTTTTCAAAAAGAAATCAAGAGAAATTACAAGGATTTTTGTGTTTTTTTGGTTAGAAAGATAAAATTACAAGGATAAAAATTAAATATTTTTAGTATTTAAAACTATTTCTTAGATATTATTAAAAATCATAGAGCCCACCAAAACCTCCCATCACCACGACACCAGCCGATCATCTTCCACCAAACCTCAGCCCCGAAGCCAGAGTTCCACCCTGTCACATGCACGGGCACATACTCAGACACCTTCAGTTCTTCACATTTCAGAACACTCAACTCTCTCTCCTCTCTCCTGTTGCTGTGTGCCAATGGTCATCAATAACTGAAAAAACCAGTTACAAAACCTTCAAAGAGAAGAGAACATCACGCTATGTCAACAAATTTTATCAACGGAGAAGCAAACACAGACTACGAGTCTCTTATAACTCCTCTCCTCTCCTCTCGAAGTTCACTCGTTAACTCCACTTCTCAAGTTGCCATCGTTGGAGCTCATGTCTGCCCCATTGAAAGTCTTGATTATGAGTAAACCCCACATGCTACGATCTCATGTTTTCATTACTTCTTTTTTTGGTGGTGAATTTGACTTAAAGATTTGAGCTTTCTTCTGTCTCTCTTGATAGGATTGCTGAGAATGATTTCCTTAAACAAGACTGGAGGAGTCGTGGAAAGATGCAAATATTTCAGTATGTGCTCATGAAGTGGTTGCTTTGTTTCTTGATCGGACTGATTGTTAGCCTTATTGGGTTTTTTAATAATCTTGCTATTGAGAATATTGCTGGCATGAAGTTTGTGGTCACCTCCAACATGATGATGCTCAACAGGTAATGCTTTAGTAATTATAGTAACATTGGTTTTTATCAAAGTTTGGAGTTTTCTCCTGGTTGTGTATTTTTTTAATGGAAATTAAGTTGTTTCATGAAGTGAAGAATTAATTTTCCTTTGAATGATTTGTTTCATAGAGCTAATTTAGCTTCTTTTTTTTTATAATCCTTTTCATGTTTTTTCGGAAAGAGAGAAAAGAATTTGAGTTGGAGGAGTTTGAGAATGCTATTTGATACATTTTTTTGAATTATTGTGCAGGTTTGGGATGGCTTTTCTTGTGTTCTCAGTTTCTAATTTGATTCTAACCCTGGTTGCATCTATCATCACGGCTTTTATAGCACCAGCTGCTGCTGGTTCAGGTATTCCAGAAGTTAAGGCTTACCTGAATGGTGTGGATGCACCAGGGATTTTTTCCTTTCGAACTTTGTTTGTTAAGGTGAGATTTGGGATGTTCCTCCTCTCATTTTAAATTGCTTTCAATAGCTTGGGTTCTATAACCTGCATTGGCTCACTATGTATTCTATTTGGCAATTGAGGTGCTCATTAATGCTTGTTTTTATGATGAGTAATTTGGATAATCTGATTTCTTGCTGAAGTTTTCTGCAGAACTCATATCTAGTTTAAGAGAAATTTGTTGCTCTTGCTCATTTTGCAGATTATTGGAAGCATTACTGCGGTGTCGTCATCTCTTCTAGTTGGAAAGGCAGGGCCAATGGTGCACACTGGGGCATGTGTTGCAGCATTGCTTGGTCAGGGTGGATCCAAAAGATTTAAATTAACATGGAGATGGCTTCGTTTTTTCAAAAATGACCGAGACCGACGAGATCTTGTAACATGCGGATCAGCTGCTGGAATAGCTGCTGCCTTCCGTGCCCCAGTTGGAGGTGTTCTGTTTGCACTTGAAGAAATGGCATCTTGGTATGCTTCTTACATTATAAATGTTATTGAATTGAGCCTTCTGTACTTTTACATCTCTGTTGCTATTATTGTAGCTTGTCATGATTGCGATTTTTATGTCAACGTTTTCTGCAAGGATCGATATTTAAATTCATTTCAGTGGATTTTCTTGGTATTGAAAAATCTTGTACCAGAATGAGTTTCCTCATCATTTTCTTGTATAGTTCTATCAGTGGATTCTCAGATGAATGACAGAAGAATAACAAGATGTCCACCTGGGCAAATAGTAATGCGGATTGGCTAATTGCCTCCCCTCTCCCCTTCTTGAATGGACTGATCTGAATTCCAAAATATTGCTACAGTTTTCTGCCTGTTATCCATTGACATCACTTTCATTCTCCGATACATGATTCTTATTTTATTTGTTACTGCTACTTCTACATTTATATTGCATCTGTATGGACATAAAATTTTGCTCCTGGGAAATATGTTTGACTTGAACGTCTTGGCAATTATCTCCATCTTGTTTCTTTCTGGTTGGACAAGATATCAAGGCTTGAAGCTGAAATCTTTATTCATATCAATGCAGGAATTGATTATTTGGCATAATTTTTGTTGTCTGTCAGACCTCATGAAAAAGTGGTATGTATTTTTCTTCAACATTAATGTCAACATTTTCTTTTGCAGGTGGAGAAGTGCCCTTCTTTGGAGATCTTTCTTCACAACAGCAGTAGCTGCAATAGTGCTGCGGGCTCTGATTGACTTTTGTTTAAGTGGAAAATGTGGGCTATTTGGCAAAGGAGGGCTCATAATGTTTGATGTGTATTCAGCAAGTGTTACGTACCACCTCATTGATGTGCTTCCTGTGCTCACCCTCGGGGCTATAGGAGGCATATTGGGAAGCTTGTATAACTTCCTTCTAGACAAGGTTCTTCGAATTTACAATCGCATCAACGAGTAAGCTCTCTTCAGCACTGTTGCACAAAAACATTGTCCTATATGACAACACGTGATTTCTTAATCATTTTTCTTGATATTTTCCCTTTTCCAGGAAGGGCGTTGCTTACAAAATTTTACTTGCTTGTGCAATTTCCATTTTCACTTCCTGTCTTCTTTTTGGACTACCATGGCTTGCCTCATGCCAACCCTGTCCATCTGATGCATCAGAAGCTTGTCCAACAATGGGCCAGTCTGGTAATTTCAAGAAATTTCACTGTCCCCCTGGACAGTACAATGATCTGGCCAGCCTTATATTTAACACAAATGATGAATCTGTTACAAATCTTTTCAGCAAGAACACCAATTTTGAGTTTCAATATTCGTCAATTCTCATATTCTTTGTGACCTGCTACTTTCTTAGTATCATAAGCTATGGGATTGTTGCCCCTGCGGGTTTATTCATACCAGCTATTGTGACGGGTGCATCTTATGGACGTTTTTTTGGAAAGCTTGTTGGTCCACACTCAGATCTTGATCAAGGCCTCTATGCTGTCATAGGCGCCGCTTCATTTCTAGGTGGATCTATGAGGATGACGGTTTCTCTGTGTGTCATTATTCTAGAATTGACAAATAATCTATTGCTTTTACCCTTGATAATGCTTGTTCTTCTTGTTTCCAAGACTGTGGCTGATGCTTTCAACTGTAGTATTTATGACCTTATCATGAACGCAAAGGGTTTTCCTTACCTGGAAACTCACACCGAGCCTTATATGAGGCAGTTGACAGTTGGTGATGTAGTTAGGGGTCCACTTCAGGTCTTTCAGGGCATTGAAAAGGTTGGCAACATAGTACACGTTCTAAGCACTACGAGGCATAATGGATTTCCTGTAATTGATGAGCCTCCGCTCTCTGAGTCTCCAGTTCTTTATGGCCTAATCCTCCGTGCTCATGTCATTGAATTGCTAAAGAAGAAAGCTTTTGTGCCAACTCCAGTGCCAACAGGCACTGATGCCCTCAAGCTGTTCTATGCTGATGATTTTTTAAAGAGGGGCTCAGGCAATGGTGAGAAGATAGAGGATCTGCAATTTACCGAAGAAGAGATGGAGATGTTTTTAGATCTACATCCATTCACTAATGCTTCACCATATACTGTTGTGGAGACAATGTCGCTGGCTAAGGCTCTCATACTTTTCCGAGAAGTTGGTTTGAGGCATTTAATGGTGACACCCAAGATATCTGGTGTAAGTACTTCTATCCTCGCTTTTTTTTTAAAAAAAAAAATTTGCTTTTAGCTAACACAAATTTAAGGCACTTGACAAGTAGTTGCTCTGCACTTGATATTAATTAATGTCTTGGCGATTGTATCTTCTTGGTCTCCTGTTCGGCAAGATCTGTTTTCTCCTCCTTTTGCTTCTCGCTCCCTTGAAAGCTTTATTCACTTCAAGCATGCTATTTAATTTCGCCATTCCTGAAGTTTGCATGTCATTTGCTCTTGCACTGTACATTGCAAGCAATAAAATAGTATTTTGCAGTAATTATTTATTCACGGAACTTTTCCTGCCACGATACCCTGAATTACTACACACTAGCAAATCCTGGTAGCAGATGATTTCTTCCTTTCTCTGGCTTCTCTTTTTTCCCATCAATTTACCTGATATTTCTGGTGTGCCTATGACATTGCATATGGGATTACTTGTTGGTTGCTTTTTCTTTGTCCTCTTTGTGGATGTGATTTTGGCTCTTTTTTCCGTGTCATTATTTGTAGCAATGAGGTTGTGTACTGTTTTAGTTAATGTGAGATAATTTTTCACTCATAAATGGCGTAAGCTGTCTATGTTCTAATGTTATTTCTCCTTTGCTGCAGAGGTCCCCCGTTGTGGGAATATTAACCAGGCACGATTTCATGCCAGAACATATACTTGATCTCCATCCTATGCTGGCTAGAAGCAGGTGGAAAAGATTACGAATACGGGCACCTCGTTTATTTAAACTCTTCTAGAGCATTTCAGTCAAGCAGGTTGAGCTCGCCCATGAAAAATGATATTTGTACATGCACTTCTCTGAGCTCCACGATATGGTATAATGCTATCTCTTTTTCCGAACTCTTTCATAAAAACCAGAACTATAGAAGATCAGATGAGAGCATTCATTAAATCATTCGGCTGTTTATAGGTAGTATAATGTATGTGAGGAGGCAAATCATTGTTTCATGGTGCATTGATAGTCAGGGAAACGTTTTTTTTCTCAGTGAGATATTGTCACAAATAGCTCAGTGAATTAATGCGATTGCCCCTTATTTATCTATTTTACTTTGAAATCCTTTTGTTTGACCAGCCTCGAGCTATTGAGACAAGAGTTCATAATGATACATAGATTTATAGTTTACTAGAGGGAACCTGCAGCACTTGATTCTTTCAAAAATAAATCCTTAACACAGTAAGTGATACATCATAGGATTATTTTAAGGATCACCCTCTTACGCTGCCATGTTCTGGAGTTTGAATTTATTTTCATGTTCAGTCAAAGCATATTAAATTCAGGATACAAGTTTGTTGAAAATTATCTTTCCTACCATCTCAAATTAAAAATAATTAGGTATATTGTTATAAATTTATCCTTAAAGGGAAACTGCAATTTCCTTCATTTATTATTTCTCCTCTCTTTTTTGCCTTGCTTCACCCAGTTTTGCAATAAAATACAAGGAGGGCCAAAAGTTGAAATTGAAGCCAGAAGCGTGTCATCATTCATCAGGCAGGCCAAAAAAATATCTGAATATCAGAGATACTGTATAGTTAGTGCAACGGATGATTAGGGAGAGATTATTCATGTGAATGTGCAACGGAAATTATAAAATATATTCATTTTGTTTTAGCAGAAAGGATTTTAAAGAAATGAAGATGAAGAATGTTTTTGCATCAGTTTAATCTTTGTTTAGATGCTAAATGGTGGTTTTGTAACTTGCCTACATTTACATAGAAGCATGTACATTGTTGTATTATTAGATGGGGGTAAGCAAAGTTTTACAGTAATGGAGTAACAACTCACTTGACTCACTCTTGCTCTTGTTACCTCTCTTTTCTCTCTACCTTTGGCTCTAGTTTGCTCATATAAATGATGCTTCTTTATAGTGAAAAATGGAGGATCACACATTCCGTTTTCATCTATGATTTCTCCCACCAAATCACCACCAATCCTTCCTTGATTTGCAGCCATGATTTTCACCTTTATTAAGTCTTTTCTTCAAGCATTGTCTCCTTTTCATCAAAGTTGCTGGCAGTGTCCATGTTTATAAGCTCTTCATATCATCCTCAAACAAATAACCAGTCTAAAAAATTGAATCAGTGCTTGGAAATATACCTAAGATGCTTAACTCTGCATACTTCTAAGAAATGGATTCACTAATTATCACTCACCTATAGCGGTTTATCTAAGAGAAGGATACTTCTACTTCAAATATGGTTTAGTGAAAGTTTATAGGAGAAATTTCTTGATTTTGGCATGGATTCTTTAGAGCAAGAATCCTTGATAGTATTGATGAAGCAAAATGATGAAAGCAGGATTAGTGGCAAAAGGCAGTGTAGGAAGCGATGACTAGAAGAATATCTTACAAGTGCTTATTAGTCTGTTAGTTGTATTTAGCTGGAAGATAATTAGTAGTTAATTTTGGTAGCTAAACAACAACTGGAAAGAGCAAACTAGTACATATGAAGGATTATATGAAATGTATAAATAAAGTAATGCCAATTTCTGTAAACTTTGCAAAATCTCATCATATTTTCTTCTTTTTTATTCTTGAGATAAAAAATAATTTAACCTTTGTGAAGGATAGTTTCTGAACACCTTGCAGCAAATGGACATTTCTTTGAATTACTGTTTCATTTTAGCTAGAAACGTAGTATATACTACGATTGTGGGCTTCAAATTTTACTAGAATGATTGTCAAAAATTGGTAGTCACATAGTATAGCAGGGCAGGATAGAAAAGCCTAAAATAATTTAATCATCCTAATTTATTTGTCTTAAAGGAAAACTCAATTGTAGTTTTTAATATTGATTGTCCCTAAACCAAAATGGAAAATCTTGCCCATTTCCTCTATATATAAAAAATGTTTTTCCCATTTTATTCTTATAAAAAGTATAAGACTCATGGGCTATAAATACCCCATGATTCTCCAAGCTTCAGGTTCATAATCTCTTCATTGTTAATGTTTTTAGCAAATATATCTTCAAATTATATCTCTCTAAAATATCATTACATTCTTTCTCTCTAAAAAAATGATCATTTAAGAATCTAAAAGTTCCTAAATCTATCAATAAAGATCTTTAGCAGGTATCAACCACTAGGTATCTTGGCTTACGAAGAACCAGGCATCTTGGCTAGAAAAAATAAATCAAATTGTTAGAACCAGAAGATTAACCAATTATCAAACATGCAAGTCTTGCTCCTAGTCTACTTAACCAATTATCCAACATGTAAGTCTTGCCTCTAGTCTACTTAGATTATTTAGGATCTCATCATTATAGTCGTTTATGGAAATTCAAGTGACCTCATCATCGATTCCTTTTAATGGATTTCTCTTTGGAGTTTCACTTGGCCACTTAGAAATATTTATAAGCACATGCTCTTTATTTGTGGGTTCCTATTAGCCACTTATAAATATTTCTAAGTATAGGCTCCTTCTCCATGGATTTCTCCAACTATTAATTTTTTCTATAGGTATAGGCATCGATATGGGTTCGTCCCTCTAACCATTGATGAAAATTTTTAAGTGTGGGTTTCTTTATGGTTCCCCTCTATATACTTAGAAATTCTTTTTTTAATCATGAAGCATGCCTCTACACACGAGCTCTCTAGTAGATTACTCGGGTTTTTCACTTTTTTTCTTATACAAAAAATATCCAATGAACTTGTCATGATAATCAAGTATTCTTACAATTCTTTTGTGTATCAAAATTAAAAAATCTGTGTATTCTTGACAGGAAGGTTCTGAGAAAAGGTGACAGAGCTGTTACCATGGTGTTAGTTCAATGGTCAAAACTTTTTAAAGAGGATGCAACAAGGGACGAGTTAGATGAGTTGGTTCTATAATTTCCAGATTTCAATACCAATTCTCGAGGACAAGAATTATGCTTAAAAGGATGGTGAGTGCTGGAATGAACTCAGGATTGGAAGGCAGCGGAGCTTGTAGAAGAGGAATGCAGCAGCAATAGATTCAACTAGAATTTAAAACACATGGGTTTGTAAATAACTGAATAAACATAATTAGTTGGAGCTAGTTGATGAAAAGGAAACATGTTAGTTATGAGAAAACAGGCAATTAATGAAGAAAACAGGCAATTATTGTATCTTTTCTTCTCTTCATTCTTTCCTTTCTTATCTTTCCAATCATCTGATCATAACATTTGCCTCAGTTCAGAAACCCTAGTTAACTGGGGACGAATCAAGCAATGCAACATTATTTTTAATAATCCTGGAGCAGGTGGTTGATACTTGACAGAAGAACTTTGTTTTTGTTTCTCATGATAGGATCCCTCTATATAACAAGGTGAACAGCAAAATTCGAAATATGTTACTAAAACGACGAGCGACAAAGTGGAGATTAAAGAGCTGAGAGGAAGTAGTCTTTGTCTCAAATTTCAAAACACAATTTGTTTACAGGTAGGCTAAAAGAAAAGGTAACAAAAGAACAGAATAGAATGAGATGAGATGAGATGGAATTATTACACGACCAGTAGACCACTTGAATTTTGTGCTGTCCTCTTACCCTTTCTTTACACCTTTCAGGTAGTCTGCCCTTATTCCCCACAGCTGCTCTACAACTTCTTTCATGCTTGGTCGATCAGATCGGATGGGTGCTGCACACTGGATTGCTAAAGCAAACAAGCTGTACAGTATTTCCGCGTTCACATTTTCTTCCATTTGCGGATCGACCATGTCCACTACATTTCCTTCGTTGTACTTCTTAAAGACCTGCACAAGTTGCCATATGATATGAGTGATTTAGTGCTTGGAGATGTGCTCCCACATATTATACACAAGGGACAAAAGAACAGTGGCAACTGAAATTAAGCA
Source organism: Salix viminalis (assembly GCA_029228465.1). NCBI lineage: Eukaryota > Viridiplantae > Streptophyta > Magnoliopsida > Malpighiales > Salicaceae > Salix > Salix viminalis. The sequence goes on from CM055431.1 coordinate 3,424,855, forward strand.
TGACTTTCTCTGTGCCATAGTTAGCAGCATTTAGGTTTTGAGAAGTTCAATTAGCTAGTCACACTGAAAAGAAAAACACGAATGCTCCATCATACTCTTTTAGGGACGAGATGGCATGCTGTTTCGAAAAATACACGGGTTTTCATGGAAATACTCTGTAGGTGTTTAAATATATCCACGGATGTAGAAAAGGGGTCTACACTCAGATACTCCCAGGCAGAAAATTCAGACTCTCAGTGCTGAAGAATGCATCCTGGGAGTCCAATTGATCTTCAACATTGGAATTGCTTGTTAATTGTCCAATATAATCAAGAAGCACCTCCTAACGCAGGTTCAACACTCGATGTTAGCATAATATCCTTGTGAGAAATAAAACATAAACTACAATATAGAAGTCCCCAGTGACCTGAACTAACATTGGCTTCGAGCCACGCAAAATGTCGGCAATCTCATTTACAGTGGTAGAGGTCATCAGCTCATTTACTAAGGGCTCTCTTCTATGAGGAACGTTTGTCATCCAGGGTGTGGTAATTGCACGTGTTTTGATGTCACAATAAGTGCACTCGTAACCACGAAATACACATTATCAATTTAAGAGAAGGAAAGCTTACCCATCTCAGTGTCACCCGCTCATCAGCAGGTTTCCTCAACTCCACAGGGCGGCGTCCTGTCAGGATTTCTAGAAGTAAAATCCCAAATGAGTATACATCACTCTTGGGGGTAAGTTGATAGGTCCTCATATATTCTGGGTCTAGGTAACCCACTGTCCCTTTCACTTTGGTTGAGATATGAGTTAGATCAGAGTCTACAGGACCTATCCTTGCAAATCCAAAGTCTGCTACTTTAGCTCTCATACTCTCTGTCAAAAGAATGTTGGATGACTTCACATCTCGATGGATAATCTGCTTTTCTGTCGTGAGATGCGCAACACAAGCAATTAAATAGTTAGCCATTATACAATGAAGAGTACAGGCAATTAAATAGCTTTCAAAAGAAAAGGTACAGATAGCCACATGGCATCTATAGGAATATCTGGAAAAGGGGAAGCAGAACATTGTTCCAATATAACAAAGGTTTTGGATCAGGAGTATTAAACAGAATCCAATAAGCAAACCTCACGAGAAATATTCAGTTCCCATAGATAGCTTGCCCATCAAACACCAAATTTAAGCATTTACATAGCTTCTGCAGTCTTTGTGAAACTATAGCTTTCCAATAAATGATTCAGAGATTTATTTCCATGTAATGAGATGCTGACTGGTGAAAAATAAAAACATAAAACTGGGAACTTCTGCAGTCTTTGTGAAACTATAGCTTTCCAATAAATGATTCAGAGATTTATTTCCATGTAATGAGATGCTGACTGGTGAAAAATAAAAACATAAGACTGGGAATTTCTGCAGTCTTTGTGAAACTATAGCTTTCCAATAAATGATTCAGAGATTTATTTCCTTATAATGAGATGCTAATTGGTGAAAAATAAAAACATAAAACTGGGATTTTGGGATAAGTGTTGAATCAGGAGAGATGCATAGCTAAGCATGCAAAAATGATCAGTGGCGTTTTGATATGATATATTTCTTTTGTTGGAAATTTATATTGATAGTTAGGTAATGTCATCTTCATTACTTTCCATCAATACTCCAGAGAAAGGGAGAGAATAAAGGGCACCGGTGGCCCAAAATATTAGAATTGGTGGGATGACTTTCTGGTGCCTTCTCTGACCAGAACTTAAACTTGGGAAACAGCAAAATAAAAGAGTAAACTGGTTTTCACCTTGTGTGGGCGAGTTTTTTACACTAAATATCAGGGACTAAACCTCCAGCAATTGCTGTGCAGACAAATGCTAATCATTTGAAATTATTAGGAGGCTTATGATGCTTCAAATGTAAAGATTGTTAAATCAAATTAGTTCTCCCCAGAATAACAGTGCCGCCTATAAATGTACAAAAAAAAATTCCAACCATATACAATTGTATGTTTTAAGTACTCTTCTTTGCATTCCAGGAAAGCCATTATTCAAGTTGAATTGTCATTTCAATTCATGAAATAAAATAACTGACCTGCATATAGATGGAGATAAGTTAACCCATGAGCAACATCAATGGATATTTCAAGTCGCTGATTGAAATCCAGGATTTTTCCACGCTGGACTGCAAGGAGATTCAGAACTATCAGCATAAAGGTGGTTATAGATTGACATTTACCTCTCCTATAATTGCATATGCTTACCATCCAAATGTTCTCTGAGAGTACCATTGGGCACATACTCTGTAATAATAAGCCGTTCATTTCCTTTGTCAACATAACCAAGCAACTTCACCAGATTCCGATGATCAATTTTGGCCAGAAGTTCAACTTCACTGCTGAATTCAGTTCGAAGGTTTCGCAAAGTGTTCCTACATGATGTTTCATATTAACCAAGAGTAGGATAATCTGAAATAATGGCAATCACCAAGAAGGATTTCACTGCTTACCTTCTTTGCTCGTTTTATGGCAACCACCTGACCGTCATCTAGTTCAGCCTTGTACACAGTTCCAAAGCCACCTTCTCCTATCTTAAGTGACGGGGAAAAATTATTTGTGGCTCTAGCAACCTGGCTCAAATTGAGATGAACTGATTCTAGTCTACTGAGTTTTGGAGACTGATAGAGTCGAGAGGGACTAGGGGGCACCCGAAGTGGACTAGCCGGCACTTTTTCTGAAGACGAATTCACATTGAAAGGGGATATTGAATCCGCTGCCATACCATAATTGAGTGAATAATCAATTATATCATCCATAAATAGTAGGGAAATTGTGTAAGATTAAATACAATGTTACAAAATAGCAAGAAATATGAGAGAGCCAATTCATTGGCTTCCTATTGAACTCCCTAATCATAGAACTGTATATAAATGGTTAACTCCTAAGTTACAACTTAACAGTATCCATGAACTTCAAATATTTGAGATGCAGATTGGATCATTTTAGACTCACTTGACTTTGGATCCATTTCAAGAACAGTGTTTGGGGTTGCTTTCTTTTTCTTATATAGACAGGGGCAGAGAAAAGTACAACACATCACAACAACTCCTGCTGCTCCTATCCCAGCTTTATAGATGGGCGAAAGAGTTTCAGGATCATCATCCTTTTTCTCTTTTGAAGTATCCTGACTTGTGGATTCTTCTCTTACCTCCTTTTGCAAAAGACTTCTTTCAGGCTTGAGAGGAGAGTCAGCTGCCAAAACAACCGAAAATGAGGAGCTTATATTGACTGTTGGCAATTGTATATTGGCTCATGTCATTGAGGTATAAGCTTACAACATTAATATGTTTAACTTTCTTAGCTAGAAACCAAAACATGAATCTTAGTACAAGCGCATACCTAATGAAAGATCCAGGTCCAATCCACTGCAGCTACTCCCAAGGTAGTTCTCAAAGGTACAGTCATTTACGTCTAAGGAATGGAGGGCCTTGCAAAATGATTCTTTTTCTTTGAGCTCCCCGTTAATGTAGAACACCTCATGACCATGACAATTTGAATAGGCTATATGATTAGAACCACAAACCTTTGACTGTGTCGCAAACCCCGAGGCCAGTATAATAAGAAATTGCATCGATAAGAATATAATTAATGCAGTCGTGGCCATCCTCAATAAATAAAAATTTTGATTTATTTCAATCTTTGGGAATTTAAAGATGATGAAAACATGTCTATGTTCAGCAACCGCAGAGTATAGACAAAACTAAGCTAAATGGACAGGATATACAAAACTGCAACCCCGGAAATCTTGAGAAATTCAAACAATGTAGCTCATACTTTCATGCTCAGCGCATCCAACTCTGTTGCAAATGCACAAAAACGAAACGGAGCTAGAAGTTCAAAACCTAATGATCTTCGAATTCGTAAGTCCCAGCTACCCCTTTGTTTTATACAGTCACCATGAAACTCGGCTGAATTGCTCAAAACCCACTCCACCAAATCAACAGAAGACAGCAGCCCAGATAACAAAGTAGCTGAAACTTAACACCCTCATAAATACTTCCAGTTCAAGAATTGAAGCTGCTTAAACAGGCAAGTTCAACCTCTCACAGTTACCACAAAAACCAAAGATTGTCTTCAGACCAAGTTCACCAAATTGATAAAACACTGATGATGACTTTCTGACTCCTCAAAATTTGTTCTCATCAACAGATAAGTTTAATCCCTAGCAACAGCCACAGAATCCAACCAAAGTCCTTTACAAACTGATCATCAAACGAACATAATTTTCAAAATTTATACCCCAGTTGCGACAACAGTTACTGATCAAAACCCCGACCTTTAAAAAACATAGCAAAAAAATCAAAGAGGAACCAGATTCTCTTCCACCCACCTCACCAAATCATGAACTGAATCAAACCCAGATAAACAAAATAATAGTATTAAAAAAAACCCTTTCAACCCAACACTAAAAAACATGCAACAGTGTTTTAACTTGTTTCAATCTTCAACCCCTATCCCTATGTAAAGAAACAACCACAACAGAGAGCAGAAACAACCATATAAATATCACAACTTACGTTAAGATAACAGTGGCAAAACCAAACTCGAGGACAAAACGGCGGCTAATGAAGATAGATGTTTGTGTTGGTTGAGAGAAGTGATAAAAATCAGCAAAAGACCGTCTGACCGGCCTTAGCTATTTTACTTTTGTTTTGAACAAAAAAAAATAATCAAGACGATGGTCATGGCTGGCTATTTATCTTATTCATGGCCATGAATTTTTATGACGTCTTGTCACTGCATAAGAACGAGGTGTTAGTGTTGGACATTATTGACCGTTTGAATATTCTTGTCATTTGCTTGGATTCTTCCCTAACAGGTCCGATCTTCGAGTTTAATCCTCGTCCAAATTACTTCCAAAACTTTTCTTCTTCTTTTTTATGACATGAAGATAGCAAATTCCAAAAAGCTTTTAGCATAAATATATAATGCGGTGTAATTTTTAAAGATTTTTTATAAAAAAAAATATATATATTTATAGTATTTTTTATTGTTTTAATATACTAATATTAAAAGTTATTTTAATATTTGTTAAACAAATAATATTTTAAAAATCATCGCTCAATATCAAACATGACAAAAGTCAAAAAAATGGGTTATAAATTAGCGTAAAACTCAAGCTCTATGTTTCTTGTCTGTGGCCCCTGATGTCTATAAGAAAAATGTAATTAAAAGTATGTTCTTAGCAATGAAGTCAATTCTAGAAACTTCGGTTTTATTTTTTCAAAATTGCTGCAGTTTTCTAGAATTGTCTTGTTTTTTTCTAGAATTGCTCCAAGTTTCTTAAAAGTTGATATAATTTTCTATATGTGATTAGATTAGATTGTACTTAATTAGAAAATATGATTTGTCAGAGAAACAAAGAAAATAATATAAATAATTTTAGTTTTGATACAATTTGAAAATGATTTTTTATAATTTTAAAATAAAGTACAAGAAGCATGCTTTTTGTTTTGCTATTGTTTTTTTTTTAACAATAATCAAATGTCATCTTAGTGCCTCTAGCTATTTATTTTAGTCAGTTATGTATATTAATTTATCATCATTACAATTACAGGCCAAATATATATATTGGGAAAAAAAGAGATCGTGAAACAATAAAAGAAGAAGGGAGAAACACTCTTGCCATTTCTATGAAGATGCAAATGAAAAATAGGTTATGTTCTTTCTCAGTTGATTGTTTATGAATTTTGAGATTTTGAATTTTATTTGGAAAAAAACTTTTGACCTAACTCTCAGTTTAATTTGAATTTAAAATTAAATTGCGTGAGAGTTATCTGATTAATTAAAAAATAACTTGAATAACAAGAAAAAATTAATGATAAAATTGAGAGAGAAAACTAAAATAAAAAGGAAGGAACGAAAAAAAGCAATTGAATAAAGGAAGAAAAAGGAAAAGGTTGACTATTCATGTATGTAAACAATAAGGCTAGTCATTAAGTCTCGAGTCTTTTAGTAAAGAAGCAAGGGTCACCTTAATCAACACTTTCTTATTTTATACTTCTCCACTTAAATTTGATTTTGACCAATAAATATAAAAGTTATTAAATATGACCTCGGCATGACGAAATACAAGGTATGGATTACGGGGTTGGGTGGGTGCTAAAATAAATTAAATAATATCAATTCAAAATATTATTTAAAAAAAAAAGTAAAATAAGTCAAGTCATTCAAATTTAACCGTGGTAACTTTGGTTTTTTTCAAACAACCTGGCTTGTGTTTAATGACATGTTTGAGAATATATTTAAAAGTATTTTTGAAAAAAATAAATTTACTTGAAATTAATTTTTTTTGATAGTTTTTAGATTTTTTGATATGTTAATATCAAAAATAATTTTTAAAAAACAAAAAAAATATTATTTTATAATACATTTCTATTATCACAATCACAAAGCAATCACTAATACAGTCACAAACAATCCCAAAGTCTTAAATCAACATAGAGTGGTGGAGATTTATTTTTCACCAAATAACACTATAATAGGTGTATATTTGACATTATATTTTTAAAAATATTTTTGAATAAAAAATAAAAATATTTTTCTAATGTGATTGAGATTATTTTTTAAATAAAAATATTTAAAAAAAACACTCTAATCTCAAATACTCGAATGATAAACAACATGATAACTTGGTTGATGGGGTTGTCCATTTAGTTAATGTTTGTAAATATGGTTGATGTTGCTTTTAAAAATATTTTTTTATTTAAAAATATATTCAAATGATGTTTTTTATTTTTACAAAAAAAATATTTTTAATATTAGTAAATGAAAATGATTTAAAAAAATAATTTTTATATTTTTTTTCAAAATTGCTTTTGGAAATGCAGTGAGAAACAAAACGTAAAAATGATTTCACGTGGGTTTGAAAATGTTGCGAGCCATTGATATTCTGTAGTTATTTGAAACCCATTAAAACTTTTGGTGGGAAAGCATCGTGGACCGATAGATGAGTCTTGAGATGGATGCCGATTAGTTTGACTCTCGGTGAGAGGCACAGACCACCAGAAGCAGCAACCTCTGAGCCTGAGGGCGATGGTTTATTTCTAGAGGCTCACAACCCATTGTAACCAAACCCACGGAAGTAATTGCGTTGCTTCTAAAGTTGATTTTAAAAAGTGGTTTTTTATTCAGAAATATATTAAAATAATATATATATATTTATTTTTTAAAATTTATTTTTGATATTAATACATAAAAATAATTTAAAAACACTACAAAAAATAAAAGTAAAAAATAAATTTTTTTTTTAAAAAATATTTTTAAAATATAATGTAAAATAGCACCGAAATGTGGGAAGGTACGATTAAGAGCATCATTCAATGTATATCCATATCAGCACAAAATTAGAATTATGTGATAAAAATAAATTTGTATACATCATGATCAGGTAAGACTTTAAAAAATAATGAAGTGAGGAGAGAGAGAGAGATGGAAACTCTTACGTGTGTTTACTTTTAAAAGCTATAGACGGTGAATTGTTTAGTTTGTGAAGAAAATGGAAGAAATTGAGTTAACATATATATATATATATGTATGTATGTATATATATATATATATATATATATATATATATTTAATTTCACCGCTCATCTTTTTTTATTTATTTAAAGAAGTTATTTTTAGTTTAATCTTTAATTTTAACTTAACTCTATCAAATATGACATCCATAAGGATGTGAAATTTAGAAGACTCTAGTTGATAAATTTTGAATGCACACACTCCAATAAAAAAAAGTGCACTCAAATTAAACTAAATTAAAATTAAAAAAAATATTTTATTGGAAATAAAGTGTAATGTCGATACACACTTTGTCAGCAAATGTTTGCCATGGTCTAATAGAAAATTTTAATTAAAAGATGTTGAAAAATTGTACATTTAAATAGTATAAAAAAAGTTGATATGATAAAATTGAAGAAAAAAAATCACACAAATAAAATTATCATTAACTCAAAAAAAAAAAACTCATGGGCTACATTAGTTACAGGTACTATCCTTGTATTAGTTGTTGTTTTTTTCTTTCAAGTAATTGTTTTAGCTAACTGTTTGACATTGCATTTTAAAAGTGTTTTTAATTATTTTTTTTTAATTTTTTTTTTATTTTTTATTTTAAATTAAAAAACAATATTTTTCAAATTATTTTGATACGCTGATGTCAAATTTTTTTTTAAAAAAAATATTATTTTGATGCATTTCTAAATGAGAAACACTTTTAAAAACAAATTCAACCGCATTCCCAAACAAGCTAGGGGAAAAAGAAGAAACAAAAGTTGTGATATTTTTATGTGGAATAAATGTATTTTTTTAAAAAAAAATACTAACTCAAAGAAACCTTACTGTCTTAAATATAAAACATAATTGTTAAAAAATAAGTTTTTAATATTTAAAAAATGAGTTTGACGTAAGATGTTAGGTAATGCAAGAGAGACATCGGTCAGAATTCTTCAGTATTCTTAGTTAAGTCTCAAGTATTCAAACATCATTATAAAATATAAATCGGCCAAAAAACAGGACACAAATTGCCCAGGAAAATACTGAGAAAATGTAAGGGCGAATGCAATGAAAAGAACTGACCAAATCATGAAGTCCTTAACAAGATTCTAGGGCAGGGGGTTTACACTCCGAAAGTGTTGTTTGAAAAAAATATAAAAATATATATATATATTTAAATCATTTTGATGTTTTGTATAATTGTTTTACGTGATATGAGATCCGATATATTATATATAAAAAAAGTTGTATAAGTTATTTTTTCATAAAAATAACATTGATCAATTAATTATTTTGATTATTATTCTCATCTTAATATATATATATATATATCATCAAATTGTATTCTCATCCACCAGGCTCTAGTTGGTTTGATAAAAACCACAAAAATGTGCAAAACGGTGTATAGTATTTTTTTTTTTAAATGCCAATGATTTACATCAAGAGTCGATAAATAATATCATTTCACGTCAACTACTTATTTTGAAGATTGAAGATTGAAGATTGAAATTGAAATTCTTTTTTTATAAAATTATTATATATATATAACATTACAAAAACATATATATATATATATATATATATATATATATTATATTTAAAAATATATATAATATTGAATGATGAAATTGAAAAAAAAATCATTAAATGTTAAGACTAGAAAACATACAAAACATTATTATAATATATACATACATACATATATATATATAGTATTGTATACGTATAACTACAGGAATTTAGAGTGTTTTGTTAATTAGTTAATTAATTTGTTCAATAGACCAACATTTTGTTGAAAAACAAAAAAAAGTCTAACCCAGTTATGATCCTTTTCTTGACCGAAAGCAAGTCAAACATAGCGCCGTAGAATTTGCCGTCTTCTTGCATGCCTGAAGTTCAAGAACGCACGGAATCATTAGCCCGAGTGATAAATTTCATACATACATGCATTATAATCTGAATAGGTTCAGCTGTGACTTTTTTAAGGTTTTTTTTATTTGAATATTAATTTTTAAATATTCGGTATTTCTCATTACTTTCCTCCATGGAAAAGCTGAAAAAGTAAGCGAGATTAGGAGATATATTCACGGGTAACAGTTTTAAAATAATCCAAGGTATGTCAGTTGATTCCAAAATTCAAAACGCGTAAATTTATTTGAAATTATCTCCACCATTAAATAAATAAATAAATCTTACTCTTAATATTCATGATCACATGCCACATCCCTATACGTGGTCAACACTCTATGCAATTCTCGTAGCCTATCACCTCTGAAGCTGCCTCACAATTTCTTTCTTCTTCTTTTTTGAAAATCTTTTGGCCTCAACGAGTCTGAATTAGAGCTTGAGTCATAGAATCCTACATTTTTCCTTATGGATAAGGGGATGAGAAGTAATAGGTGGAGCTACAATTTATACACATGAGAGCCAAATAATTTTTTTTATCTAAAAACTTGTGACTATTTGGTTATTAAAACTCTAATATAATATAAAAAAATCTAAAAACTTAAGTTATTTGATGGGAATTCAAAATATAATTTTATATTAAATGATTATATTTAATTAGTTTAGTTTATTTTAAAAAATGATTAGATTCTCATTTAAAAAGAAGAAGACGAATCTCCCATCATAACCATTGAATAAATATATTGATTAATGCTAGAAAGGGAGCGACTCGTGGATTTTCTTGCTATAAAAATTGTCACCTTGCATTATACAACATAATTAAAGTATAATCACCCTAACTATATGACAATCAATAATATTCTTTAAAGAAGGAAAGAAATAAAACTCTTACGTCCTGTAGCATTGCTATTTAAAAACATTTTAGAAAAAAATGATTTTTTTTCTATTTTTATATTAAATTATATATTTTTTTAATATTTTTAGATCATTTTCATATATTAATATTAAAAATAATTTTTAAAAATAAAAAAATATTATTTTAATATAATTTTAAATAAAAAAATATTTTTAAAAACAACTTAAACCCCAATTCCAAATGATAACTATATCCTTTGACAAACAACACTTTATCTTGACAAACGATATATTGTCAAGCTTAATTTTTTATTTTTATTTTTTAAAAAAAAACATGTCGCTATCCTTTTAATAAATAAAATCAAGTTAAAGGCCCTAGACTGGGTTTAAAGGCCCTTCCACGTGTTAGGCTCTTATTACAGTGGCTCATGCACGCTAGACTACTGGCCCGGGAGCGTAGGCTCTTTTCATTTTTTTTTGGCTATTTTTAAACAATATAATTTTTTTTTAAAATTAATATTAAACTCGATTAAATCAATAACTCAGATCATAGATGTGACGATTTAAGCTGTAATACCCACACTATTATTTTTTAATATGATATCTATTTTTAATAAGTTTTTAATTGCAAAACACTTTAGTTTCTACTCTAAAGAAAACAATTTATTTTGTAATAAAATATTTTCCCTAATGTATTCAAATAATATAATTTAGTTACCAGAAGAATATTATTTTTCTGAGAATCAAAATGCACCCATTCGCTGGCAATTTAGCATTAATTAAGAAAGTCATAAATAGCCCATAGCACTTAATTAAAAATACAACACGGTCCACGTGAAGGACTCTCAAAATTGTTATCATCCTCTTACATTACAGGTGCAAAACGGACCGTATTGCCATTAGTGGTGTGCGGTGGCATCATCATCGGTGAATTATTAGTTTCGGTTAAGAACAATTATTTATTAGAGGACCTCTGGGCCCAATTAGCATGGGGCCACGTAAGATGTTAGGCTGGTACCCAAAAACAAGAGGTGGCGCTCTCTCCTTCCTTTCCATACAAAGCTTATTACCAAAAAAAAAAAACAATATTCCAATTTACTTTACTTTCCATACAACAAAGCTTACATTACCATAACAAAATAAAATAAAAAATAACGTGATAGTTATAGCATTTTTAATGGGGGCATGCTATTTAGAAGAGTCAAGTGGTGATATGATATTTTAAATAGTATTTTTTTATTATTATTTGTATAAACACCAATGGTAAAAGGCTCTTCAAAAGAGTTCAAATATATTTTAATATATTTGATACATAATTATTTTAATAATACAATATAACCGGGTCGATTTGACGTATCTGAGAAATAATTTAAGACAGTTCTTAATAATATTTCAATTCATCCATAGTCACCGAGTCATGGACAAATCAACTAACTTCAATTAAATAAACTTAATAGTATTCATTTAACTTCTTTTTTTAAAAAGATAACCAATTAAAATCTCACTTAGATTTTAAATAAATCAATTCATCTTATTATTATAATTAATCTAATTGGCTTTTATTTAATTTAACATGAAACTCGACTTAAATTAATCAATATTTTACTAGTTCACGAAAGAATGCTTTTCAGACATCTTTGATTTATATATGGAGCTAATACGGTAACACATTTTATTTTTTCATATTACCATATAGTAGATAAATGGAGAAAAAATTCTCACCATTATATCATTTTAATTGTAAACAATTCACTCAAAACTCATTTTTGATATGTATAAAAATGGTTTAAATATAAGTAATTTTATGAAAATACTTGTAAATATATTTATGTGAGTGTCCCTAAATTTAGGATGGTTTACCGGTATTTATTTTCTGGTATATAACAAAGAATTATAGATATAAATTAACTTGTTTGTATTCCAAACAAGACGTGTGCAGACAAACTTTTTGTAATATTTGAGTATTCATTTACAATTAATTACTGATGCAAACCGACATCTAATAAAAAAAATGAAATTATTGTTTTTCTTCTTGTTTTTTTATTTTATATTTTATTAGAATTCTTTCCTTTTTTGAAAAACCTGAAATAAATAAATAAATACCAAGTTATTCAAAGGAGACGACAACTTACGGTTTTGAAGGCAGCGAAATCTCGTATAGTTCAAAACAAAGAGGAAAGCCACCCTCTCCATTGCCACCCTCATTTTCTATTTTATACGCTATCTTCCCGTTAATACTGTACTAATCCTACAAGTAAAACCACAAACAAACAGTCTGCTGCTGCTGCTACTGGTGGTCGTGGCGGAGTTGGTGGTCTGGTAAATAAAAATGGCGGGGAATGATTGGATAAACAGCTATCTTGAAGCAATACTTGATGTGGGTCCTGGCCTAGATGAAAAAAAATCGTCTCTTTTGCTTAGGGAGAGAGGCAGGTTTAGCCCAACTCGTTATTTTGTTGAAGAAGTTGTTTCTGGATTTGATGAGACCGATCTTCATCGCGCCTGGGTTCGAGTATGTTTGTATTAAGTGTATCCCTTTGTTTTTTTTGTGTGTGCATGAGTGTGATTTTGGTTGTGTTTTTCTGTCTACTGTTTGGTATAGGCTCAGGCGACGAGGAGTCCGCAAGAGAGGAATACGAGGTTGGAGAATATGTGTTGGAGGATCTGGAACCTGGCTCGGCAAAAGAAACAGGTTGATATCGTTTTTTTTATTCAGATCATTTTGAGGCCCTTTTAGTTGTGTTATTGATTTTAAGATTTGATATTTGGCGTTTCTATGCGGAAATTTAATGGTTGTAGGTTATTGGAAGCTTGGTGATGTGTTTGTATTTATATTTGAGAGTTGAGTGGAGCTTTTTGATGTTGGAGAATTGTGAACTTGGTTGGATGGATATTTTTGGAGGGAATGGGGGGTTACTGCTCTTACATCGGATTTAACCTTTCAATTGGTTGTTTGATCACAAATTAGTGTTAGTTAATGGGGTTTGGTAATGTCGATTTGCAATCGCAACATACATGGCACATGACCATTTCGGAGAAGATGATCATATGGTAATTTGTATGTTTTCATTCCAAAAAAAAATTACTTGAGATGCAATTAGCTTTGCAAGAAATTTTTTTTTGTTGAGATTTTGTAGAAATGTGTGAGCTTGTAGGTAATAAATTTTCTTGTTGATGCTTGGCATTTGCTGATATAGTTCAGTTTTTCGCTTTAATCCTTTTCCTTTTTGAGAGGGTGAGCGGGTAATGTGTCTATATGGAAAGTGTTTGCCTTGTAGCTGTCTAGTTTTGCAATGAATAACATATCACTTTTCTTTTTTTCTTTGGATTTTCTTAATCTCAATATTCGAAGGAGATGCCACATTCTCTGGCTGATGGTTCTTTTTATTTTGAGCTGAATGATTGACTATTGTATTTTCTTTTGTAGCTTGAGGGAGAGCTGGCCCAGAGAAATGCTAAACGTCATCTTGAACGTGAAAGAGGTACGCAGAGAGGCAGTGGCTGATATGTCTGAAGACTTATCAGAGGGAGAGAAAGGAGATGCTGTTGGAGATTCATCAGCCCATGGTGATAGCATCAGGAGCAGACTATCTAGAATCAATTCTGTTGACGCAATGGAGGCTTGGGCTAATCAGCAGAAAGGGAAAAAAACTATACATTGTATTAATAAGGCATGGACTGACCTTTAGTTCTCTAATAATTCAATGCGCTTGTGAAGAGGACTCTAAGGCATTTAGTTGGTGCAGTATTGTTTATTGCAACATAATGAATGAATACTCACTTTTATGTTGTTGCTGAAGAGAAATTGATTGGATATTATATATGTCCTGATTACAGCACTAGCATTTACCACATGATTTTGCTAGTGTGCATGTTGCCGATTTAATATTTTTAACAAGTAATGTGCATGCAGCCTTCATGGTCTAATACGAGGAGAAAATATGGAGCTTGGGCGTGATTCTGATACTGGCGGTCAGGTATTATGAAGTTTTTGCTTGGAGTGGCCATATATGGCTCACACTCTTATTTTCTGGTCATAGTATAACTCCATAGCTGCAGGAATAGATAACCAATGGTCTTGGATATTTTTTTTCTATCAGGTTAAATATGTAGTGGAACTTGCGAGGGCTTTGGGCTCCATGCCAGGAGTGTATCGAGTTGATTTGTTTACTAGACAAGTATCAGCCCCAGATGTAGATTGGAGTTATGGTGAACCCACAGAGATGTTGACTCTAAGAGACTCAGAAGATTTCTTGGATGAGATGGGGGAGAGCAGTGGTGCTTATATTGTCCGCATACCTTTTGGTCCGAAGGATAAATATATTCCAAAGGAACTATTGTGGCCTCACATCCCTGAATTTGTAGATGGTGCACTTAGCCACATAATTCAGATGTCTAAAAGCCTAGGAGAGCAAATTGGTGGGGGAAAGCCAGTCTGGCCTGTTGCCATTCATGGCCATTATGCTGATGCTGGTGATTCTGCTGCTCTTCTATCGGGTGCTTTAAATGTCCCCATGCTTTTTACTGGTCACTCACTTGGCCGGGATAAATTAGAGCAGCTACTTAAACAAGGTCGACTCTCAAGGGACGAGATCAATTCAACATACAAAATAATGCGTCGGATAGAGGCAGAGGAGTTATCTCTCGATTCCTCAGAGATAGTCATAACTAGCACCAGGCAAGAAATAGAGCAGCAATGGCGCTTGTATGATGGTTTTGATCCAATACTGGAGCGTAAACTGCGAGCAAGAATCAAACGTAACGTGAGTTGTTATGGGAGGTTCATGCCCCGCATGGCTGTAAGTACCCTTTTTTCCCTGATTGGGGTTTGGTAACCTCATAAAAGCTCCTTGCTTCTTAGTAGCAAATACACTATCAGAATCCAAGCAAGCTTGCTCTCTCTCAGAGCTTGGTTAGTGAATCTCAGCCAGGTTAGGGCGGGTTTAATGGGATCCTTGCTCCATTTCATTAAATGTGTGGGTGTATTAAATTGCATCCTAAACAATGATGCCAGTGAATGTATGTGTCAACCTGGGATACTTGGAGTTTGATGTGCTGCCCATTAAACAGAACACGTACAAGATGGTGAATGGCGCTTAGTTTCTAAATTTTCCCAAGGAACATGTGGTTAGGAATGACTGCAGGATGGCTATATTTCAAAGATGTAGATTTCTAGTGCGAACCCTATCTAGTTTAAATATTCATGTTGCCTGTTTTTGCCATGTTCCCCATGGCAAATTGCTTTCTACTGAAGGAAACATATGTTAATAGCTTGTGTTGCTCTACAGATAATTCCTCCTGGAATGGAGTTTCATCACATTATTCCACAGGATGGTGATGTGGATGGTGAAATAGAAGGAAATGAAGACCATCCTACTCCTGATCCACCAATATGGGCAGAGGTTTTAATTTTTGCTTACAGTCAATATGTGAATTTACCTTTTTTCTCACTCTTAATTGGATAACTGATTTCAGTTCATTACTTGCTATGCTGCAGATCATGCGCTTCTTTACCAATCCTCGCAAACCTATGATACTTGCCCTTGCAAGACCAGATCCCAAAAAGAACATCACAACTCTGGTTAAAGCATTTGGAGAATGCCGGCCATTGAGAGAGCTTGCTAACCTTGTATGTTAAGTTACCTACAAAGACTTGTTTGATGCAAACCTGCTCTTAATTGCTGCACAATTGAGTTTGCTTTCTGTTGAGGTCGTGCTATGTTTTTAATTGCCCTGCACTTCACTTTACAGACTCTAATTATGGGAAATCGAGATGGCATTGATGAAATGTCCAGCACAAATGCATCTGTCCTTCTATCAGTGCTCAAGCTTATTGACAAGTATGATCTGTATGGGCAAGTTGCTTACCCTAAGCATCACAAGCAGTCGGATGTTCCTGACATATATCGTCTAGCAGCAAAGACAAAGGTATGCCCTGTAGTTTACTGGTTTACACTAAAAAATGACTTGATCATCTGAGCTCAAGATAAGAAGAGTCATAAAATAAGTGATGCTTTTTCATTCCATTATTTAGTACAGTGGTGCATTTAGCTTACTCTGGCCTTTTCTCGTGTTTTCTTTTCATTTTGGTTCTGTTTAGACTGCTTCATGAGTGACCTTTGCTCTGCATTTTACATTAATTTCTTAACTGAGACATCATTTATAAGAATAAAAATTATTCTATGGTATTTTACATTAAATTTTGGCTAATAAACATGATGCTAGTCTAAATCTATGTATAAAGCATATCAGGCATCTCACGGGTGTCCTATGTTCTGCAGCTCTCATATGTTTCTCAACTGCCGATATTTAATTTAAAAAGTACAACTATTTTCCGGTGCATGACGATTACAGATAATTGGCCGAGGACTCTTCTATTTCCCTCTAACTGTTAGCTAGTTTAGTTCATGTATAACTGATTAGCCATCAAATTATGACTAACAAAATACTTCTATAATGCTAGTCTAATTCTCCGTAAAGCATTTCAAGCATATTAGTTTCATGTGTTTCTGTCGGGGTATACATGTGAGGTTGGGTATTATTATTCTATTTTGCTTAGTGTTTGATTGCTGTATTTTGGTTAATTATCATCTTATGTAATTGCTGTTATATATCATACTCCTGTATGACATAGATGGTTCCCTTTGTCCTTCAATCTCTGTTTCCAAACACACAATCTTAACTCAGTATTAGATGCCTAATTCTAGCTGAACTTTGTGCAGGGAGTTTTCATCAATCCAGCTTTCATTGAGCCATTTGGACTTACTTTAATTGAGGTGCTCTTCTTGATTAGATGAAGAGTTTTTCTTGATGATAATTCATTAATTGATACCAATATAAACTTTTACTTTTTTTCCACTGAGAAGGCAGCTGCTCATGGACTGCCCATTGTTGCCACAAAAAATGGAGGTCCAGTAGACATACACCAGGGTATGCGTGCTCATAAATAAAAGTATTGTCAAAGAGATTTAACTTGTTTATGCGCGTGTGTATAAATGTTCCAGTTTTGATTGCTGATATTTCTTCAGGTACTTGACAACGGTCTTCTTGTTGATCCTCATGATCAGCAGTCCATTGCTGATGCTCTTCTAAAGCTTGTTGCCGAGAAGCATCTTTGGGCAAAATGCCGTCAGAATGGTTTGAAGAACATTCACTTGTTTTCGTGGCCAGAGCATTGCAAGACTTACCTATCCAGAATAGCCAGTTGCAAACCAAGGCATCCACAGTGGCAAAAAAATGATGATGGATCTGATACTTCTGATACAGATTCTCCTGGTGATTCCTTGAGAGATATACAGGATTTATCTTTGAACTTAAAGTTCTCATTAGATGGGGAGAAGATTGGAGGTACTGGAAATGATAATTCTCTAGATTCTGAAGGAAATGCTACTGATAAGAAGAGTAAGATAGAGAATGATGTCTTGGCATGGTCCAAGGGTGTAGTAAAGGACACACGAAAGGCCGTTGACCAAAACAGCAGTTCTGGCAAGTTTCCATCATTGAGGAGGAGGAAACAAATCTTTGTCATTGCAGTGGACTTTGATACCATCACCAGTCTTGCTGAAGCCACTAGAAAAATTTTCGAGGCTGTTGAAAAGGAAAGGACTGAAGGTTCTATAGGGTTTATATTGTCAACATCCTTGGCGATATCTGAGATACGCTTCTTTCTGTCTTCAGGGGGGTTTAGCCCCAGTGATTTTGATGCTTTCATTTGCAATAGTGGTAGTGACCTCTACTATTCAACTCCCAACCCGGAGGATGGTCCCTTTGTCGTTGACTTTTACTATCACTCGCACATTGAGTACCGTTGGGGTGGAGAAGGGCTGAGGAAGACTCTGGTTCGCTGGGCATCTTCAGTTACTGATAAGAAGGCCGATAACAAGGAAGGGATCGTAACAGCTGCGGAACAACTTTCAACTGACTATTGTTATGCTTTTACAGTGAAAATGCCAGGATCGGTGCTGCTCTTCTCTCAAGCGACTTCTTGATTTTTCTTTTGAAATTAAGGGTTAATTTATCTGTTTTAGATGTGGTTTATAGGTGTCCGAGTTGTTTTTAAATTAAGATTTGCAGTGCAATGGGATCCAAATGCATTTGGGAGTTACATCCATGGTTTTTTTTTGCAGGTTCCAGCTGTCAAGGAGCTTCAAAAGGTGCTGAGAATTCAGGCTCTCCGTTGCCATGCAATTTATTGCCAAAACGGGACCAGGTTAAATGTAATTCCTGTATTGGCTTCCCGCTCCCAAGCCCTCAGGTAGGGTTTTTCTTTAACGTATGTTTTCCATGATATCACAATTGAAGCTATAAATGAAACTGCATATTGAGGCACGGACGAACAGTATTACCATGTTTGAGTTTTCTCCCTTGCTTCTTTGTTGGCATGTCTGGTTGAACTTAGAACATAAAAATCCTGTTCTTCTCCCTGTTATGCTAATCTACGAACTCGACTCAAAATTACATTTCAGATATCTCTATGTTCGATGGGGTGTGGAATTGGCAAATATGGTCGTTTTTGCTGGAGAATGTGGAGACACAGATTATGAAGGATTGCTGGGCGGGCTGCACAAAAGTGTAATCTTGAAAGGAGTCTGTAGCAGTGCAAGCAACCAACTCCATGCCAATCGAAGCTACCCCCTCACAGACGTCATGCCATCAGAGAGCCCAAATATTGTTCGAGCACCTGAAGAAAGCTCTGGTATCAGGAATTCCCTGGAACAACTAGGATGTCTGAAGGGCTAAACTGTCTTTCTCCCTCGTTAAATCTCGTTCAACAGCTTCTGTTGACCATGTTGCACCTATCATAAGTCATAACAGTCCTTGCCTGCTTGTCTCATGGTTGCGGGTCCCATCATGACGGCTCAAACCAGTTTGGTCCTTTCTTTTCCCATTTTGTCTATTTTACAGTAAATTAAAACCTTTGCCGATCCTATTAAACCCCGAGTCTGAATAAAAGGGGACACAGTTGCATGTATCTTTGTCTTGGTCTCTGCAGGAGCTTTTGATGAAGAAAGGAGAGATTTGACGACACTGCTGGCTTTGGAACATTAGCTGAGAAGCGGAGAGCAAGACAACTCATAATGAATACAGAAAGACAGAGAGAGATTACTGTCATTGGTGTATTAATTAATTAATTAATAGGTTTATTTTAGGTAAACATAAAGATTGGACAGGGTCCTCTGTTTTGTGTATTAGTTGGGGGTTGAAACTGTGCAATTTTATTAAATGGTGAAATAGTGTCTTCAAAAACACTGTTTGAGAAATAACTAGATATTTGATACAACAATTGGACAGTAGCCAAAACGGATCGACCGATCCTCCAAATGGCTCGATTGATTTGGCTACCATCTAGTTTTTGGCAATTTTCGTGTTTTGAGCTTGAAAATAAATAAACTATAATTGATTTGATGCCACGCTTTTGAAACACACATTAAATATTCGCATTTTAAAAATATGACATGGTATTTTTGAAGTTTAATAATAAGAGCAACTTATATCATTCAATCAAACTCGAACTTTTAAATTTGACAGTGGTGGTGGTGGTAGATTTGCAGGTATCAATCAGCAGTGGATTTTGCCAGAAGTATGCACATGCACAGTCATCTCAGCACTATTATAAACTGCAAGATGCTGACAACAATCGGGTGTTCGAGCCCTGCAAAGGCTCTTTGGAATTTGATTGTTTCTCTAGCATGGATGGACAGGCAAGCTTTTTATAATTAATATGCCTTGTCAGCTCGTAATCGCATAATTAATCCCTAATTCCATTGAATATCTTATAAATTCTATAAACAAGCAAGATATCATGAGAATAATAAACTTCATACTCACCGTAATTAATCTCTGAATCCATTGAATATATTACAATGTTAATAAACAGATAAAACATCACGAGAATAACAAACATTCTGTAGTATAATTGAGCTTAAATCTGATACAGAGAAAGAAAATAAATCTTTCCCTTGGCTACGCCAAGACCCCACCTACTCTGGACAGGTAAGCTTTTATTCATAGATTCCTTCTTCCTCGCCTTTCAGACAGAGCAGAAGTGCACCACGTACTAAAAGAATTCCCTGTCTTCATCCTAGTCAAGCTCCCAAAATGGGCTGGAAAAAAAACCCTAAATCTTCACACATTCTGGGCGTATTTTTAATTGTGGGGATAGCAGCAGAATCATACGATGAGTGTTAGCGATTATCATCTACATGCATTTTGGAAATAAGATTTAAAAAACAATACCGTAATATTTGATATTTTTACGAGATAAGTGGACCATTTTATTGAAATTCTATTATATTTTTTAACATTGAAATATATTTTTTATTTTTTTTCAAAAACACCATTCAACACCCCCTAAAGAGCAATGGTTTATATATATATATATATAAAAACCTTTTTTCTAATTAAAAAAGCAACCATTTTGAAGGGGAGAAAATATAAATATTAAATTATCTTTTAGCACACCGCCACGCACAGTCTGAAGGGCCAGTATTACTGTTTTCATTAATTTCTCGTAACTATATTTTACGGGGACAAGTCGCTAATTAATAATTAATTAAAGGCACGAAGGAGAAGAATCATAATCAATCTGACTCATAACCAACACGTCTTCTTCTCAATTCCCTTTCAACAAGTTAGCTGGCGCCCCAACCATGCATATCAATTTCTGCGGAGCAATTCAAGGAATATCTCGTTCAAATTTAAGCAAGAACAGTGAAGATAACCTATTCGAATCAAGAGTTGTTTAGGTATTTGTTCTTCTTCAACTTGAATAACTTTTTAAAAGTTGAGAGAGAGAGAGAGAGAGAGGGACTACTACGCCTACCATGCCAGCTTTAAACTTAATGAGGTCATATTTAGTTAAATTATTCTCATTTAATTTCTAATTAATTGTTGTTAATGTGGATGACACATTTAGTTTTTAATATATTGACTTAAATATAAATTATAATCAGAATTAAATAACTTAAGTTATTATTAATTCAACAATTGTGTAATTTGTATTTGAAAATTAGGTGTGTCGTCTATACGACACACTATTAGAAAAAAGTGATCCTTCAAATATTAGAAAAAAGTCATTAATGGTTTGATTTAATCTTGAAAGTTACTTTTTTTCAATGTAATTAATATTCTCTCATCAATAATGTTTTTATTTAACATTAAAGCATGAAATGTATTTGTTATCTACACAATAAATGTTTGAATAAAATTTAAAATTCTTTTCAAATCTCACTAATTCACCCGGGTTGATGAATTCTCTTTTAACCGCTCTAGTGCCTTCATATATTTCATGCTATATCTAATGTTTGCCTTTTCATTACCTCAGTTAAGATAATATGTAACAAAATCAAAACATAACATTCTTTATATACGATGACGTAGTGATATCAAATCCAAGGATCACCCATATAGCTGTCACATGAGTATTTTCAAGCGGGTCAACTCAGTGTGCATGTCTAATGACAAACATCTATATATTAGTTATAGATATTTCCTTACATTCCAACTTAGGAAACAACCACATTATTTTCGTAAAAAGACATTGATTAAGAACATTTTAGAAACAACATTTTGATGCAATAAGAAATCCATAATAACAATATCTTTATAATTTTTTTTTGTAAAATATTTGTGTTATGTAAATGACCACATTGTTTGCGTTGATTTCTCGCAGATTAGTGGGGCATAACTCGCAGAAGCATGATTCGTGAACAATGGTGAATCCTTGTCAAGGATGATTTGTGCAGCCAGCACGAACGAACGCAGGGAAATAATTGTTTGTGTGCGGTTAAGTTGTGGAGTGCCTTGAGGGCAATGAATTACTATTTCTAGTAATAAATAATCAGACAAAAAGGGGTCGAGTGGTGGGCTAACTATATGCACCGGTGAGATGGGTTGCCTAATTAATATTGTTTAGCTATTTCTTATTTTATATTCAAAAATAAAATACAAAAAAATTGTTTCCTTCTGCCCAAAAGTAAGGAAATATACACCATAAATATTCTAACACTCAAACCCTTTTCCAAGGGTTTTCCAACCAAAAGTAACAATAGATTGATATGATGTGATTGATGTTATTTTTTAAAATATAGTTTTATTTAAAAATATAATGAATTAAAATTTTGATATTAACACTCATATATAAATGAGTAATTTAGAGTAAAAATTAAAATTTTTAATTTTTAATTTTTTAAAAAAAATAATGGCAAACATACACGATAAATGGAAGGACCCACTGATTTTAATAAAAATAAATAAAAATAATAGAATCCTTGCTGTAAACAATGTGAAAGCATAGAACTGGAGGTCCTACATTAATTCCTGTGATATTTCCCAAGAAAGTGGTTTAAAAGTGCTTTAATTGTTTTTTGATTAATTATATTTTTGATATTTTTATATCATTTTCTTGGACTAATATCAAAAATATTTTTTAAAAAATATTTATTTTTTTATTTTGATGCATCTCTTAAAATAAATATAAAGTGATTCGATCGGCTACTTTTTTTTCTTTTTTTTTTCTTTCTGATAATGAACTAAATATCATATCATTGATTACAAAAATCAACAAAAAAAAATAAAATTAATCTTGTTATTTGTAAAAAAACTGATCGAATATTTGGAGGAAAAAAATATGGAAAACATGAGGGGCATGAGGACACTGTGATTATTTCTCACACTCAAATTTATTGGTCACCTAACAACGTTCACTATTTATTGAACTGCATTGCATGCAATTCTCTCCCGCACCAAGCCAGCAGAGGGAGGAGAGAGAGAGAGAGAGAGAGGGAGGGAGAACATGACCCTATAATTAAATGCTGCAGTTGGCTGGTGCATAGTTGTGTTGTGACCTCGAACAACTGAGAAGACAGACAGAAAGAAAGCCAAAGACAAGCCTTTCTATATTAACTAAACAAGCTCAAATATCCAGACAAGAGATTAACGATTGTATTTGTAATTACGTTCACGATTTACTATATGGCGGATTCGACGGTTGCGAGGAGGAAAGGGAAGAAAAATATGGATCAAGCCCAGAAGAAACAAGAGAGGATCACGAAAGATGAGATCAGTCGCAGCAAAGCTACGAAAACGTGTGATTTAGTCTCGTTTTGGGATCTGCCAGAATACTTGAAGGATAATGAGTTCATTTTGAGTTACTACAGAGCAGATTGGCCTCTCAAAGAAGCTCTATTTAGCATTTTTCGCTGGCATAATGAAACCCTCAATGTCTGGACGTGAGTAATTGATCTCTCCTTTAATCTTGAGATGGAAATTTAGTGCTTGATTGTTGAGTTAATTGATTAATAATTATTTTTGTTTTTAATGGTTTTTTTCTGGGTTTTGATTATATTTTGCAGGCATCTTCTTGGTTTCTTGTTGTTTGTGTGGTTGACCATGGCGAATTTAATGCAAGTGCCTCAGGTTGCGGATCTGTTAGGCTTGTTAACCTGGTAATTTGCTATGTAAATCTTACTTTTTTTTCAATATGAAGAAAAGTGTACCAATTGCTTCTGATTACAGAGGAAATTCCAATAATATTATATGAATTCTCCATTCTTCATGTAATTCAGAAGCTAAAGATGGGATTTGAAGAAATTTTGTAACTTCAGTTTGATTTCCTTTTCTATGATTTTGCTCTCCTTTTGTTTTGTTTTATATTTTACAGCAACGACAGATTTCTTTGAGACCTTCAAAGTTGGTTGTCTGCTCTTATCAAATTCACCAACCCATAATTAAACAGCTAATTGGAAATTAACCAAAGAGGAAAAAGAAATAGAGGGGGGAAATGGAAAATTGAGAAAAAAAGGGATTTTGTTTTCTTGGGGGTTGATCAGGTAGAAGATTACTTAGGAGAAGGAGGAAATTATGCTTTAAGATTGATATTAGTGAAAAAGCTTGCGTGGTTCTTTTTTGAAGAAAATCACTTTTGTTTGAGTATTGTCAGAAATATTAGTGTCCAAGTAAAATGCAGGAAAACTTGTGTTCCTTTAAGTCATCTCAAATGTTCTTCAGCAAATTATGGTGATAATTGAAAAATTGCTAAGCCTTGCAATATCTTTACAGGTCAATTCTTACTGGTGCACAAAGAAATGTTTCTTA
The DNA here is from genome assembly GCA_029228465.1 of Salix viminalis. Lineage (NCBI taxonomy): Eukaryota > Viridiplantae > Streptophyta > Magnoliopsida > Malpighiales > Salicaceae > Salix > Salix viminalis. The sequence goes on from CM055431.1 coordinate 3,449,227, forward strand.
TGATTCGAAGGATTTCTATGTGGTAAGTTGCCTCATAGTAGATAAGAAACACATCCCTCCCGTCTCCAGTTGTGAATTGATTTCTCATATTATCCCTTCTAACACCAAAAATGTTTCAGGGGACAACAAAAGTGCTGGATTGGGAGCGCATATCACCTGTGGAAATGGATGTCTTTGTTGGCAACTCGGTGGCCATTCTATGTATTCCTAGGTGGTTCCATGTTCTGCCTCCTCTCAAGTACCATTTGTCACCTCTTTTGCTGCCATTCACACGACTTGAACATTCACTTGTTGCGAATGGACTATGTTGGCATCGCCACAATGATCATCACCTCATTTTTTCCTCCAATCTATTATATCTTCCAATGTGAACCACACTGGCAATTTATCTACCTTGGTGGTGTCACTGCACTTGGAATGTTCACCATAGTAACACTACTTTCTCCATCACTATCGACCGGGAAATTTCGTTCTTTCCGAGCCTTCCTCTTCTCGTCCATGGCACTCTTTGGCCTTTTCCCAGCAGCCCATGCAATATTTGTCAACTGGAACAATCCTATGCGCGACACCATTTTGGCTTATGAGTCTGCCATGGCTATATTTTACTTGACTGGAACTGGGTTTTACGTCAGCAGGTTTCCAGAGAGATTGAAGCCCGGATGGTTCGACCTAACAGGGCACAGCCATCAAATTTTTCATGTTTTTGTGGTCTTGGGAGCGTTGGCTCATTATGGTGCCACACTTACATTCTTGGAGTATCGCGATCAAGCTGGATGTGGAGCAAACCTATAACATGTACTATAGAAATTCATCAATTTGTTTTATTATGAGGTTTGTCTGTGTTTGATTCATTTAGGTGGGAAACATATTCATTTGTTAGAATTCTCACTTGAATTGGAGCAGTAGTGTCTATAATGTTATGTACTTGTACTAGTGTGAGCATCATTTTAGCAGATGGGCTAATGCCTATATGATCAAAAGAACACAATCTGGAGTTCATAATAAGAAAAAATGAATCAAGATTAACGTATAATTGTAATTTTCTCTGATCAATCCAATATATCGAGCAACTCTACCTGTCATCTCCTTGCAGACAAAGTTTAGCTGTGTGAAATCCAAAATCTCTGCCCTTAATTTGGACATTTGACGAAGTGCATGTATTAGATACAAGGCTCGTATTAGTTCCAATTTCCAGAACAATTCAAAGGGCTCCCTCCTTCAAGTGGCTCCTTGTTTATTACAATCTAACCGGCATTCTGGATTATAGTGTGGTCAAATTCCTTATATTATTACTGTACATGCTTCAAATCGAAGTGAGGTGCCTCCATTACATTTGCATCAAAACGATCATGTTTCAGAAGAGATTAGTGTAGACAGAACGATAAAATTATTCATCAAGGTTAACTGGGTATATTCCCAACAACTATCGAGTCATGGTCTTACTTTTTACTATACTTTTTACATATTTCGACAGGTTTTTCTACTGCATTGCCATTCGCCAGGCACGATCTTTTCCACTACAAGTATAAAGTTTCAATAAAAAAAATATGAACTATATAGCATCTTTTGGTCCGATGGGAAATCTTTGTGATAAAGAAAAGTGAAAGGCAGAGAATGGCAATTCTAATTATATAAGCTTCTTTTCCACTACAAGCTTATGTTTTTCCATCTTCTAATCTTTGTGTAAAAGAAAAGTGAAAGGCAGAGAATTTAAGTTAATCAGTAAGCCTTTACCTTTGAGAAATTATGCTCATCATTTCCAGTTTTTCTTTTTCTGCTCTCTCTCTTTCCCTGAAGTGGTCAGCACCATATCACCCTACCCTTCTCTTCTTTCAATCCCATAAAAGCCAACGGCTCCATATCACCACCACCATCTCCATTACTGGATGGATTTGCTTCAGCATCCATTAATACAAGTAATGAAAACGAGGCTAAGAGTCAGAAAGTGAGCAATATTGTTGAAGGTTTCTATAGCTTGTTGGGCGTGTTAGTGTTCAAATTTGCTGGTTTCTTTGGGCAATGATGATTTTTTCTTGAAAAATTTTCCTCGCATTTTCTACGAATAGAAAAGGAATAAGCTTGAAAATCCTGTGTAATGCTCCACAAGAGGTGTCCCCTGACGAGAAATCTACATACCTTTCAAAGGCCTTGGTCCAGTCAATCTAGGGCAAGCTCCAAACAACCGACCTATTCTGGCCTTGTTTGGAGGCAGGTTTCATGAGTATATCAGGGAAGTCGTATTCAAGCCCTTGAAGGACCAGTTAGATTAGGAAGATGAAGCCCATCAGCGGCTTCCTAAGGGTCAAAATTACACCAAAATAACGAGTCCAAGAAAGTTTTGCTACGCCATCTCCGCTGGGTCAAATATTTTTTAATAAAAATTAAATATATAGGCTTTTTTTTATTGGGTTGTCGGATACTCGTTTTCCCCTAATTTATTCATGACTTTAAATGCTTATACACATGTCTAATTAAATAAATCGATATTTGATCAAAAGATAACTAAAATTAAGATATTTGATCTTACAAAAACTTAAATATTGAAGGATGAAGTAAAAAAAATAATCTAAAATAACTAAAATAAGCTTGTGAGAGCATTTGAAACTCGTGACTATAGGAGATCAATCGCATATAAAAGCAAACAAAGAAACAAAACAAAATGCTCAATAAAAAGTACCGGGATGAAACTAAAAAAACTAAAACAAAGAAAAAAAAATCTAAATCAACTTGAATTAACTCGCAAAAACCATAAACATAGGTATAGGATTTAGTTAGCCTCATAGAAAGGAAAATAAAAGAAAAAAATAAAAGAAGAAGAGCAATTCTAAAATAAATAAATATTGAAAGATGAGATTGAAAATAAATGAATCTCTTAGAACGACCCATTTGTATGCTAGAATACATTTTTTATTTGACAAATCTAATAGATCCTTAGTGTGATTATTTTTCAAGTGTTTGTAGTTCATCATTCCTTCTTTTTTTTTTCTTTTTCAAATATATTTAGAACTAGCCTCACGATAACACTAAGGTTCATGATGAAAACTATTTATAGAAGATAAAACAAAGTCTTGAAGATGGATATAAGAGGTTTTTACCTCGTTACCTCATAAAAGAGGGAGAATAGGAGTTGCTAGAGAGAATTCATAAAAAAAAAGACAAGTAACTTCCAAGACATTAAGATGGATAATTCAAATGAAGTATCTATAGATGACTTAGATGGTATATATATGTAAAAGATGTTAGGTATGTTTGTGTATGTGTTATCTAAAAAGAAGTTTGTTTCAGGAGTGCTAGGAAAAGATTTGCAAAGAGATTGATGAATAATATAAAAATATTGTCATATGACAAGTGAGACATAAGTATAAATGAGAACATCTTATGTTTCTAGAAAATAAAATGGCATGCCAAATAAAGATGCTTGGAGGATCTGACATCTATATCCTTTGTGTTCAGAATTATAATTTAAGAAACAACATAAATGAGATTTAAATTTCAATTTAGTGCATTTATAAGATTAAAGAAGAATAAAACAAGCATAACCAAGTATCTTAAGAGTATTATAGGTAAGAGGGTGACCATAGAGGCATTTAAAAAGGGATTCATTCTTAATGATAAAAAAAACACATGATTCTTGGTGTAAACAATTGTAAGAGAAACTTCATCCCAAAGACTTCCAAAGACACAAAATGAATATAAAAAAGTATGGATAATATTAGGAATGTCTTGGTATGCACGCTCAATATACCTATCATGCTAAGAGATGTTTAGACAAAAATGATGCAAAACAATATCATGTTGGCTAAAAAAAATTAAAGACTCTTGAATTTATGTTTAACAATATTATAAGCTCAAAACACTTTAATATTGCATGCAAATTGAGTTTTTATCATGGTAAAAAAATCAAAGTATAAAAGAGATAATTTAGATTTATTACACTAAAAAAATATTTAAGTGTATCGATAATAATAATCAATGAAAAATGAAAAAATCTCTAGAATTGTCTATAGTAGGGGGTAAAACCGCATATATTAGAGTGAATTAAATCAAATGTCACAAAATAAAAGGAATTTTTTTTATTAAATGATGATGCTGATTGTTTTGTAAGTTGACAAGGAAGACAATTATTCTGAATTGATAAGTCTTAAATGACCACTACATACTAAAATTTAAAGACAGCTAATAGAAACATGTTTGAAATAAGAGTTCTAAAGACTAATAGACGGGGTGATTGAAAATAAGGCTGCTTTTGAACTAGTGAAAACAAATGATAGGAAATATGGAAATTTATTAGCTCAAAAAGTCATCCAACCTTACAACTTATCCCTAAAGTTTTTCCCGTTGCTAGATCTTGCACATAACACCAAAGAAAAGAGAAAAAATATAGTTAGACCAAACTCGTATAGATTACCAATATATATGATATTAAGAGTGAGTTTATGAATACAACAAGTATCAAGAAGAGAACTGTTTAATATTGAAATTGTTCCAATATAGGCTGTAATTTTAAGAGAACCATTAAAAAATTAAAGTGGTGTTGTCTTCTCCATCTATTTTCTTTGATTTGGTTTTTTTTAATAATGTATCGCCAAATTTTTATATCCTTTAAAAAACTAAACATAATTTGAAACCATATAGTATAAATATCCCTTTTATAACAATGTTATGAAGTTTCAAGATTCTTCATAATTTGTTTGGAAGCTCTTGAAGGAGACAGAGGTAAAAGAAGTTAGGAACTAGATGAAACTAGAAAGAAAATTGGTATCTAGACAAGATAAACAATGTTATAAACTAACATGTATCAAGATAAAACTAACATGTATGGAAAGACTATGCAGTATGTCTTTCTAATGTGAATGATTTACTACTAATAATAATCCTTAAGCATACTTGAGTTTTAATATAACAAAAATACAAGAGATCTTTCTAATGTGGAGAATTCATTAATGGTATAACATAACTTTTGATAGGACGAGGACTGCTACAATAATGACTTCGATATCATGTTAAAGTAAGAGAGAGAAAATGAGGAGATACAAAAACAAATAATTGTATTAAATGTCGTGCATAGATATATAAAAAAATCTTTATTATAACCTAGAATAAATGGAAGATTTTTTTTTTTGAATCAATGTGGGATAAACAAGTACATTAAAAATATGCATGGTGGTGACAAAACCAGATTTCAGACGGGAATAAACTAAAGGTTTGAAGTTGGATTTTTCATACGAATATGATTCCTAAATACAAATCTTGGGCACACATTCTTCGGGGATTTGACTAAAGTACTCCATCGATTAAATTACCTAAAGTAATATTATAGCTTGGGAAGAACACTCGCTTGCATTTTGATTAAAGGGGAATGGTGATGGAGAATGCTGGGTGATCCAAGACGATTGGTCCAGATTTGAGACCTTGTTCAGGATCAGAGGAGGGTTTATAATTATTAACCTAATCGCATGATCACATACAACTATTGTAACCCTTTTTAGGGCCATAGCACGTGAGGCATTTAATTAGTGGCTGATCATTAAAGTCAGCCACAGATCACAAGAACGATGCATGAAGTGCATTCCCCCTCATCATATATTCTTCAAGAAGAGTGATATAATTAATAACATTAATGGAGTATTAGGGAAGGAAACTTCTTGTTTAAATTATTTGTATATTTTGCTGAATGAGATTATTTTCCCCGGTCAAGCCGGGCTCAGCTTGTTAATCACTGTTTTCATTTACTTAATTCCATGAAAATTAGCATAATTCAACCTGTTTTTAATTATTTATTTTAAGAACAGCTTTTTCACAGCTAGCGCAAAGCGCCACGCTTATAAGCTTCCTTTATATACGCAGAAAATTTGATCAGTGAAGGGGAAAGCACTCCATCGATCTGCTTCTCGTTGACTTTCGTCCTTCCTACTATTTTTCCTTGATTTTATAGGAGCTATTTTTGGTTTTAAAACCAAGCTAAAACCCTACTGCTTTACACATAATATTTCTCATATTTTCGGGGTTAAGATTTTTATTTATTTTATAATTCATTTCGTTTTTAAAATACAAAATGTTGGAGAGGCTTAGTTAGAGAACGCCATGCAAACCCATTCTACTGATCTCTTCCTACCTGGCCAGGTATATATAAGAACCCTAGATAGATATATATATAGTTCATCACCACTGATCAGAGAACAATCTAGTTAGCTATGGCCATGGTAACATTTAGTTGCGCCATACATTTCATTCTGCTCTCAGCTATTCTTCTTCTCCTACTTATCTACCACTCTCCTCCATACAGAAACAATCTAACTAAATTTCCCCCTCCTTTAACCCCATTTTTTAACCAAAGCAAATCCAACCACAGCGCCACCCAAGCTCTGTCACAAGCTGGGTCGCCTTTAACCTCTACTAATATTGCTCTCGGCTATAGCATTGTTAGCCACAGCAAGGTGATCAATGATATTCTTCTTCTTCTTCTTCTTTTTCCAGCAAGAAACTGTTTGTTTGTTTGGCCTGATGGATGATTACTTTGCGTTTTTTTTTCATGTTGTAGAAGAAGAGTAGTATAGAGAGAATCGAAGAAGATTTAGCAAATGCGAGGGTGTCTATACAAGAAGCAATTCGTAGAAAAAATTATACATCAACTCACGAGAAGGAGGATACTTTCATTCCCAGAGGATCCATGTACAGAAATCCATATGCATTTCACCAGTTAAGTTTCCATTGATCACCCCGGTCCTTTTATTTTCTTAAATGTTTGCTGCTGCACTTTTCCATACTGTGATGCAGCGATGCGTCCATGGATGCTAACTTGGTAATCTTCGAAACAATCAAAATCATAGGATCAAACATGTTATTTTGAGAATATCAGAATATTGCCACCGACAGGGGCTGATTTTATTTATTCAGGGATCGGGATTTGTTGAGGCAAGTGGCCTGGTAAAAGCTAGCCAGCCCTGTTTTCGATAGCAGAACGAGTTGAATGGGCATTTTTGCACTCACTTCAATGTTAAGTCAGCATGTCGAGACACGTAAATTTTCATAGTACAATTAAAATTAAAAGGGAACTCGCTTTTATTACGGGTTGTCTAAATGCAACTGTATATAGCGTTGCCATTCTGCAATGAATTTGTTGTTTATTATTGTTTTGTTTTTTTGGTTTTTTTTTAAAAAAAGACATGGTTTTTCCAAAAACGAGAATGTATACATTAATAAGAAAATGAAAATTCAATTGATAAAATATCTTGTCATTTTTCTCATTTTTATCTTTCTTCTCCAATATCTATTTTCATTATAAAAAAACTAAATAAAAATTGATTTTACAGACAAAAAAAACTATATTTAGATACTTGTTATTTCCTTTAGCAATGATAAGGGTATATATATATATATATATATATATATATATATATATATATATATATATATATATATATATATATTTTTTAATGAATATGAGTGTTCGGATTAGCTTGCTTGTATATAAGTCCTGAAGTTAAGACCATGTAAGTCTCAATGGTCATTATATTAGTAACCACAAAACTCGAACCATAAAGAACAAGCCCCCAATTCCTAAACTTTCATTACCGGGTCATCTACTAGATGGTTATGATAAGGGTATATTTAGAATAATATATATATATATATATATATATATATATATATATATATATATATATATATATATATATATATATATATATATATCAAGACTAAATTCCTCTCTAGATATGATTTCTGTACGATACACATAAAAATTTAATAAATATTCCTGGAAATCAGACTTCGAATTTTGAATCTAGCACTACCAAGAAGGGGAACATATCTCCTTAACCTCTGACCTTGATTTCTTATTGTTTATCACGCATACAGGATCGATTAACAATTGTTTATTTTGCCCTGAGCAGGAGCTATTCAGAGATGGTGAAGAGATTCAAGATATGGGTGTACAGAGAAGGAGAAGCGCCCATGTTCCACAGTGGGCCCATGAAACATATCTACTCGATGGAGGGCCAGTTCATCGATGAAATGGAGAGTGGGAAGAGCCCGTTTTTAGCCCAAAACCCTGACCAGGCCCATGCGTTTTTTCTACCAATCAGCGTGACTTACATTGTTCAGTACATCTACTTGCCCATCACCACCTATCATCGTGAACGACTGGTCAGAATCTTCAAGGATTATGTTACAGTCGTAGCAGATAAATATCCTTTTCTGGAACAGAAGCAGAGGCGGTGACCATTTTATGGTTTCCTGCCATGATTGGGTACGTACGTAGCTATCTTCGTAGATAAAACTGAAATCATACAAAGTATATTAGCATGTATTGTTACCCAACCATTTTATCTAAAAATTTAAATTGATTGGTGAGATTCCAGAATATAATTTATATTATTCTTTAGCATACCATTTTAAGTGAAAGCTCTTTGGGTTTGAAACTTGCACAAACTTACAATACCTTGTGTTTAATTATCAAATAGAACGAGAGAGATTCGAAATCGTGATTGCTGGGTCAACAAGGATCTGATACCATGCTAAAAAAATCATCTTATTTCAGGCGCCACAAGTCACAAGAGATGACCCAGAACTGTACGAAAACTTGATAAGAGTAATGTGCAATGCCAACACTTCGGAAGGATTCCAGCCAAGAAGGGATGCTACATTGCCGGAGCTAAACTGCCCCCCTTTAAAACTCACTCCGGCATGCCACGGCTTAGCTCCCGACCAACGCAAGATCTTCGCGTTTTTCGCCGGTGGCGCGCACGGAAACATACGCGAAATCTTGCTCAAACATTGGAAGAAAAAGGATGACGAGATTCAAGTTCATGAATACTTACCAGAGGGTCAAGATTACACGAAGATGATGGGGCAAAGCAAGTTTTGTTTGTGCCCTAGCGGTTATGAAGTGGCTAGTCCTCGAGTTGCTGAGTCAATTTTTGCAGGATGTGTCCCGGTTATTATTTCTGACCATTATAGCTTACCCTTCAGCGATGTTCTTGATTGGAGCCAGTTTTCTGTGCAGATTCCTGTGGAGAAAATTCCTGAGATGAAGACGATCTTGAGAGGGATTTCATATAATAAGTACCTGAAAATGCAGAATAGGGTTAAGAAAGTGCAAAGACATTTTGTACTTAACCGGCCGGCTAAGCCATTTGATGTTCTTCATATGGTGCTTCACTCAGTGTGGCTTAGGAGGCTCAACATCAGGGTGCCCTATTGATTTTAGTCGGTGCAATTATACAATTTTTTTTAATGATTAGGGCACACATAAGGTTATATCAGATAAAAAGATACAATATACCTTTTTTTTTGGTTCCATGATTTCAATAATATCAGTTTGGGCACAACTTTTTTATATACACAGTACTCTAGTTTAGTAAACAAAAAAAAACATTTTTTTTAGAGAGTATAACTTAAAAAAATGTGTCTAGATTTTTTTAAATGAAGATACAGAATCGAAACTAGAACAAATAAATTTGAGGCTGATAATGTCTCTGGGTCATTACAAAATATAAATATTGCCGTGAAGGGAGGGGAAATCAACCTCCAACCATAACTTTTGATCAAGTTGTCGATAACATTTTGGTTGATGTTTTATTTTTTTAATTGGAATATAATATTTTGGTTTTGGAGTATTTCAGCGTACTGTTTTGAGTTATACTGTTTATATATATATATTAATTAAAAAATAATAATTCAAATCCAAAAATAAAATTATTTAAGATTGTTCAATCTAATCTAAAAAAAACAAACACAATAAAATAATTTTTCTGAACAAAATTATGAACATGTATAATATTATGAGAATGTCATCATCAATCTTGCAAGGTCATTACTTTCTTTGATTGCTATAAAGTTTTAACATAATATATATAAATGTCAAGAGACTCCTCGTAAAATTTCATCTCAATCAAACGGTCAGATTAAAAGATATGATTGATACTGTTGAATTATTCATTATTTAAAAAAATACTATTTGACCAAAACAAAACGGGCAGAACAAAACCAGAATATTTTGGCCAGTATTTGACTATAAAATTCAAAACAAACCAGAATTTAAATCAAACTAAAAACAACATCAATTTATTTAATTTATTTAACTTATATGAAATATTTTACCCGTTTTTATCGAAACATACAGCCCTCACCATCACAAGGCATCAACCCTGCTTTTTTTTTTTATAGGCTTTAACCCTCACCATCACAAGGCATCTCACTGATTACAAGACATGAAAGAGCGAGCCTGGTTGATAATATCAAACAATTAAGCTTTCTTTTCATAGACATGTTTATTTGTTTTACGTTATTGATAAGACAGCTTAATTTTTTGGTAATCATGTGTTTAAGGGTTGTGCTGGCTGCCTGTCACCAATACTGTACATTGTACACCGCACGCCCACACACGTAGGGCTTATGGTTGTGCACAATTTCTGGTTTTGCAAGACTACAGTGGCAATTTAATGGAATATCTGAGCTTGTTTGTGGGAGAAAGAAGAAAAGGGAGGGGAAGATATTGAGAAAAAACATGGGTTCATTTAAAGTGATCTGGTGTGATGACAAAGAATTTGTTATTTACACGATAAATTTCGAGTTCAAGTCAGAGGCAGCATACTCATAAAAATCTAGAACAGTAGAATTTTATATACTTTTTAAAAAAGAAATTTCCTCTCATTAAAAAAATGAGTTCAACCAGGGAAACGTTTTCTCATAGTATTAATTCGTACGATACATGTTACATGTTCCAGTCCGGTGGACAAATTAATACATGCCATGAGTTGTCAAAATCAACAACATTATTTACTACAAAACGATATGCACTTATATTTGCGTAATTAATTTATATTTATTCAGAAATTATAGAGAGATGGAGAGGAGGTTCAAGATATGGGTTTACACTTTACAAGGAAGGAGCGCAACCTCTATCATTCTTACTGCCCAGTCTGCCTTATACCATTCACTATACCTACAGTACCCTTAGTACATTCTCTCGTGAGGAGCTGTAACAAATAACAATGTAAAATTATAAAAGGTATAATGTCAAAAAGAGGACACAAAATAAAAGCAATCGATTTTATGTTAAATATTCAAAGAAAATTAACTAATTTAAGAAGTCAAGATTCAACATCAAAAATATAAAAAAAAATAATTAAAATATATAAGAAATATCTACATTTCCTAAACTTAAATAAAACATGGCAAGATAGATGATCCAAGAAAAACAAGAATTGGTATGTATCTATTTAGAAAAACCAAGAAGATATTCAAAAAACTTTCAACCAACCCTAAATTTCAAAAGCTTGTATTCAGTCATGCCCTAAATTATCAATTCAATCAATTCTTGCAATTTTTCCTTTTTTTTTATCCACACATTTTTTTATTATAAATTTGAAATAATAAGAGAAGAAAAGAACTTTTTTTTTCTTAAAAAAAAAAAAAGAGATCCTAGCCAAAACTAGAAAGAAGAAAATCATGAAAGCATACAAACTAAAATCTCAATATTACCCTTGAAGTTGTTATGATCTTTCAATATCACCCCTGATATTTGAAATAGCTAGAAAACCTCTTTCTTTCTTTTACTTTTTTTCACCATCCTTTTAGCGTGCGTTTTCTTATTTTCTCTCAGTATTTTACTTACCCTCTCAAAATCTATGCATGTGATCATAGCTCATAAAATCAAAGAAATAAAATTCAAAATGTGGGCTCATCGCTATATCATCCCGTAGTTATTTGATGATCAAGGGTAAAATTGAAATGTTTTAAAAATATCATAAGGGTAATATTAAAGTTTGTAAAGAAAAGGGATAGAAATTGAGCACAGGTGAATCTACAGGGACTAAAACATAGTTTACCCCAGCTCACCTAGTAATAAAAAATCATCTCCTGACGGTTACTAGCTGATCACATGGAAAGCCTTCCTTCCACTCTCAAGATGATTGTACTAGCTCGTCGTATCTTCCAACATACTGCCAGCAAGCCTTGTCCTTTGTGAGGTGCAAGATATGAAAAAACCGCCATGCTTGATCATCTTCTCCTGTGTTATATCCGCACAAGAAATTCATAAACCCTAAAAATTACAGAAAGAGAAGTCAGAGATGGCGACTTTCAGTGGCTCCCCCATAAGTTTTCTTCTTCTAGCAGCTCTTGTCTCCACCTTGTTTTTCGTTTGCTTATCTCCCTTCAATTACCAAACCGTCAAAGTTTCTAGCCATCTGCTATCTGTTTACACATATAATTATACTTCTGAGGGGTTTCAGCCTTTTCCTTCACCAACTGTATCGCTACCTCCACCAAACACAACTGCCGGAGATGATCAAGAAATCACTAGCTGGAAGAACAAGGTAAAGATTGTTTAATGATTTCATTTCTTTTCTTTTTACAGCCACACATGCATAGATCACAGCACACAAATCTTTTGTTTTCTCTCCTTTTCGCTTAAAAATAGATTTCTTGATTATATCTTTGGTGTTATGTATGGACATGGGAAGATTTCTGAAAGGCTTCAACCATCACCGTCACCAATTTCTTTGCCGGTACAGAACAGTTCTGTAGATTTTAGCGGCCCCGTCATTCCAGCAATTACCAGGCATGAAAAAGTAAGCCTGATGACGAAGAACTTTCGCTACATATATCGAGTATATATATATATGGTTTCTTGTTTTCTTGATTATTTTTTTTCTGTGTTTTTCTGGGAAGAAAAATAAGACAGGTTTTGAGAGAATCGAAGAAGGCTTAGCTGCAGCAAGAGTAGCTATTTACAGAGCGATCCGGTCGCAAAACTCTTCATCATACAAGAAGGGGAGCTACGTTCCCAGAGGAGCAATGTACAGGAACCAATATGCTTTTCATCAGTTGAGTTCTTTAATTTATTTCTACTTATTTTTCTTACTTGATATTAATTAGAAGTTGCCTTACAAACGTGGGACTTGATATTAAAAACTCCATAATTCTTGCTTTTTCCAAGATTTCCCTGCACGGCTTCAACTCCCTCTGCAAGGCATAAACTCCATAAATTTTCCTCCACGTTTTAATTATTTCGAGTGGCAACTACTGCACTCTTGGCCCCATATTTTTTCCTAGCTAATACTTTTTCCGCAAATATATTAGATTATTTTTTTTTAATTTAATATCAATAAATCAAAAGGATATAAAATACTAAAAACTAATTTAAAATTAAAAAAAAAAACTATTTTTTGAACACCATGTATAGCAACTTTATATGTAGATGGAAGTACGTACACGATAACAAGCTGAATTTCACGAACGGAAGTGTCATACATCCATTAATAACACGATTCTTTAGAAGTCGACAAAATTTGCCAGGAGTTGGCCCAGACTATTTGTTCAAGTCAAAATCAACCCTCTCAAGTTGCTTATATGGTCCAAAAAAAAAAAAAATTGATATTCCAAGTGTATGGATACAATGTGGGAGGCTAGAAACTAGGGTTTGGAATTTATAACACGGCCGGGGTCTACTGATAGTAAAGGGTCAGTGATGTTTTTTGTGAGCACCCCATCGATAGGGGTTTGAATCTTCTTTTATTTATTTATAAAATGTTCAATTTGTAGATGTTGTTTTGACTTGTTTTTCTAAACTTTGACACATGAAGCTTTTTCTAATCAGTGAAGTATTCGCAAGAGTTTCTATACGTGTTTACACATGAGATGGTAAGGATGTGTAATTAATTTTAAGGTTTTATTAGTCAATTTTGGGGAGTTTTTTTTTGTATTATTATTAATTATTCTTTAGCGTCAGAGCTTTCATGATACAAATTGTTCAACGAATGGGACGTTATAATTAATTTTATAACCCTAACAATACGTGCCTTATCTCCATCTATTTGTCCAAGAATAACCGAGAGATTTCTCTTAAGAAAGCTTCCATGTGATTGGATAAAAACGAAAATAAATTAATTAGTGCGACAAAAAAAAGCAACTCTTCTTTTCAGCTGGCCCATTATGATAGATTGCGTGATAATCAGAGACAGAGAATCATGATTAAACAACCAAAGAATTAATGAATTTTCTGCATGCAGGAGTTACGAAGAGATGGAGAGAAGATTCAAGGTGTGGGTTTACAGGGAAGGGGAGGTACCAGTCGTCCATGGCGGGCCAGTAAACAACATCTACAGCATTGAAGGGCAGTTTCTTGATGAGATGGAGAGTGGGAGAAGCCGGTTCATTGCTCGCCATCCTGATGAAGCACAGGCTTTTCTGCTCCCCATAAGCGTGGCGTATATCATCCACTACGTCTACATGCCTCGGATCACCTTCTCTCGAGATCAGCTGCAGCGTTTGGTCACCGACTATGTTCGTGTTCTTGCTGATAAGCACCCTTACTGGAACAGAACCCATGGAGCTGATCATTTCTCGGTTTCTTGCCATGACTGGGTACGTATGCCGACAGACCTCCTCCAACTTCATGATTTCCACTATCGATTTATTAACGTCTAGTTTGTTTTCTTTCAAAATAAAATTACTTTTGTGTGTATAGTTTAGATTATTTAGCTAATTAATCATGCTTGCAAGCTCATTGATTCCTAGTTTTTTTCTTTTTACTATAATTAATTGCATTCGGTCTTGATTGATCTCTTCGTTAACAAATTAATTTCCTTTCGAAATGAGCCTATATGACAATTTGAAGTCTCTTGTCATCTAACTCTTCAACAATTAAATGCATGTAGGCGAGTGAGTTGCTTTAATATATAGGTGAGTTTGAACTAGAGCCTATATTCGTTTCCATATCTAGTAATTCTATAAATTAAGCTTGTTTAAGCATGTGAGATTGAAGTACTTTGTTGGCAGCTTTCTTGAGCTGCGCACATAGAATAACTATCCATGAAAAATAAATAAATAAATAAATGTGAAATCCAAAACAAAATGATAAATTTATGATTTGTTTGGAAGTGAGTTTATTTTTGAAGTGTTTTTATTCAAAAAAAACATTAAAAATATTTTTTTTTCATTTTTTTTTCAAATACATCTCAAAAACCCCAATAATATAAATTCACAAAAGAACACAAACTGGATTTCTTAATTAAGCGCATACTACTGTAAATCGATTCATTTTGATTGGATTAGTACATTTCAACACCCTCAACAAATATATAATTAATTTTGAGTGTGAGTTTATAAGATATTCAATGGGCAGGGTGAATTTATTATCCCTAGTTATAACATCTTTTATTTTGGCAAAATTATATGCATCTTATCATTGTACTCTAATTAATTCTACATTCAAAATCTTTGTCACAGGCACCAGATGTATCGAGGGCCAATCCTGAACTCTTCAAGCACTTCATTAGAGCCCTTTGCAATGCCAATATATCAGAAGGGTTTCAACCCCGAAGAGATGTCTCCATACCAGAAATCTTCCTCCCTGTTGGCAAGCTCGGACCGCCCGGCCGGGAGTATGCTACACCTCCGAGCAAGCGCTCAATCCTTGCCTTCTTCGCCGGCGGAGCTCACGGCCATATAAGAAAGATCTTATTAGAACATTGGAAAGAAAAAGACGATGAGATCCAAGTCCATGAGTACCTCACACAAAAGAGCAAAACAAAAAATAATATCTACTTTGAATTGATGGGTCGGACCAAGTTTTGCTTGTGCCCTAGCGGGTATGAAGTAGCAAGCCCTAGGGTGGTAACCGCGATTCAACTGGGATGTGTTCCGGTGACCATTTCCGATAACTATTCATTGCCATTCAGTGATGTTCTTGATTGGAGCAAGTTCTCCGTTGACATTCCGTCGGAGAAGATACCTGATATTAAGACAATTTTGAAAGGAATCTCTGTCCGGCGATATCTCACAATGCAGAGAAGAGTGATGCAAATTCGAAGACATTTCATGCTGAATCGACCTGCTCAGCCATACGACATGCTTCATATGATTCTTCATTCTGTATGGTTAAGGAGGCTTAATGTCAGGTTTTCATGATTGATTTGATCAAAGGAATCAAAACTGACAATAGTTCTTGATAGCTTATACAGAGAGAACGAGCCATTTAACAACAAAAAAACATTTTTTTGTCTCGTTTTAAGATATATAATTTTTTATTTTGGTATTTGGTTTTTATTTTTTGGTTTAGTTTCAATCATTTTATTTTTTTGGTTCTTCTAGGATAGTTCTTAATTTTTTGTTTGTATTTATATATCCATATTCTTAGTTTTGATTTTTAATTTTTATTGTTATTTATTTTTGATATTAAATGCAGGTTGCGTTAAAAAAATACAGAGTAAGTTTAGTTTTGGGACGTGAAATTGAGAGTGAAACTCTCACTTATGTATGTATAGTGAATCTTTTGTTGTTAGTGATTTGTTATCTTTCTATTTTTTTTCATTTGTTTTGTCTCTATGTGACTTTGGTATATTTTTAGTTTAAAGTGATTTTTATTTTTTAAAAGAAATTGTCTTATTTTTTTAATTTTTTAAAATTTATTCTTCATATTATGCGCCGCCTAAAGGGAGCATGAGACAGAAAACCTTCGACGCGTTAGTCAAACGCGACAACAATGTTTTGCAGAAAAAAATAATAATAAAAATGTTAAATTACTTAAACACCTCTACAAACACCTCTTAGATTTTGTCTTTATATGATGGTATATCTGAATTTATATTGTTTCAACAAAAATATGAAATTCTAGAAACACCCTCTGCGGACAACTCTCAATTTTTATCTTAAATTAGAGTAAATAGTTATTTTACTATATACAGAAATGTAAAAAGTTGAAAATACCTCGGGGAGACAACTATTTGTTGTCCGTTGGCGAGGGATATTTTTTTTTTAGTGTGCAAAAATAACCGTAAAAGAAGAAAACACCCCCAAACATTTTAGTAATGCCAACTAGTCCCTTGAAAAAATAAAAAAAAAATCCCTGAGTCCAAGGCTAAAATTGTGCACTGAGAGGTAAAATGATAATTATACCATTACAATCTATAATAATCCGTGTCTATTGCTAAAATAATAATGCGACTTGATTTACTTATTTCTTAATATAAATATGGATACACTAAAATATAAGAAAAAAGTATTAGATATAATAATTAAGGTAAATCACTAGTTATGGCTAGTCAATCCATTATTCTTTTAACAAAATAATGTGTTTCAAGATTATTATTTTTAAATAATAAAATTTTGTTTTGATTAAACTAAAATAAAACTCGACTTAGAGATTAAATAAATTCTAAACTAACGGCTCACCGAGTTGATGCATGGATTTTATAAATGTAAACAAAGCACTGACTGTTATCTTAAAAAACATAAAAAATAAATAGCAATGTCTTTCTAAAAAAGAAAAAGAAAAAGAAAAAGAAAAAGAAAAAGGTGAGGCAATGTTTCGGTAAGGCTTTCAGCAACTCTTTAGCAGTCCAGCTCGGCACAAGTCGACCACAACGGTACAAATCAGATTTGTCAATGTCCCCCTCTCCTCCCAAATGATGAATGAGATTTTGAGCGTCAACTTTTTCATAAACAGGTTTACAGGGTATTTTGTTAGTGCTTTTAGAAAGTAATATTTTTAGATTATTTTGATGTGTTGATGTTAAAAATAAGTTTTTAAAAAATAAAAAAATATTATTTTGATGCATTTCTAAACAAAAAATACTTTAAAAAACAACCGTAACCACACTTCTAAACAGGTCCTAAAAATGCATTGAATTTATTCTTGGATACTAATCATCAGTATTTTCAATTTATTTTTTTTTAACTTAATTTAGTTTTTGCTATTGAGTTATGTATTATTTCGTTACATTTATCGAAAGCTATTTCTTATAATTGACAGAGATGGATGAGCGAATTAAAATCAGCTAAAATTGATAGTAGAATGATCAGTTTGGGAGAAAACTTAAAATAAGGGCCAGTTTGACAAGACAGTTAAAGTTCGAGGGCCTTTTTCCCACTGGTTTATTGCTGTGATCGCTTGTTAGCTGCTACTTATTACCATGGTTAATTTAAATGAAAAGTCTAGAATCTAGATCTACATTCAATCACTAAAAAAGAAAGAGTTAGAAGCAGTAATCCTTGCGCTGCAACTTCTCTTTCACTCACTGATGATAGTCTTTGATATTTGTCAGGTGAGCTTACGAAGATACCTCGCCATGCGTATCCACCTCTGTCTCCCTGATCAGTACAAGGAATAAAACCCAGAAAGTAGTGAAAGAGAAGGAGAAGCAATGGCAACTTTTCTTAGCTCTCACATAAATTTCTCTACTGCGATCAGCTTTTCTTTCCACTTTGCTTCTCGTCTGTTTATCTCCCTTTTACCAACCTATCAATGTTTCCAGCCGTTTGTCGTTTTTCTTACTCACCTAATTTCCAGCCTTATCCATCAGCAAATCTGTTGCTACCACTACCAAACACCACCCTTGGAGTTGGCCAGGATGCACAAATCACTTGGAAGATCGAAGTGAACCCATTTGATGAAAGGCTTCAACCAAAACCTCCACCAATTCCATTGGCAGTACAGATTAATACTGTAAGTCTTAGCCCCGGATTTCCAGCGGTTACAAGGCATGAGAAAGCGAGCCTGACTTGTGATTCCTTGATGTTTAGTGAGCTTGTTTTGGTTACTGACTTTATTTTGTCGGCAGAAAATGAAGACGGGTTTTGAGAGCATTGAAGATGGTTTAGCAAGAGCAAGAGATGCCATTTTGAGAGCAATTCGGTCAAGGAACTCTTCATCATACAAGAAGGGAAGTTACATACCTAGAGGAGTCATCTACAGAAATCAATACGCTTTTCACCAGTTAAGTTTGGAGTTGAAATTCTTGTCTTTGCACTGTGCATGCAGTAATATTTTACGTTTCTTCCTTAGCTTTCACTCCACTGCACAATTGCTTTTTTTCCCTCAACAGTAACATGAATGCTTTATTGGTTTTAGAATTGGCAAACTGTTTTGCCCTCTTGCAGCCCACCTTTCAGATGATTGCATATAATACTAAAATTGACAGATTGCCAACGAGAGGTCTCAGGTCTCAGCCACCCCAATGAGACCTCAAATTGGCCAAGAGAATTAGCCTGCAGAGCATGAGGTTCATGATTTAGATGCGGCAAACGATTCATACAAAAAATGGGATGGTTAAATGACATGTAAAACTAGGAAATTATTTCAAGAATCTGATTTTTTTTTAAAAAAAAATGGGGACCTGGGGCCACTGCTGCTGCCCCCCGGCCCCCTAAATTCGTCCCTGACTGGGACGTTTTGTAACCACTATTTGTGCCTGTTCAAGAACAATAATTTAGACTTGTCGAAATATTTTTTTTTGGATCACTAATAATTGAGAGATACTCCTAAGAAGATTGACAAATAACTTGTGCCAAAATAAAGCTGGTTTTGTGTTGCCCCATATAATTTATTGCTTGGACTTTTATCACCAGACAGAAGATAAACCAATCAACAAGAAATAAGAAAAAAAAATCCAGATAAATTAATCTGCAATTATTCTTGTTATTATAGTAATTAATCTGTATTCAGGAGTCACACAGAGATGGAGAAAAGATTCAAGATATGGGTTTACAGGGAAGGAGAACTACCAGTTCTCCATGGTGGACCAGTAAACAACATCTATAGCGTTGAAGGTCAATTTCTTGATGAAATAGAGAGAGGCAAAAACCAGTTTATTGCTCGCCATCCTGATGAAGCACATGTATTTCTTCTCCCTATAAGTGTGGCCTATGTCATGCACTATATCTATAAACCCCGCGTGACCTTCTCTCGCCATCAACTACAGACCTTGGTCACAGATTATGTTCGTGTTATAGCTGATAAGTACACTTACTGGAACAGAACCAATGGAGCTGACCATTTCTCAATTTCTTGCCATGATTGGGTAACGAAAACTAACTTCATTTATGACCACACACATTTATGTTTGCCACTAGAAGGCTTCAAGATTGTTATTTTTTTCGTGAATCCATTAAATAGTTCGAGACTTTGAGTAAGAGTGAGCTGCTTGAGACCTGATCGAAAAGGAACTTAGTCTGTATATTTTTCACATGCTATACTGATTATCAGAGTGGATGTTACATGAAAGCTGATATAATATTTATTTGAAATTTTTATCCCTAGGGGCCAGATATCTCAAGAGCCAATCCTGAACTCTTCAAGTATTTTATTAGAGCTCTTTGCAATGCTAATACATCAGAAGGGTTCCAACCTCAAAGAGATGTCTCAATACCAGAAATCTTCCTTCCTGTTGGCAAGCTTGGTCTGCCGCGCGAAGGCGCCAAGCCCCCAGGTAATCGCCCAATCCTTGCCTTTTTCGCTGGCGGAGCTCATGGCCGCATACGGAAGCTCTTGCTAAAATTGTGGAAAGACAGAGATGATGAGATTCAAGTCCATGATTACGTTACTCAAAGGAAGAAAAATAATAATCTTTACTTCAGATTAATGGGTCAGAGCAAGTTTTGCTTGTGCCCAAGTGGGCATGAAGTGGCGAGTCCTAGAGTGGTAACGGCAATTCAATTGGGGTGTGTTCCTGTGATCATTTCCGATAACTATTCATTGCCATTTAGTGATGTTCTTGATTGGAGTAAGTTTTCCGTGAACATTCCGTCGGAAAAGATACCGGAAATCAAAACAATTTTAAAAGGGATTTCGCAAAAAAGATACCTTACAATGCAGAGAAGAGTCATCGAAGCACAAAGACATTTTATGTTGAATCGACCGGCTAAGCCTTATGATATGATTCATATGATACTTCATTCGATATGGTTAAGGAGGCTTAATCTTCGGATGCTATAGACACACCATCATTTTCCATTTTGTTTATGGTTAATTTATTTGTAAATTCATTTATGAAAAAAAAACAAAAAACAAAAAACAAAAGTAATAAACCAGTTGTTCATGAGGATTGTCCCTGCATTTGTAAATTCTCTTCACTCGCATTTGTATTATCCATCTTGAATAATCTCGAGAGTCATGAAATTAATGATTATATAAAGTTTCTAATGATTATCATATTAATAATTATAGAGCTTGAATCTAAAATCTAAAAAAAAAACATTTTTTTTACTTTTAAACTCAAACTCTTATCTAGTAAATGGTTTGACTGAGTTGATCTTAGTACATGATGGGTCATGTACCTGTGATTCATAAAGGGTTAATTTAGTAATCCACCGACCTAAAGAGGTGACCTGATTTTTCTTGCATGTGTGAGGATGTGGCAAATACAATAGCTTAGTTTTATTTGTAAAAATACATTTAAAAAACAAAAAGTAATAGACTATTTGTTCATGAGGATTGTTCCTGCATTTATAAATTTTCTTCACTTGCATTTTCTATCATCACATCTCAATTAATCTTTATGAATCATGAAATTAATAATCTATATAAATTTCTAATAGATATTATATTAATAATTACATAGCTTGAAACTGAAGCAAAAAAAAACCCCTCTTGATTTCAAGTTCTTACCACTGAACTACCCGGTAAATGGTTTGACCGTGTTGATCTTAGTACATGATAGGTCACGTGCCTATGATTCGGGTCACGTACCTATGATTCATAAAGGGCTTAATTTATTTATCCACTGACCTAAGAGGTGGTCTGATTTTTATGACCTCGAGACAGCGTCATATACCTATGGTTTATAGAGTTAAGGAAGGGTAACGGGAAAAAAAGAAATAGGAGGAAGACTAAATTAAGAAAAAATGTAAGAGTTTGAGGACCAAATGTACAATTAAGTTCAAAGTCCGTACCGAGACAAGTGCCCTAAACCAGTAACCCTCCTCCTCCTCCTTTCTTTTACTTTTAGACGCGGACAGTCCCTCTCTTGGAATCAAAGTGTCATACTCAAAAACTCTCTCTGACTTCAAGGAGAGCTTAAACATTCATCAACGGTCTGGAAGAGCACAGAGAAAGCATCGATGGACCGTCACGCACTGCATCAGCCATCCTCCTCCTCCTCAATTCCTGCTACTGCTAACACTGTCTGGACTGACGCGTCGCCTCTCCTTGAAGTGGCTTGTAAAGGTCTCCGATTTAGATTCTCCTTTTCAACTTCCTAAAACACTGTTTTATTTTATCGCTTTTGAATTAGTAAAATATTAATCGTGAACTAAGTTATTTCTTTTATTTTGGAATCTGAGCTCTCATTGTTTTTATTATCAAGCAATAGACTACTGATTCTATAATTATTAGAATTTGAGATTTCTTTAATGCTTAATCAATCATTGCAAAATGTATGATGCGACTCCTTTTTTTCATGATTAATTTTAATTATAATAATGATTTGTAACAGATTTACGCGACGGTGAGCTGATTCACGTTGATAATTTCAATCTTTACGCTGCAATGTCTGCTTTAGAGGTAATTTGATACATTTTCATTTTTAATACAGTATTTATTTATATGGTTTGTGATTTTTTTGGCCTTAATTTCTGTATTAATTGATTTTGTTAGATAATGGACCCGAAGATGGATTCTGGTATCGTCAACAGGTACTGTTCTGTTGATGAAGCAATCGAAGATGGTGTGGCGCCTGTGCCTATTAGCACTGACAAAACTACTGATGTTCAGTGCGTGATTGACATCATGGACCATCTCTTGACGTGTGAGGTATTGTAGAGTTAATTCTAATAAGAGGTTTACTTTCCTTTAGTGGTGCATAAATTTAGCGTGATCAAGAGCATTTCGCCGCTATTGAATGTGGAAGATGTATGAGTGCCACCTGGCAGTTACATTTTTATCTGGAAGAAAGAAAGCTTTTTATAATTTGTTTCGTATTAAAGATTTTCTCAAACATCTACTTGATATACTTTCCATATGCTCCCCTTTCCCTACCACTTATAGTTTATCGACATTTCACTTTATCCAATGCTCCCTTGCCCTGTTTGTGACAAAAAGGTGAAATATTTGATGAAAAATACACTTCTTTATATGCACATGCATGTGCTGGAATTTGCATGCATTAGTAATTACGCATGTCTAATTTGCAAATACGAGTGAATGTGGGTGTTGTTTCTTCTCTTTTCCTTGTAGCTGATACGTCATTATCAGCCCTGGTCCTGGACTTTGGTTCAATAGGTGGGCTGGGAGCGGGGCAAATCCTAAATTGAGTTCTTATCAGTAACACAATAATGTTTCTAAACAATTATCTTTTCATGGAAGGCAACATGGCACAAGGGTCACTCACTGGCACAAACTGTTTTTTCCTGCGCCTACCTTTTGAGACCAGAGAGAACATCATCGCATGCCCTACTGCATTCTTATTGCAAGGTCATACGTGCAACATGCAAGGCAGTGATTACAGTTGTCTCAGATGCACGTACTCATGAAGTAAAGTATTCCAACAGCTCCTTTAACCTCTGTTGATTTGTATCATTGATTTTTTGTGCTTCGTTTTTTTTAATCATACATGTGATTGCTATCTTAATATTAAATTTTGTGATCATCCTAATGGCAAAACATGCCACATACTTGGATTTTTTGTATTGTTTCTTGCACTTTTTTTATTATTAAATGATTTACAAATTGGTTATTTGGCAGGAAGAGGATCTTTTTACAATGGCTTATGGCCTACCTCTGAGTGGGGATGGAGATGAAAAGTGCCTGTCATTGTTAAATGCTGTTGAAGAGAATATTTCTCGCCAACTACGAGCTTGTAAAGCCCCTTCATCCAAAAGAAAACCGTTAGAGGGTATTTATCTGATAACATATCAAATTTTAATAGGGGCATTGTATATCAACATTGAGAAGGATTGGATGATATAAGCACTTAAAGCAAAACATTTTCACAAGGGCCACATATTTATGCTGTTAGGATAGAAGGGGTGATATCTGAAATGTTTTGAAAGTAGATTTGAAAAGCTTGATCTCGTCTACTTGTCCGATCACTTTATATGGAAAATTGTGGCTTTCACATCAATTGCACTGGTTTCATAAAAGAGAAGGTTGTGTTTTGTTACCATCCATGTTTCCACACTATCTTTCAGTGCTTGGCAAGATGTATCAATGTGTTTCTCTTAATTAATGTGGTGATTTTGTTGATGCAGATATAGAGCCTTTACAAACTAATTTTGATCTGGAAGAAGGCTACTGCAAAGCATTGCTATGCCGCTTACGCTTTCGTAAGGTCTTATCCTGTGTTTGCTCAAAAATGGGTGCTGTGGTGAATATGGATCCTGTCTATGCATGTTTTTCTGTTCTTTCATAACATTTGCACATATCCTGAATGTTCATTGGATTTATTGCCTTTTCTATTTGAGGTCACAAATTTAGTTGAAGTTTAATTTGGCTTGTAGCTACATAATAGAGGATTCTGGAGAAATTGAATGCCAAAATGTATCAAGGTGTCAGGATTTAAAACACCTGCTTTGATTTCTGGTTAAAAAAACTCAGGCTGTTGAAAACAAAATAATGATGTTTTCATTTGACAGTCACTTTTGAGACTTAAATAGTCTGCTACTTTAGGGTTTTCTTTCCTTACTTCAATGTTGGGGAATCAGTGATATGGTTTATAATTTGGATATTTCTTCCTTTCTGCTCATCAATTATCTGTTTTCTTGTTTATCCTGGATGTTATAAATAGAACACAATTCTGGTTGGCTGGTATCTTGGATTTCCAAGTATTCCTCTTCTTTTATGTCTTCTCTATCCTTTTCTCACTTTCAGAAAATGTGGTAGCCCATGAGTCAGCTTGATCTGTTTTTTTTTATTTGGTTCTATGTGCTTAAGCTTTGTAGCACCTTGCACTTGTCTGTTGTGGTATATCTTGTACTTATTTGAACGTCTTTCCTTTTGCTTTCAGCATTTTTTCCATGTTTTAACCTGCATGAGGCGACCTCAAGGAAGAGGTCTAGAGTTGGCAAGAAAGCATATAGCTTCCTGCATTTCAGAGCTGGGAGTCATTCTTAAATCAGCAGAATTCCTCATGTCTAATGCCCATGGAACTTGTGAAGATGCTACAGAAGATAGAACAACTGCTTCTGGCCATCAAGCTATTGGGTTTGATGCTAGTTTAAACAGCAGAATTTCAGCCCCAACTCCACCACGTTCAATTAAAATTCTTAGTTGGAAAAAGGTTAGTAATTGATTGTTAGTAGTTTGGTGTTTCTTCATTTCTTATTTATTAATGTTTTTGTCTCTGTTCTGCCAGGCCATTGAGTATTTTGAAAAACTTCTTCATGATCTAGATATTATATCTTCATACCCGTTGGACCCTTCCTTGGAAGTTCTTTTGCGCTTTGTGGCTCAGTTTCAAAAAGCACAACCTGATTTGGTTGCAAGAGCGCATCTCCAGGTTTTTTTAGCTTTATCCACACTATCTTTCTGGTTATTAGAATGGCTGCTACTGGGTTGCTTCCTTGTTTTTGAATTTCTTAACCTTTTCAATCCTTAACCTTTTTAATTGATCCAGGTTCTGTTATCATATTGAAAAGAATTATGCACTTCACTTTTTATTAGCCCAGGCCTAGTTATTTTAATTTTTAGCTGTGAAAAAGAAGAATAATATGGATGTGTTGCCAATTCTCAGTTCTTGAGCCTGTTATGGAATGCTGTATTATTTGTTCCTTGAGTTATGTTTAGTGATTGGCATTCTAATAATCTGTCCTACTTTGTCTTCCCTTTTTTTTTTATCTAGTTTAACTTGTTCACCCTTTTGTACAAAATTCTTGTGGTAGTTACATCTCTGGACTCTCAAACTTGACAACTTGTAACAGCTTCTGTTGGTTCAAGATGGAAAACTCTACGGGAAGTGTCCAATGTTTTCTCTGATTATTAGAGCTGCACGGCTGCCTGAGGTCTTTCTGCACCATGATATTCAGAAGAATGAATATGTTGTACAGTTAGGACAAGTTAAGACAATTGTTATCTTTTATTATATTCCCTCAGTCTCAAAAGTGAACGCCTCATAAAGTTTTTCACTAGTTAAAGAAACATTGCTTATTACAATATCTCTACTCCCCATTATAAATTTTTGAAACTGCTTTTCATTTGTAAAAATGACTCTTGTTATTAATCATTAATCACAATAACTAAGAAGCAAATTTGAAAAGTCATGGCTATCATATATCCTATATCATATTTAAATAAATTAAGTATCATGAAAAGTGATGGTGGTCAATGCCATGCTAGTTATCTTCTAATATCTATTCAATTATCATATGTGATGCAGTTAGTGATCAATATGCTCAAAATTCTTTGCACAAATGCTGCGTGGCAGAGGCGTAAACTTGGAAAGATTTTACAAGATTGGCGTGTTATCTATGTACAGGTTTGTAATCTTCCTTAATGTATTGTTAGCTTGGGCTATTTGTTTCTGTTCCTGAAGCAAATGTCTTTTCAAATGGGTATATTTATTGAAGAGATAATTGAATGTTAACTTGTCCTGAACCTAACCATTATTGTGGAAAGGAGTAGCAATGATTAACCTAATCAAAACCGTATAAACTATCATGCAATCTGCCTTGTCTACATAAATTATGGAAGTGTGGCATGTCTCTTGTATTAGTATTTTCTGTTCAAAATCTTGTTTACTTATTTTTCATTTTGGGCTAGTTGATGCTTAAGGTTACCATGTTTTTAAGTGCTGGTTTTGCTATTGCAATGTTGTCTGGTCCTCCCCAGCCACAAACCTTAAAATCACCTTATTTTGTTAAGTATCTGGCTATTCAAGCTTGATGAGTTTCTTGCAATTTAATGATTTTTATTAACTCTTGAAGACCAGATGTAGATTATATGGTTCCAAATATCTGCTTTCAGAGTTATTTTGGCAGACATCAGGTGGTGTTTATTCTTATGTTCTACATCTGTTAGCAGATAGAGCTTGCTTTCAGAAAGGACTTTGGAGAAGGCTCCAGCATTTCAAATGGCGATGTATGTTGCTCTCTTGTGCATTTAATTATTGTTGCACCCAAAAAGTACTAGTGTATGAAAGGGAATTGGATTCTTAATCATGTAAATTATTCCAAAATTATACATATAAATATACGCGTTTAGATTGGTAGATGGATGGGTAACCATGTGTATGGATGAAAGTGAAAGAGTTCAGGAACCGATCTCATTGCCTCAAGATGCTCAGTATTTGTGGCTTCACCATTTGGGTCCTTTGTAATACATCTTAGAAAAGGGAATTGCCTGGGGCTTTTTCGTTTTCATTTTTATTTTTATTCTTAAAGACAAAACAGAAATGGTATAATCATACCCATTGTGAATAGAACATTGAAATTTAATCATAACATGATTAGCATAGCCATTGTGAGAGAATTAACTTGTATAAAGCTGTTATGAGGTTGTAATTGGACACTCAGAAGGTAGGGCAGAAGTATTCTCATTGTTTAATCATGCTTATTATATCTTGATTAAATTTTGATAATTTTCATCACAATGCTATGCATAGATATAGCTTGCTGAGAGGGAGGCTCTTTCTTTGAGATTTCATGTCATCACTGGTCCAAACTTGAGGATCCTTGTGTGATTAGCTCTATTGCCATTTGGTTTAAATGAGAACAGAAGAGTGGGTTTAGAATATTTCCCCCCCCTGTTATTGAACTAGATATAAATGGGTATCTGTGAACCTTTCATCTTTGCACTCTAGCAGTTGTGTTTCTGTTCACCCAATGTCATAAACTGAGATACTTACTTTACATAGAGTTATTAAATTTATTTGCTTTTGCAGAATGCTTCAGCAAGAATATTAAAACACATCCTCATTTGGGTGGAGGAGCAAACTTATTGGATTTCCCATCGATTTCTTATTCTGGGTTTCGAATTAGAGCTCTATTCTCCGAGTGAATATTGCATGGTGTATTGGTATTTGTATGTTGTTCTGATCAGGCTTGCTGAGAAAACACATCTGAAGATGACAGTGAGCGATGGCAGTGGTAAGTACACCTCTACTTCTTGCATGTTTTGCTTTCAAGGACAGCGGCCAGAACTTAGGAGCAAAAATGTTTGTGTAGTATGACAAATTGGAAGCATAAACCGCACAAAGCAGCTCCTGCTAGACTGCCTTGGGGTTTCAGTCTAGGATTTTTGCACCTAAAGAAGGGAAAAACAAATAAAATTTGACTGGATGAGTCTGTCTGTAAAAGAGCTGTCACTTAACAGGAAATTGGCATACAGGTCATTTGCGCAGAGTTATCTAGCATTTTCAGACCATTGATTGAACAAAATTGACTTGGTGGGCTGGCTGGGCCAGTTCCTCTCAAGTGTGGGCTGACTCTTAGTTCCAGGATAATAAAATATTTCTCATATTCCTCATACAGTTGTTTCCTTACTGGTAAATCTCCTTAGCATGCACCACCAATTTGTTTCATTCATGTTCATGTGTCAATCAGCTAAACAAAAGGGAAAGAAAAGAAAGGATTCTCCAAAGGAGCTGGCAAGAGACGCTAAGATCCCTCCAGCAATCTCGTTTCTTCAATGCCAAATATGTCTTGCTGAAGGACTCACAGTGGTACATGTGCCTTTTTTTAATACTTCTCATATTGTATGTCCATTGCTCAAATGTGTGTGTGTGTGTGTGTGTGAACTGCCTAATCTGTTGTTACTGTAGATGGAATTTGTCCTCATATCTGTTTTATATGCCCCTGCTTCTAGGTTATTCTAGTTTGCAGGTTTCCAAAGGACGGTTTTTTTTTTCATTGGTAGTCTTTTATATATTGTGAATCTGAAAATATATGCTTACATCTCGTCATATAAAATGTGTTTGTTTCCTCATTGTCATCTTAAATGCTCTAAAGGGCTTGTTCTATTTGTCTAGCTGCTTGCTGCTTTGAGGAATGAACTGATGGTTTTGCAATCTCCCAGTCCATTTAATTCTGAACACGAGGTAAAGTATGTTCTAATGTATATGGTAGTTAATATCATCATACATGTAATATCAATAAGGAAATGTTTGGCAGAACATCATAGAATGTCAAATGATAAAAAGAGGTGATAATGGTTATTCTCTCCATAAATAATGCTAAGCATTAACTGTGTTGCTTGCCAAGATGAATGATGCCATTCAGATCAATCGATAAGTTTGTGGGAAATATGGTGTTGCAGAGTCTTAACTGAGATATTATACTCAGTGTTTATGTTAACAAAGTTATCTTTTATTTGCACTAAAATTGATTCATTTGATTGGAGGGGCAAAAAAAAAATAGTTTGGACATTAGGGGGGGAAAAAACTCTCGGACAGAAGAAGCGACCATTAGAAGGCTCAATGATATGGCATTTATTCTCACACCAAATTTATTTTTCTCCAGAGGTTTATACAGCATTTTGAGCTTCTACAAAAAGCTTGTATCCCTGATAACATTTCATACCCTTCATTCGAAGAATCCACATCGTATGCTCGCTTCTCTGTAAGTAGTCTTTGATGGTGATTGCTTCATGATATTTTCTCACATAAATCTCAACTGATCTCTCCTTCTGTCTACAGACATTAGCTATGTATAATTATTTCAAGGATGCTCAGAAGATTGCAAAGGAGGCGAGGAGTGGTTTTTCCAATGACCCGGACAGACTAGCTGAACTTCGAGTATTGGAGCAGGTTGCAGAACACAATAGTATTGCCCTCAATGTGATTTGCGGGGTTGGAGCTCTTGATCCGTCGCTCAAGGTTTCTTTCGAGTTCATCCACCATCCCTGTTTTGCCACTGTTGTTGTCAAGAGGTCTTGAAGGTTTCTCTCAAGGACCGTCAATTTTGAAACACTAGGCAATGTAGCAGCTATAGGTGGTATAGCATTTGTAACATTTGTAATTTGTTTCTCTACCAGTTTTCTCCATCATCATCATCATCATCATCATCATCATTATTATTATTATTTTTATATGTAGATACCATTGTTTCCAAGGAGAAAATAAGTCGATTGCATTCAAAGCCATCCTCTTTTAAATCCCAACCCCTTTTTTTGGCGGTGGTTTCCTGTTGAGCATGATGTCAAACTGAGGGCGGCTTTTTTTCTTCAACTCGTAGATTTCCATTTTTTTCAGTCAATGCCCGCTAATATTTCTTCAACTCGGTTTATGTCCAACAAACGTCTCTTTTTTAAAATCTAATCATACCACGTGATGTTCTTAGCTGTTGTTTTGAATGCATTATTTAGGCACCCAGGTTGGTTCCGTGATAATTCCTAGTTAATTTGAGATTTATTTATATATGTATGTTTGGAATGTGCAAGGCATGTTGATTCATCGTTATAGGGTTGGTGAAATTTGGGCTGATTTGGCATTTGTCAACTCGCACTTATATATAAACCACGTGAATCTCCAAGAGATTCTATTCTAGACTTTCTAGAATGCTTCCAGAGAGGCCATGTCATAATCAAATCTTGTACATCATAGAAAAAGAAAATATATATAATGGCAGCCAGGATGGACCCAAGTGGCACCAGACATCACAAGTAAGAACAGAATTCTAGAGGACAAAAGCTGTCCTTGTGGATTGTTCAAATGATGGGAAGATGGGGGTCGTAACAAGTTATAAATGTCGCATTTTACAATCACAACATATATAAATTATATTATTTTTTTGAATATATTATTCTGTCAATACTTTTAACTTACTATGGTAATTAAAAACAAAATCGCAATGGTGAGTATATTATTAACCCGAACCTCCTCCTTTTTTTCCTGTGGTTGAAGGGCGTGATCGTCCTTTTGTGGCTCATTTTGAATTACCGCTGGCTGGCTGGCATAGCTGTGCTCCACGTGGCACAAACAGCGACGGTGATGATAGAACAGCTTTGCCTACCTCTCCCTCCCTCCCTCCCAGCTGTATGAACTGTAGCGGTCCACGGATTGATTAGTGATCACCCACCAATAAAAAGTAATTGTTTGTTCGATCTTGTCATTGATTTTCTTACTGGTGGGTTAAACAGCTTGCTGTAAGAAAAATGATCATGATTTCATTTAGATTTTCCCATGAGTCCAATTGAATCTCAAATGAATACACGTCCTATATTTATTACTTCAATCTATTTTGAAAGTGAATGCTTTATTTATCATGTTATTTTAGAAGATATATATAGTTAATCACGTCATCAAATCTATCACCATAAATATATCGATATTTTAAAATTTAATTTAGATCTTATAAGCAACATACATGCATTGATCATAAAAATAGCTCACGTTTGTTTGCATTTACGATCGAAAGATTAATTTCGAGGGTGTTTGATAATGTGATTATACTTTTTTAAAATGATTTCCATTTAAAAAATATATTAGAATAGTATTTTTATTATTTAAAAAAAAATGACATCAACACATTAAAAAAACGCAACTTTTCCAAAATAAATCATTTTTAAAATGATTCATAAACACCCCGAATCGTCGATAAAATAATAATACACGCTTAAATTGTAAACGCAATTGCATATGATGAGGATAAAGGGTGGAATCATTGAATGAAACTTGGGGTGGGGGGAGTGGGATCCACTCCAACTCACCATGAAGTTCCTATAAATAGCAAAAGTCTGTTCTTTCAAACGAAAGCACGAATCCAAAGTAAATAAAATTCAAATTCGATGTCTTTAACCTTTAGTTGGCTGGCTGACACTTTTTTTTTTTATAGTAAAAAACCTTTCTTGCTTTTATAATCTGTTTATCATTGCATTTTTAAAATGTTTTTGAAAAAAAATTGAAACAAATATTTTTAGTTTTTACTTTAAATTAAATATTTTTATTATTTTTAGATCATTTTCACGTGTTGATATCAAAATGATTTTTAAAAAATAAAAAAATATTATTTTAATATATTTTAAAATATTTTTTTGCTTGGAAATACATCAAGATAAATATATATTTTTTTAAAAAATAATTTTTGATACCAATACATTACAATGATATAAAAATACCAAAAAAATATTAATTTGAAGGAAATGAAAAATCATTTTTTTTCACAAACACAAAAAGAAGCATGATTTTAATACTGTATAGCTTTGCAATAGTGATTTTCTAGATGATAAAAGAATAGTTATTTTCTAGATTTATTGACCAATATTAACACTGAAAGATTTTATTTCTAAATCTCCTGAAAAATATTAATCTTAGCAATAAATCCATTCATTCAGTGTATAAGATCTGCTAGAAAATCATCTGGGAAATAACATTTAGTAACATAATTAATTGCATGACCACTATTAATATGGAGGGAATAATCTTGGCTATCGTATTTGTTTATCTACTTTGTGGTGCTTAAGCAATTCAATGAACTATTTATTATCTAACAAATTACTTAATTAGCAAGGATCTAAGAAAAGAGTGAGGTAATTAATGACACGTGATCAATCTCTTAATACCAATACAAATATAACTTTCATACTTTTTTTATTTTATTTTTTAAGGGAAAGGATGTTTTAATTATTTCATAAACACAACATGTTTTTAAAAAATAATAATACATCAGAGCCATTAAAAATATAAAATGAAATTATTAATTTAATACTTGTATAGATATAAAAAAAACAATTTCGAATATAAAACAGCCCATGCTCTAAAATATAACTCCATTGATGAGCAAATGATGTCTCGAGAGAGAAGATTATAAGTTTCTTGAAAATAAAATAGGCAAAAAGGAACGATTTTTAACAGCCAATTGACTTGTACAGGCGCAGGCAGGCTAGCTATTTTTATCAAGGAGACAGCAGTACAAGCCGTATTTCTGACAAACAGAGAGAGAAACTACCATGAGATGAGACTTGAGAGAGAGAGACAGTATTTATAATTGTATAGAATAGCATTAAATAAACAATATTCAACGACGCCGATGGCCCAACAAAACTGAACGAACTCATCAGATTCTTACATACTTTCATATTTCTCTGTCAGACACTTTTCTTTCTCCTCCTCCTCCGCCTCTCCCATTTCTCCCTCTCTCTCTCTCGGGTATTCAGTTTCAGGTAGGTGATTATTACCAGCTTTTTTTTTTTTTTTTTTAAATTTGAATTTTGATGATGCAATAATATATTTTCCTTGAATTTGCAAGGTTTTCTTTATTTTTCTTGTTTTGGTTTAGATCTTTTGGTGATGATAAGTCATAGGGTGTCTTCCTTTTCCGTTGTTTTCTTCTTTAGCTGAGCATGGATGCCTTTCTGCTTCTGCTTGTCTCTTAACGTGTTTGTGTTCGTTGATATTTATTGTTTTCTTGGACAGTATTTTTCGTTTCTTGATTTTTTGTTCTCTCATTGAATTTGGTGGATTTCACAGCTTTATGTTTTTTATGCTGATTCCTTGCCTTTCTTTTCTTCTTCATTCCTTTTCTTTTCTTTTTATTTTTGAATTTGTGGGATTTTGGTGTGGCTTTTCAGATTCTTTCTTTGTTTTGTTTT
Source organism: Salix viminalis (assembly GCA_029228465.1). Classification (NCBI taxonomy): domain Eukaryota; kingdom Viridiplantae; phylum Streptophyta; class Magnoliopsida; order Malpighiales; family Salicaceae; genus Salix; species Salix viminalis. The sequence goes on from CM055431.1 coordinate 3,482,471, forward strand.
GGGACATAGTTAATGTTGCTGATATTTTACTTTTACTGATGGACGCTTTATCTTTTATGTATCTGGATCTACTTACTTTCATGTGATGTAAACGGTAATTGTAAGCTTATTAAAGTCAATCGAAGGGTCTAAAACTTTGATCAGATTGTCTCTCTAAATTAAGTGCTTCTTGAATTAGAGAGTTAGTGTGAAGAGAATTGAATTGATGAGTTTGTTTGTAGAATTCAGTATTTGAGAGGGAGAGGAGAATGTCAGTTGGAACCCAGAAAAGTTTGAGGAAAGCACTTGGTGCCCTCAAGGATACCACCACTGTTTCATTGGCCAAAGTCAATAGCGATTACAAGGTATTTTACTAGTTTTAAAAAATCATGAAGTTGTTGCTGAGGTTATTTAAAGTTGGGTTTTTGTTTTAAAGTATTGATCTTGTTGGTTGGATGATTTTTGGTTTATCAGGAATTGGACATTTCTATAGTTAAGGCCACAAATCACTATGAGCGGCCTGCAAAGGAAAAACACATTAGAGGTACATGCAATGCTCTCCTTACTCTTACAAGATAGGAAGTTGGGAACAACGTATTGACTGTGGCAGTAATAAATGCGATGTTCTAGAGAAGGAAAAACTTTCTGGATGTGAAGCTCATGTGCATTCTATTTGATTCTCTTTGCAGCCATTTTTGCTGCCGTTTCAGCTACTAGACCTCGGGCTGATGTTGCATATTGCATCCATGCTCTTGCGCGGCGTTTATCAAGGACACATAACTGGGCGGTATGAGCATCAGCATCATATGAAATCTTATGTGATTAGATAGCTATGAATAGAGAGGCCTGAAGTAAATTAAGTTCTATTCTGCCAATCTAATTAAGCATCCAAATCTTCATGCCTTGGTTGGAAAAAAAAAGTTTTTTGTGCTTAATCTACACTAACTTCCTTTTTATTTCAAGGTATACACACTACTACGCAATATTCCGTTAGTATTTTAATTGCCGACAAAATTTCTAATGGAAACTTCTTGTTGACAAGTAGCTAGTCAGGGATTGTTGTGCTGTTGGTATTCTTGTTTGCAACTTCCATTGCTGAAGATTATTCATGTCAAAAATCAAATTTACCTCCATTTTCTGTCAGAAATTAATTTCCAACAGAATCTCTAGTCGTTGGTTCCGTCAAAAATGCCTAAACTTTTTGTAACTTTCTGACAAGATGGGTGTGAAATTGTCAATAATAATGTCGACAAAATGGAGCTGTTCGTTGGCGTTTCTTTCTATCAGTGTTCTCACAATTTGTTTTGTTAGTTGTTATGATCCTCCATTCAACCTAAACATACAACAACAACAACAACAACAACAACAACAACAAACATTCTCAAGTCAATAGTTGTTCACATTAAACTCATAACCATAACAAAAAAAACACTTAATGAAATTATTGAAACAATGAACTCATCTAAAAAAAATATAAAACATTATCTAAAAAATGTAAATGTAATGCATTATAATACAACAACAAATATCTTACACAATTTAAATTTTTCTTACACAATGAAACATCATATCTAAATCAATTCAACATTGTTTAAGTAGAATCCTATGCTAATCAAGAGCTTGAGTAAAAACTCAGATGGGTCCAAGAAGAAGATGTTTTTATACATGTGTAGAAAACTTAAAATAGATGAACGTCAAACATTGATTAAGCATTTTAATAGTGCAAATAGTGAGACAAAAGTGTTGCTCGAGTCAACTGGGGCTTGTATTGAAAGGTTTCAATTTTGTCAAAAAGGTAGTTTCGCTTGATATTGTGGAACCCGTTAGTGGAAAGGCAAGCCTACAATGGTGTCTATAGGCCAGGGCAAGAGAAAGTTGTCTACGTTTTCCATCTCATTACATTAGGGACAATGGAAGAGGAAAAGTATTTTCGTTAAGTTAAGAAAAAAACGATTAGCAAAGTTGGTGTTTGATTGCACAAAAACAAATTCACGATTAGCAAAGTGATCATGTCAGTGGTATCCATAGTTCAATTTCCAATATTCATGAATCCTGTGGTTCATTTTATGGAAAGAAGTTGCTGTAATTCATGAATAAATTGCTCACTTTTCAAAGTTGTTTCTTTGAGTGATTTGATGTTCACATTATGTCATATGCATAGGTGTATTTCTGATCTATCCATATGTTTTTCCTACAGTTTGTTTGACTTGCTGCTAATTTTAGGTTGCATTGAAAACTTTAATTGTTATTCATCGTGCTTTAAGAGAAGTGGACCCCACGTTTTATGAGGAAATCATTAATTATGGAAGAACCCGAAGTCACATGCTTAACATGGCTCATTTCAAAGATGATTCCGGTCCAAATGGTATCTTTTTTTCTTCTTGGTGAAGTGATTATTCTTGTTAAATCATTGTTTATGATGGTTATTGCTATGTGCTGGACAGCATGGGAGTATTCTGCCTGGGTTCGCGCCTATGCCTTGTTTTTGGAGGAGAGGCTGGAGTGCTTTCGCGTGTTGAAGTATGATGTTGAGATGGATCGACCTGTGAGAGCTTATCTTTTTAATGTGACATATTTTGGCTCTCAATTTATTCTGGATTTATATGTTGAAATCCCTGTTTAATTTTATAATTTCAACCATTTTTCTATTAATACTATCATGTGGACTTTACCACACCTAAGACATTTGTAAATTTGATTTTCTAACTTTTGATTTTATTTAGGTAAAAAGAATTTTGGTTTCAGTTAGAAGGAACTGTTGCAACTTCATATCAGCCCCTTTTATTCTCAAATAACATGAACGTTATGCTAGATGTGCTATCGAAAACTGTCTGGAGTTTCATTTATAAATCTTTTATGCAGAGGACCAAAGATCTGGACACTGCTGAAATACTAGAACAGATGCCAGCTTTGCAACAACTACTTTTCCGTGTTCTTGGTTGTCAGGTACGTGATATTCTCAATTTAGTATAGAGTTTTTCATGATTGCCTTTTATTTTGTATTTAAATGGGCAAACAAATTTTGTACCATTTGTGCAGCCACAAGGTGCAGCAGTCAATAACTTTGTCATTCAATTGGCACTTCAATTGGTGAGTGGACTTTGTAAATCATGCTTATTCCATGTAACTGGTTTGACATGCAGAGGTTTTTTTTACTTCTTACAGCTTACATGTTTTGTCATCTATAATAATAGGTTTCTTCGGAGAGCATTAGAGTTTATCAAGCTATAACTGATGGTACTGCCAATTTGGTTGACAAGGTAAGCAACCATCATCGTTTGTGAAATAAATGTTTATTTTTCACTTCTGAAGCTAGGCTATTCAGCAAATCATGTACTGACAATACTTTTTATGGATTACAGTTCTTTGAGATGAAGCGCCTTGATGCTTTGAAGGCTCTGGAAATATATAATAGGGCTTGCCAGCAGGTAATATCTTCTTGAATTCTGTGCAAATGATAGTTTAACCATCTCTTAGCGTGGCTGTTATATATGTATTTCCATGGTCATGCTTGTTAATTTTCTGCTCATTTCAGGCAGAGAGACTTTCAGAATTTTATGAGATATGTAAAAGCATGGATATTGGACGTGGAGAACGGTTCATAAAGATTGAGCAGGTTTGCATTCACATTTGTTGTGTTTCCCAGAACATTGTTTTTTGGGTCCTCTTTTATTCTAGTTGACTAAATTTTTGTTGATAATGAAGCCCCCTTCATCATTCCTACAAACCATGGAAGAGTATGTGCGAGATGCTCCAAGGGTGTCAACAGCTCTAAAGGATCAGGTACAGAAATTCTGTGTGTAATGTATTTGTGTTGGAGGAAGAAAAGAACACAGAACATCAAAGGGGCATCAGATATCATTTCTGTTGAAAATTAGCTAAAAAAACTTTTATGAAATTGGTTAATTGACAATGGAGTGGATTTCTCAAAAGGATAACCTCTGCCCTGCACATCACGGGCACAAAGTTGCCATGGATGCGATTTTACTGAATGTTGCATGCCTACATGCCAAGGCATGCTACTCACCACCATCAAATCTATTTTCACATGAATTAGGCTTAAATAAAAGTGCATATGTTTCTAATGCTAGCGTGTAAGATTTTCCATGTCCCCATTCTCTTTGAGTACTTATAAAGGTCCTATTTTTCCATTCTAACAAGTAATAACTAATATTTGTATGTCTCTCTAGATCCTAGTTTAAGCTATCACCTTTTTTTTATGTTCTTGCAATAATGATTATTGACAATGTAATCTTCGACTTTGCAGTTTGTGGATAATAAAATTGCTGCCCCCAAGGAAATCTTAGCCATAGAGTACAAAAAGGAACCCGTGGTAGAGGAGGAACACCTGCCACCCCCACCCCCACCTGAACCAGTAAAAGAGGAAGAGCCTGTTGCTCAACCACCTGATTTGTTGGTAATTTCTCAACCTCTTTTTCTTTTAATTTGGATGTGATATTTCTTTTCCAGAAAAGATTTGAATGTTTTTTGATTCTCATATGAGCTGATCTTTCCCTCCCTTTGGTGTAGGGTTTGGATGATCCTGTTCCAGTTGCTTCAGAGCTAGATGAGAAGAATGCCCTGGCTCTTGCTATTGTTCCAGTTGGTGAGTTCCTTATAATGGTCCAACCTGACTCGCCTTTGGATTATGGCTCAAAAGTTTGAGAACTCAATTTAAAATAGATTGTAGCGTACATTACAACATGTGTAGCTGCTGTGCTGATACATGTATTGAAAATTAACCTTATGGAAGACAAACCCTCTGACATTAAAACTTAAAATAGAATGAAGATCATGACTGTATAATTTGATCGGATTAAGTTCCACTGCTATAGTTTGTTTGCAATAGTGAATCAGGTTTTATGTTTGCTGTCTTCTGTTGTCGCAGCTGAGCAACAAAGTACGGCTATCCCAAGTCATGCAAATGGAACTACAGGCTGGGAACTGGCACTTGTCTCAGCTCCTAGTTCAAATGAAAGTGCCGCTTCTGCTAGCAAACTGGTATTTTTCTTCGGTTGGTTTCCTGTATGCAATTAATGTCTCAGTAGAACAATTTCAATATGTCTACTTCCATAGACTTGTATTGTTCATATGAACAACGTATGCAGTAGCATTCTAGTTATGCTGATTTTTATCACCTGTGCTGGCACCAAAGGCTGGAGGGCTCGATCAACTTACATTAGACAGCCTCTATGATGATGCAATTAGAAGGAGCAACCAGCCTGTGAGCTACAATCCTTGGGAGGCAGCCCCAATGGTTAATCCCATGATGCAAACAGCTGTACATGATCCTTTCTTTGCCTCCAACATGGTGGCTGCACCACATTCAGTGCAAATGGCACAAATGGCAAGCCAGCAGCAAGCTCTTATGCTACAGCAGCAGCAGATGATGGTGATGATGGGCCAGCAACAACAGCAACCTTCAAATCCTTTTGACAACCCTTATGGAAGCAGTGTCCACCCCTACGGCTCAGGTAGGCCGACTGCTCAAGCATTCAATCCATATTCGGGCCTCATTTAGAAGCTTTACACGAAGCACATTCTTTTAAGCAAACACTTGAGAAAAATCATGGGAGAGCGGCAGGTTTTGGTTTTTGAGATTGGGAATGCTTGAAGACTCGATTGTTGTTCACCATGTGTTGTGTATGCGCAGTAGGCAGTCAGAATGAGATTCTTCTTTAGTATCTAGTGAGACAAAGGACTTTGGATTAGCGATTATTTACATTAAAGGTTAGTAATAATGCTTTTCAGACAACTATAGCGTTTCAACCTGCTTTATTGTTGATGATGTTCAAGCAGGTATTCCATATCTTGTAGATGATAGGAATGATATGTAATCTCTGTGATTATTACGTAAAAAAGAACACCAAGCTTGATTTGCCACTCAAAGTCTCAGCCTCAAATGGCATTGGTTCTTATAACAATACTTATTATTCTCTATCAACACTTACTTTGCCACACAATTAAAGCTTCTCAACAATTTAAAACTTGTCAGGCAGCAGAATTTTGGAGTCAATTTTGTTATGTTGTGACTCAAAGTCTCATTCTTTAATATACAATTTATATTATTTTATTTTTTGATGCACTCTTTCAGATGAAAGTTTTTTAAATTCATTTTACACCAACACTGAAAGAAAAATCATGAGAGATCGATCGATTTTGATTTTTAAAATTGGAAATGCTTGAAGACTCGCTAATGTTTTTCATATGTTGTGTATACACAATAGCTATTTAGAATAAGTTTTGTTTTTATTAACTAGTGATATTATTCTGTTAACTAGTGAGAGGGAGAGTGGATTAACAAATATTTGCATTGCCTTTTCAACTTGCTTTGTTGTGGATGATGTTTAGGTATGTATTTCATATCTTGTTATTTTTTCCCCTTGTCAAGCTTATTGTAGAGGATAGGAATGATATGTAATCAATGTGATTACTACCATATTTATGTAAAAAAGTGCACCAAGTATGATTTGTAACTTAGTTTTAACCTTACATTTTATTAATTTTTGTAACAATATTTATTTTTCTCATTCTACATTTATTTGCCCCACAATTAGAGAGCTTCTCAACAATTTGAACTTGTCAGCGCCAACTTTTAGAGTCAATTTTCTTGTGTGATGACTCAAATTCTCAACCTCAAATATCATCGGTTATTGTTGTTAAAGTCTTGTGCCGGTGATTTATATTATTTTTTAATATATTCTTTAAATGATTTTTTTTGGATTTAAAACTTGCACAACCACACCATCTTGTGCTATTAATTAGAAGAGAGAGTGAGGGTGATGAGATTTGAACTCATAATCATTTAGTCAATAATACTCTAATACCATGTCAAAATCATTTCACATAAAAATTTAAACTTGTAAGGTGAAATTCCAAGATATGATTTATATTATTCTCCAACGCTTGCAACAATACTAACAATTCTCTATCTACTCTTATTTGCTCCATAGTTGAAGCTTCTCAACAATTTTGAACTTGTCAAATAATAGAATTTTGGAGTTAATTTTTAGTGTTGACAAATCCAAAGTTTTCTTACTCTCTTGTGTATTCCATCAATGGAGGAATTTGCCATATTTATTAGGTGAACAACCCCTTCTAATAAGGAAAAGGAGATTAAAAAATCCTTGCAATTAAAAAAAAACTAAGCTTGCTCAAACTTTACTGTATAGCAAGACTCCATGTATTATGGATTGCTATGGTGCACTAAATTTTTTCCATCTATAATTGCAGAGGTAAGACTGAGTTTTTAGGGCAAAACAATATTTTAACATGGTTCAAATTGCATTAACATTTTGTTTGGGGTAAGTAGATTTCTTCATATATTTTGTTGCATAGTGAAATTATTAACCGACACTTTAAAAAAAATGGAGCAATGAATGTTTTTGTTTTTTTTAGTTTTTATTGAATAGTAAAATTACTTTGCTACCCTTAAGCTTTTGTTTTTTTAAACTTGGTTTTAGGGGTGGTTTTGTCATTTTACCTTTTCTTTTCTATAATTGTCAATAAAAGATAATGATAGTTGAGTCTTTTAATATATATATATATATATATATATATATATATATATATATATATATATATATATGCATTTAAAAAGCAATTACATATGTCAACAAGTGGGAGGTGCATGTGAGCTCCTCCATCAGTCAAACACCATGTTTTGCAAAGGCATTTAAAGCGACACACTAAGATTTTTCTAGTGGTGATATGTGTGATGGTGAAAAATGGATGATGTGACTTTGATGGACTTTTTTTTCCTTGTTTTTCTCTCCTGTTTTTTTGGCCGGCAAAGTACACAAACTCATTTTCACTCTCTATTCTTTTGATTATTATTTTTTTCTCTCTTATAGGTTAGTTTTTTTCTTTTCAATTTCATCTCTCATTATTTAATTTAATTTTTATTTTAAATTTGATCTTCATCATTTTAATTGTTGTTTATTTTATCTTTTTTTCTAATTAAATCTTGTTTTAGATTTCATTTGATAATATTAGATTGCAATTTAATCTTCTGGATGTCGCCCCACCTCGAATAGGTTGGTGTTTACCTTACCCGATAAGTAATAAACAAGATATGAATATTATAAAAATATAAAACAGCATATTTATTACTAGTCAAAATCTTAATAAAATAAAAAAACCATTACAGCCACATGTATAAAAAAAAACTAAAAACCTCTAAAAAAAACTATATATTAAATATTGCCTTTTGATTTGACATGAAAGGAAGCAGAGGAGGAGCCGAAGACTGATATTAAATATTGGAGAATAAAGTAATCCGCACTCATCGGCCCCTCAAAAGTAGGAAGGAGGGAACACTCTCTCTCTATCACTATTTAACACCTGTAAGCTTTCAAACACAAAACAACTCCTCTCCCACCACCACCACCACCACCACCACCACCACAGCAGCAGCAGCAGCAGCAAGGGGAAGACAGCTTCTTCGTCTTCAATTCCTCCAAAAATAACCCCTTAAAAATCTCTCCAACTGTTCTCGACTCAATGCCTTGTCGTCTCTAACTACCTTGACAAAAATAAAAATGTCTTGGCTTTTCAAACCACTCCAATCCAACGACCCGGATACACCCCCACACTCTCCTCCTTCTTCAGTTGAAGACGACTTGTCGGTCTTCGGTTTTTCTATCGGGCGTCGGTTACGTAGCGTTGCTAACTTCCTCGCCCCGCCGCCCCTGTCCCGTCCTGAAGCAGCCAAATCACAACCGTCCGATTCTTCTCGATCATCTCAAGCTCTCATCGGGATGCGCAAAGATCTCGCCGAAATCGGTGACAGCTTAAAGTCTGGTCTCGCTAAATTCACTTTTATTTTTTTGCGATTTAATGATGATGATCATAACAATTGTAATCAAGAAGGTGGTTATGAGGATGACGTGGCGGGAATTAATGAGGAGGTCATTGGTTTTGTTAAGGAGATTTCTTTGAGACCTGAGTGCTGGGTTGATTTTCCTTTACCACTCCAAAACGGTAAAAAAAAACCCACAATTTACTCTCTTTTTTTAAAATAAAACTGTCCGCAGTGAATAATTATTCTTTTTATTACTTATTTGTGACAAATGTGATATATATCTTAATATGAAGTTAAAAGCAAAAAACTTGTATCTGAAGTGCAAGATTTTGATATATTTTTGAATTGATGTATTTATAGATTTTGTATGAATTGTGTAAAGCAATTAATTTCACGCGAAGAATTTTTCAATTTTGGGTGAAAAGGAGATTTATTATTACTGTTTTTGCAGATTTTACAATGACTGGTGCTCAAAGAGAACATGCCTCAAATATTGAACGTTTTGTTCCTAGTTTGGCACGACTTAGAAATAATCTTAGGAGTGAAACGGGGGATGGCCGATTCTGGATGGTTTATTTTATATTGTTGATTCCAAGATTGAATGAACGCGATTTCGAGATTCTATCGACTCCCCAGGTAAGATTTCTGTGTTGATATGTTTTATTCCTTTTATGCATAATTTTCCTGTGGAAGTAAGGGCCTGAGACAATTATGAAAAGAGTAGTCTTCAGGTAATCGTGCTCACTTGTTACTTCAAAACTCACCCCAGGGGAAACAAAAGTACAGGGTTTCCAAATTTTAGTGAAATATGCACACTTCTTTTTTCCTTATTTTGACATCGTAAGACTTGAAACAAACCATCTTTACAATTTGTGATGGAATTGGTGTATGTAATTTGACATTAGAGCAAAGTGTTTCATCTGAATTTGGTTTCGAAGCTCTGAGGTTTCTCAGACATCTGAGATATTGGAAGAATGATCTTGTTAATTGTAAGGGAGCTATTGTGCTGTGCTAGTTGTATCTATCAAGTGACATGGACTGTTGATTCGGTTTTTATTGATTTTATAAGGAAATTTAGGAGAGTGGATCTTCAAGTATCTCTTAATGTAGGAGACTTAATATTCATTCCTAGCCTTTTTGTCACTTGAGTAACTAAAACTTCAATATCCCAATAATGATCATAGTTTAGAGCAGGAGGCAACAGTCCTTTGTGTGCAGTGATATTGGTGTTTCATTCTTGTGGCCGTATAATCTCATTAAACTGTTGACTTATTGGCAGATAGTTGAAACAAGAAATGTGCTTCTGGAGAAGTTGGAAAACAAGAAGAATGTGAAGTTAGAAAACTCCAACAATTCTATCAGTGAGACACAAGGAGAGAATACAACATCTAGAGAAGAGGTCGCTTTGATTGTAAATGCTATTTGAAAGCTTACGAATGAATGGTGAAGAGAATTCTAAGCAGTTTTTAAGAGACCAAATTGATATTAGCACTTCAATGGACAACCGGAAAAGGCTTGAGGGTGAAGAAGTGTCATTCAGCGATCTGGAAGATGATTATAGTGATTTTTCAACAAGATTATCAGCTTCTAGGAAATCCCAGAGCATTAGGGCTCCTTCACCCAGTGGATCCAGCGATTGGGTCCAGCTGAATGAAAGCTCTGACATTCCGGGTGGTCTGCATAAGGCAAGGCAGTCATTTTCTCGTGATAAAGATTCAGATGCCGAGTCTACTGACTGGCATAAAGTTGATGAGTTTCGATTAGACTACTGGTGAATGTTTGATAGGTGATTTTACTGTAAAGTTTCCACAATTTTCCCTATAGTTACTGCACTTGCAGAAAATCCCACCTGTTACGTTCGTTTCAACATTTTTTCTTCCTCCCTCTGGTTTCTGTACTTGTGGAATCCATCCAGTCACGTGTCATTGTTCTTAGCTGATAATTAAGTCAGTTTAATTACGTGTTATTCTAGTAGATTATGGTATTCTATATGGTTACACAAGGAAGTATTGGAATTCTCCAGGTCATAACTTGAGGGTGGATTTTGCCAAGCAATTTTGTTTAACATTTGATTGCTTTATTTGATGGAAACCATTTAATGATTCTGTGCATAATCCGTCATGAGAGAAAGAAGTGCACGCATCAACCCTGGACTTGCTTGTGATTGATATTTTCTCAATTCTAATCAACCGTATTCTTTGTAGCCTGACTTTCAAATATGAATGCATGCAGGATGAGAAATTTCCTGTGGGGGAGGATCTCTTGTTCAGGATTCCTAGTTTTTATTCTGTCTATATAGCAATTGGGCTCAAGGTTATTAATACCGTTTCATTTCAGTTGAAATATTTTGTACTAGTCAAAAAAATAAGATAAAACAACATTGTTTTTGTCTCCGTTTAAATTCCTGTTTGTATCTGAAATTTCAGTCAAATATCGGCACAAACACTCTGCAATCATGCTGGTTGTTCCGTTTCGGCTGGAGAGAAAAAATTCATTCTCCGCGTGTTAATCTCCCACCCGCTTGCATGGCCAAAATTCACAAGCAAATTAATTAATGTAAACTGCACTTCTGCAGTAGTGATGTTACTTTGGTTTTTTAAAAATAAGATTATATATATATATATATATATTGTTTATGAGATATATTAAAAATAAGAAAATAAAATAATAAAAATTAAAAAAATATATATTACAAAAAAATAAAATTGTTATCAACTTTGATTTTATAAAAAATAAGATTATATTAATTAATTTTTTTTTAAGTTTTTTCGTGTATATAATTAATTAATTAATTATATATGAATAGTACAACCCTGAAACGGCATACCGAAACATTCTAAAACCAAAACGTTTTATACTAAAAAAAAAAACAAAATAGCAACCGAAATGAAATTGATAATATTTGAGCGTACAAGCGGAGCCGATCTTTACCATGGAAAAACTAGATAAACCAGGAAGCTGTCGTATAGCAGTATTAGGCCTATTCTTGAGCATGTGAGCGCCATTAGGGATGACAAAAGTGAAATGCCCATCAGCAATAGAATGTCGCACACTTTCTGAGTTGCTCAGTTGATAGCATAACTTACATCCAAGAAAGCAGTTCAAAGCCACGAGACCAACATTATTAAGATGCACTTGCCCGTGCATCATCTCTAGATCTATGTTCTTTACCATTATAAATGAACTTCCCCGTACCATGAGTCTAGGTGAGCGAGTAAAACCTCAGTTGTTCCAAACTCTTACAAGGAATGCATGCTTGACTCGAACTCGAGACCTACTATATAGATCACAAGCCTTTTGTCATTACACACTCCTTGTGGACTCAAAACCCACATAAGACGAAGTTCCATATGTAAAGAAAACCCAATTCTATATCCACATCTATTGATTCACCAATCACAGCCCTCGAGAGCATTCTTGGTAGCATATGCAGCAAATTAGACAAAATCATCTAATTATACCAGATATTATTAATCAGAAGGGCAAGACTTGAGCAAAGTCCTGGTAGGAAAAACAAGAACTTATGAAGACGAATAAATTTTCCACAAAACATTTCTAAGGATGTCTCCTCTGAAATATACACATCTCAAGGACAATATAAAACAGAACAAAGGGTGATTCTTCAAAACCTTGTCAGAAAGATTGGTCAAGTCCTAGGAGATTGAATTCTAGCATGAAAACTAACAAACTTGCTAAATTGCTATGACATGATTATCTGTCTTCTAGAAAAGGAAACAGAACAAAGGTGATGACTTTTTTTGCTTGGAGAGAGGGGATATTGTATTTGCTATTTTGTTTTTCTAACATGTAGAGAAGATGATATTGTTCAGACAAAAGAGGCTGCTATATAACAACACTTTATATGTTGCCAATCTGCAGCTTCTGCTTCCAATGAAAGGCACTGCTACATGTTTAGTGTGTTTGTTATTCCCCTTTGCTCTCTCCAAACCCCTATATTTATAGCTGAAAATGAAGGGCAGACTTCCCCATTTTCAGGAATCTACCAGAATTTCTGCCATTGACATGCTGGTTTTCTTCCACCCCTTAAATTGATTAGGTTCTGAATGGTGGTAGGCTGGCAGTTTTATCTTTTCATGAATATCAGTCTTCAAGATTCCAATAGTTCATAATGTGAACAACAGGCTTTGCCTCTTTTGCTGTCAAATTGTGGCCCAGCATGGAGCTGGTGAGTCATGCCATCTAACAGAAAGAATTTCCTAAAATGATTGCAGTGTCCTGGTAAAAATCAGGAAAAGTTGCTCAAATTGCAATGCTTACCTATTTGGAATGGATATTTGTTCATGATTTTTTTCTATCTTGCTTAGATTCTTTTCTTGACATCAAACAGCATATGGATGTACTTTATCTTCCACTTGATCATCCTAAACAATTAAACCACAGCCACCAGATCATAACTCAGAAATCTGACAGGCACAGAGAACTGCACCGTGAGAGCCATTCGTTTCCGAGTGAAAATGTGAGCCATCTGGTTTTGCAGCCATCATTACTTGTTGGATGGAGACATCGCACATGACAAAATCTAATAAATAGGTTCTGCGTCTGGTTTATGTGCTGGAAGATATACATATATGGTGTGGTTAAAACGATGGTGAGTGGTGCTTGTTTTAGGAAAATAAATAAATTATTATTTTTTGTGTTAATATATGATTCTGATGCATTGATATAAAAAATAATTTAAAAAATAACATCAACTATAATGTTACGTGGAAAACTTATCTCGATAAATTTGCCTTGCCTTCACCTCTTCCAGCCCTTCATTCCCCCCGGAAGCCCATAAAAGATGGCGTGGTTACTTGGAAGGGATTTTATTTTAGGCAAGCTGAGATAATCCAAAACTCCCTTTAATTTATTTTTTTTATGTCTTAACATTTAACATATCGTTAGGTCATTTTATTCACAATAAAGTATTTTATTGTGGTATTTTCTTAAATTAGAATTCTGAAAAGTAATTTGCAGGGTACAAATTTACTTAAAAACCGGAGCTCTGATTTAATTTTTTTTTATTAACGTGGATATTTAGACTAGTTTATGTATATCTCGATTAATTTTACAGGACCTGAAGTTTATGACAATATATGTGTTAGTTATAAATGGAGATTTGATTTCATATATGTACAATAATCTTTGAGAGGTGGGGATAGTGAAGAAAAGTTGTGTAATTTAAAGTTTATTACACATACTTTATTTATATTTTTTTTTATTACACCTACAGTTCAAAAGGTATTTTCACACAAGAACTTGTACTGAATTATTCAAATTACAAATATTAACAAAAACTAAAGGACACGCTACACATGGATTAAGTATTGAAGTACAGGATCTGGTGTACGGTGGATTAGAATAACGCTTTAATTATATTGTCCTTCTCGTAAGAACTTATTAGCTTTGGTTTTTAAGGGTAAGATGGTTTTTTTTATAGAGTTAGTGGTTATTATTAAATTGATTTGAACAATTAGATTTTTTATATTTATAAAACATTGTATAATAACTCAATTATCTTTTTAAGTAAAAAATAAATTGTACATCCATTTTTATTTTTTTTGTGTTTTCATATTTCTTAAAGCATAGTGGAATATTTACTCAATTAATAGAATAATCACGCAATTACCTTTCAACACACACACAAAAAAAAAAACTAACATTCATGAGATTTTTTTTGTATTTTTATACCTGTCTTTTAAGTAGTATTTGAATAAATATAAAATATAATTAGAAAAAAGTTATGGATGCATATATTATAGATGTAGAGTTCAGATTATGTTTAGCATAGTGTTCATCAATGCTTATTCCACCAGCTTCTTGGATGATCTCTCCCTCGTTCAATACCTATATCCTGCCCCATTTAAACACTTTGTCTTCCACTATTATCTTAATCTCTTCCTGCCTATATCTTGATTTTTTTTTATTAATATAGATATTTGAATTAGCTTGCATGTACTTCGACTAATCTTATAAATTTTAAAGTTAACGATCATATAAATTTCCAGTAACTATGTTGTGATCTATAGCATACTCAATCTCGAGTCCGACCTCAAAAGGGCTCATAGACACTCCAATGGCGAGACACACACACGCTCTTTCTTAGTTTTAGCCATGCTACGGCGAAAGAGAGAAATCAGTCTCAAAATCAAAGCCAAAGACATCGTCGTGCTTTCTGCTAGGACGTGTCTCTTGGGATGACTGCAACATCTCTGGATACATAGACTAGTTGACAGTGAAATAGCATAGCATATGGCCTGATTGAATCGCTGGTAACATCGCCAAGTGGGGTTAATCTGTTCTTTTTCCTCTCTAAATGTTAATTGAGATTGAATCTGGGCTAGCTCTTCACAGAAAGAAAAGTACAATGATCATATGGCGATGAAATTGGAGGGGGGAGGAAAGAGAGGGGAGACCAATCACATCAGTGCGAGAAAAGTAGGATCACGGATCCACAAGACTACAAAAGAATCCAGCTTCTCATCAGAGATAACCCCTACCAGATGGAGACCATTGTTCATGACGCATCCCTCTCTCTCTCTCTCTCTCTCTCTCTCTCCTGCATGTGTATGTTAATCTTCTTTATCATGTTCTTCACTGATCATCTTACCGAATGGGCACATGCTTGCCTCGCTGTATTCTTTCCTCATGCATCCATCTACCCATTCATTCTGGGGTACACACTTCTTGAATGATTGTTTCTGTGTATTTGCCATGAAGATATAAATAATTGGAGAAAGAAACTGGTTTCGTTTACCCTGTTAGAGGTTGTTTTTTAAAATATTATCTGTTTAAAAATTATTTTTTTTATTTTTATAAAAATTATTTTTGATACTATTGTTTCAAAATAAAAATAAAAAGACACTAATTTAATGTAAAAATAAAAATAGTTAATTTTCTATTTCTTTTCTTAAATACGCTCTCAAAAACCCGTAAGTTATTATTCGTCGTTTTCATGCAATCACCACTCAATGATAATATGACAAAAGCAAGCAGTGGGCTTTCCATAATTGGAGAAAGATATTCCTCGTGACTGTACGTATGAGTCTTTAAATGACTAATTTTGTGAATAATTGATTTAATGGGTTCTTCACATAGTTTCAAGAATATTTTTGAAAAAAAAGAAATTTATTATTATATAACATCTCAAGATATAATTTATATTATTCTATAACATACTCTTTCAAGTTAAAATTTTTTGGACTTGAAAACTTGAGCACAAGTTCACGCTAACTTATGCTTAATTTTTATAAATAAAATAAAAAGTAATGAGATTTGAACTCGTGATCGGTGGGTTAACAAGGTAATATCATGTCTAGGAACTATCTCACCTAAAAATTTAAATTGTTAAATGAGATCTCAAAATATAATTTATAATATTCTTTAAAATACTATAAATATATTATTCTTAGATATGTGGTGAGCTTGAATGGACAAATTCTTTTTTTTTTTTCCTCAAAGAGCATATGGTCACTCAACGTGTTACAAAAAGAAAAATCTAAAAGCGTGAAAGGAAAGTCTTATAGCTTTTGTAATGATTCATCGCGATGTGGGGTTTTGATTATTGTGCAAGCACATGCATGTAATTATTTTATGGTTTCCACGTCCATTCTTTTAATTTTATTTTTTTTAATCACTTAACTTAACCATGGTAGTTATTTATTTTATTTTTAATAAAAGCAAATTACAATGATAGGTCTCTGTTCCAATAATGGACCTAAATTTGAGAAGAAATCAGGGGCATCCACCTCTATCAAAGCTTTTGGAGGATTAATGCTGTATAGAATGTTGGAGACACGACAGAATAATAATAATAATAATTAAGTCTGCTTAGCTCCTTGATTTTTTTAGCTTTTACGTTTTTTTTTTTCCAATTTTAAAACAAAGCAATTTAAAGTGTTAAACAAATATTTTTATAATCTGGAGCTGCTTAGCTTTAAAAAATGATTTTTTTTATTATTATTATAAAAGCAATTTTAGGGATATATTGATTTTCACTTTAGAAAAACAAGAAAAACGATTTTTTTAAGATTGAGATTACTTATTTATTCAAAACACAAGAATAACGTTGAGTAACCTTAAATACATAGTTTTTATACTAGTGATTAAAAAAATGTTAAATAATGTTTTGATTCTAGTTTTTTTTTTAACTTATATTACTCGTAAATAATGACTTTTTTGTGTTTTCAAGTAATTTATTTCAATGTATTAATGTAAATCTTGTAAATTATATCCATAATAACTATTTTAGTTCAAACAATACTATAATAATACTATAAAAAAGAAAAACTAAATTTCATAGCTTTGCTAGTGTTATATGTCTTTTATAAATCTAAATTCAATTACATTACATATTATTCATGCAAATAAATATTATTAAGACAATGATAGTTAAAAAAAAACTCTTACAATGAACATTTCCACTCTTGTATCATCAAATTCAACTTTTCTAATTGCTTGTTTGTGGGCATCATACCATGAATCATGGAACTTGTAACGCAACTTTGTTAAACAAAAAACAATGATGAAATAAAATGAAACAAGTTTATAATAATAAAAAAATTAATTGATTTAAACTTATATACTTGCATTTTAGTTTTTTCACTCTACTGACAAATGCCCAAAATTAAAAAAATGTTATAATTTGATCCTCAAGTTAACTTTTTACATAATAGCAAAAACAATATGTGCCAAGCTTCTTTTTTATCAGTGGTACATGTATTGTCTGAATGCGCCTTCCATTTCAACCTACCGTGTTTTTAAAAACAAACAATTATTGGTGTTAACGAATGTTTATCCACGATGTAACCTTTTTGAGTCCTAAACTTTTGATTATACCATTACCCTAAATGTGTGGTCTTACTATTGATCGAGTCACAGACCTTTTGATTGTAATAATTTTACTTAATATAAATAAAATTAACGCAACATGCACTCTTTGTTAGTATTAAGGTTGTCAATACCCTTTTGTCGCCGTTCCAGTTTTTCTATTGGTAAAGAACGTTTCGGTTTCGGATCGTTTTGGCATGCCGTTTCGGGGTTGTACTGTTCATATATATATATATGAAAAAAAAATATTAATTTAACAAGCATAATTAAAATTCAAGATAAATTAACTTTAAATTATACAGTACAAACACAAAGTCAAACAAACATAATTTCAAAATTAGAAACATCTCTAAAATTCTAAAATATTATGAAAGTAAAATGTTCTAAAATATAAGAACTATAAATCAAACATCTTCTACATCATTAATATAAAAATAAGGATCTTGATCTTGCGGTGAAAATTGATTTGGGGTACCGAGGGTGTATGTGTGTTAAGCAATGCGAAATTAATACACGGCATCGTTTTGATTTTGAGGTCGAAACGGCACACCCGGAATGGTACCGAGGAGTTCCAACCGGTATTTCCGGAACGGGCCGAATTAAAACCGAGATAAAAACGATGTCGTTTCGTCTCGGGTTTTTTAACAGCACAGAACGTTCCGGCCATTTCAGACGAAAAACAAAACAGTATTAACAATCATGGTTAGTATCAGTAAACAAATCCTTCAAGTTTGCACATGATCACTTTTCATTTTAATAAGCATTAAAAAGCCCTAATTTAAAATTTAAAATAAATTATCCTATAATTTAGATAGTACAATAATATTATGCCCAAAAAGGAAATCACATGTGAACTTAATGGATATGTTAACCACCACAAAACAGAGGATGCAACTTGAGGTGATTTTGTCTCACTGTAAAAACATTGAGGATAAAATTGATACAATCAAAAAAAGGTCTAGGATTCAATCAATAACAGTATCATACGTTTAGGACGAGTTTGAAGTTTGACTTAAATTTCTAATTCCACCTCTACTAGCATCATTAAAAATATTAAGTCCTTGTTTAATAATATGGTTGTGGTTGTTTTTTAGAGTGTTTTTCATTCAAAAAAATATCAAAATAATATTATTTTTTTTTTAAATTATGTTTAATATCAGCATATAAAAATAATCTAAAAATATTAAAAAATTAAATTTAAAATAATAAAAAAAATTAAAAAAACAGTGTCAAACACCTCGATGGTGCTTTCAAGGAAGCATGTCTTTACTTACTTATTAACCCCATTAACGGCTAGCTTTTATTAGTTAAGTTCCAATTCTCCCAATATGATTTACCAAAAAAAAATCCAATCTTACAATGTGATTGATTGATTAGCAGATTAATTACTGATCAGAATCCCATCCACCTTTCCTAGACAGTAGCAGCTACTTGATAGGAATTGGAGGTTAAATTTTTTATTTTTTCCCCCCATGAATCCCCCCGTGTGATATGATGAAATAAATCCCACAATCATACAATTGAAAGCCTGTAAGAAATAAACAGGAGAGATCTAATATATATATATATATATATCATAATGGATTCATGCACTTGCAAGGTGTTTGCCAACTAGCAAAATTTGGCAGCTGCCTGTATGAGCCATGAGCCCCATATATGTTCACGTGATTATGCTTCCATGATTTTTGTTTTCTTCCATCCACCACTATTCCTATATAACAACACCACTCTCCACAGATATCACCACTCTGATTGCCTCTCTCTCTCTCTCTCTCTCTCTCTCTAGCTCGAAGTAAACAAGAGAGTGTAACCATGGATTCTACCAAAGTTTCAGCTTTCTTCTTCCTTTGCATGATATCCATTTCGTCAGCCGCCCCCCCGACTCTTGACTGTGGTTCCTGCGGTAAGCATCCAAAGCACAAGCACCCCAAGACTCCCAAGGGTCCCATCACACTCCCCCCGCTTCCAGTTCCACCAATCGTGAAGCCACCGGTGACGCTCCCTCCGGTGACGCTCCCTCCTGTGACACTCCCTCCGGTGACGCTCCCTCCGGTGACTACAAAGCCACCAAAGGGGAAGCCATGCCCTCCACCTCCGTCACCCAAGGATACATGCCCGATTGATACACTTAAACTCGGTGCCTGTGTGGATCTTCTTGGTGGGCTGGTGCACATTGGCCTGGGCGATCCGGTAGTGAACCAGTGCTGCCCAGTTCTTCAAGGACTTGTTGAGCTCGAGGCAGCAGTCTGCCTGTGCACCACCCTCAGAATCAAGGCTCTTAACCTCAATATCTACGTCCCACTTGCTCTTCAACTCCTTGTTACTTGTGGGAAGACACCTCCTCCTGGTTACACTTGCTCTCTCTAGATCCAGGTTGAGCACACTACGTTCTTCACTTTAATTACCTCGCTAAAATCCCAAAATCTTAATTATCCTACGTATTACATATATCTTGAGCTAGTTTTCTGCATAATGCTGCATCTTTCTTTTCTTAATTTTCAAAATGGACTTTTAAGGGCTCACGTGTTGCAAAGATGAGTCTTAAATGTGTGTTATATGATAATAAAGAGTTTGAGATCTGCACAGCAAATCTTGAGTTCAAGTCAGGACGTGTATATCTTGTAAGAACCTGGAACAATCAGGATTTTACTCGCTCGACTGAACTCACAAAATATATTTTCCGGATAATAGAATTTAGACTTCGAAATCTTGCTTTAAAGCCAAAACATTAAAGTTTATTTCTAAAATATTCAACTAGAATTACTATTTTAATTTTTATCATTGCTAAGTGCCAACACTCAATTTAATCTTTATTATCTACTTAAGGTTTGTTTGCATACACTCAAAAATCAACGAGCTAATTAACAAGATGATATTTCTTGCTTCTTTTTTATGTATAGGTAGAAAGATGATTGGCTGATGATATATATGCTGTGATGTATGTGCAGGTTGCTTAGCTGATCCATGGATTCGACATGAAAGGATGTCGAGCCTGATCCCTCTTCCTTCCTCTCTTTCCTATTTCTCATGTCTCCTTTTTTATTTAATTTTCTTGACTGGTGTCAATTATGTTTGGCCATATTATTGTATTGTTTTTTTATTATTATTATTATTCATGAAGAGTAAAGCCTCTGCATGTGTGGTTTGTCTTAGACAAGGAAGGAATATGTTTCTCTCTCATTTTCAAGATCTAATTGGATTCTCGATAGCGTTTTGTTTTGTGCATCATTTCTTCTCTGATCATAGTACGTACATCTGGTCTGGGCATGTGCTACTCAATCTAAATTATCTATTTCATATTCCATCACCCTTGGCAAGAATTCCAGTTCATTCCGGTCCCGACACTCTCTGTCTGACATATATATATATATATGGTTAAATATAGTATTAAAAATATATTTATATTAATGTATCTAAAATTATAAAATAAATGGACCTCACAAAGCTAAAAAATAATATGGAGAGGGAAGTCTACAGCATATGGGCTCGGGCAGCCTAAATGCCCAGGTCTATTTAATTTCTTTTTTTTATATGCGACTGAATGATTTTGTTTATTGGAAAAAAAATATCACAAGTAACACATCATCTATTCTGCCAAGATTTTAGTAATTTATAGTCACTGAAATGTCAGGTCAAGTCAATTATTTTTGAACCAAAAAGCACTCTGCAAACCTAAACAAATAGTTTTATGTCTTCCAATAATCCAAGAAAGTTCCCTAAAAACCGACATGAAATCCAAAGATTTTTCAAGATCATATTTTCTTTTTTAAAGTGATTTGAAAGTGATCTAATCACTCTCTTATCTGCTCTGCTGCACCAGGGACAAAATATTTTTTTACAAAAAAGAATCTTAGACCGAAAGTGAGTTTTGAAAAAAGAAGAAGTAAAGCATGAAAAATATGATGTTGAAGACCATGATCAGCATTTTCTTTTTCTTTTTCTTTTTTGGTCAATTTTGAAACGGTCCATGTTTAAAGCATGTACAATATTTTCCACATAAGTTTTACTTTATAGTTAATGGGAGGGGTGCTGGTTTTCTAGAATTCCAATGGGCTTTGTCATGCATACGTCAACGATAAACACTTTCAGTCTATTCAATCTACTCTCACGGTAATAACTTTTCTTTTATTTTTTTAGTGATGAATTGAAGACTTGAAATCAACATGGCTTACAATTATATGATTTGTTACTGTTTTCCATCAATTGGGTTTCGAGTATATATCATCTATTCTCAGTTAGCCCTCTCCATCTAAATGATCTGTTAATGTTTTCCATCGGAATTGCTTATGTTATGCAATAAATGATTTTCCAGCTACTACAGTGGCTGGAAGATCATTTTGAACCTAAAACCTTTTTAAAAAATATTTCTAGTCCAAAACAACTACAAAATATTTTAGAAATTATGATAAATGTATCCATAGTCTAGAAAATCAGTCCAAAAAACTAAAAATCAAAAACCAACTCAGAACTTAAATATGTTTTTTTTTCATTAACTTTAAAAATAAAAAATATATATAATATGAACTCTCTTCATCAAAGGAACAATTTGAAACAAATTTTGTTTGTTTTGGTAGCTCAAATCGATATCAGCAACAACATGTTTCTCTATTTAAAACCTGAATTTGGCAACTTCACTCCCTCTCCTCTTTGAACAAGGAATTAAAAAATAACAAAAATAAATTTAAAAAATACGAAGGGACTGCAATTGCTATATCTTTTGCAAAACTTATGCTCGCCGCCCATGTTTGACAGCCTTTTTCATTCTGACTCTCTTATTTCAATTCCACCATTTCTTTAGAAATCAAAATCATTTGGTTTTCACTTAGGACTAAATCATCAAAACAAAAGGTCCAATGACCAAATTGAAAAATATAAAGAATTTACACAATCTGGCCTCAATTATAAGAGGATAAACAGTACACTCCTAAAGCGTAAAAAAACCCACACCCTCTAAAGTTAAACTCGATTTACGGAATCCATCGCACCCACTAATAGCTCAACCTAATATCACATTTTATCGATCATATTGTAGGAACATGAGGAAATTGACCCCTTGTTCGTGGCATAGAAGAGCAGAGAACCAAATTGGGCAAAATGGCAAATGGTAACAGCCTTCTTCTAAAACATTGAAGAAGCTGATGAACCCTTTATTTCCCACCCTACCATGTAGCAATTGCACCAACAACAGATAGCAATCAAAAACCATTTCGCATTGCTTGAATGACAAAACATCATGGAAATCTGAAAGAAAATGATGAATAATTCTTTTTTCTCTGTTTTTGGTCCTGATGAGCACAACATGAATTATAAAGGCGGGCACCCCACTCTACCCAAAACACTCCGCCGCACCAATTAATAAACCCTAGATATCGAAAGGTAAACAAAAATGAACAGAAAACTTATTCTCTGAATCGGACTATATATATGTTACAGATCCTATAAAAGGATTGCTGATCTACCTGTTAACTAGAACTGCGAAGTGGGCCGGACAAGAATAAAAAGCCGATGTTACAGCCGTCAACACTTACTCAATTGTACACCACTCGGGAGGAATCTCACCCGGCTACATTGTTTTAACTTGCCGATCGCTGCTTGTGGGTTACAGAGCATGAGATCAACATAAACCGCCGTCAGGGTGGCTTTTGGATGATTAGGCACGAGGGATAGTGCTTGCGTCACAAATTGGTGGGCCCGATCAAGATCACCCTGTGCTGCACACAGGACTGCAAAATTAGTGTAAAGGGTTCCACGTGCCTCTTCTGGATTGAGGAACACGATACCTTGTGATTCTTCAGGGGAATACTTCTTCGTGGCAACCGATCCCCCATTCATCTCTTCATTATCAAAAGCTTTTTCCACTCTCCATAGCTCAAAGTCTTCCTGGCTAAAAGGCATTTCCACATTATTTCCTCCAGACAAATAAATTGACAAATGCTCTGCAGCTTCCTTGGGTTTGTTCAGCATGCAGAGGGCCTCAGCTGCATACAAACGACCCAGAAAAATATAAATTTTCGAACATACTGGGAGTTCCAAAAGAGACCTTGCAGTTGACAATGCCTTCTCGGGATTTTCCAATTCCAACTCTACATATGCCAAGTTAGCAAGAAGTGCTTGCTTGAGCATCTGATTCTCTCTCCTGCGAATATCTTCATGGAAAGAGATAGAGTTCTGCATGATCTCCTGACTTGTCCCACCCTTCTGTTCTTTTGCATCCCCATTTGCATTAACCTGACCTAGGCCTACGGGTGCTGCTTTGGAATCAAAGCCGGTTAAATTCTTGTGGTTTGAATTCTTCATAGATCCTGCTTCGCTCAGTTCATTTTCATCGAATGACAAATTAGAAGGCAAACCAGGCTTCAAATGATTTAAACCAGAGTAATCCAGCAAATGCAGAGCATTGAGGAGACACTGCCGAGCAAGGGGAACAGAGAGCTTCAGTTGGCCGTCACTACCCAAAAACATATCTTCCTTTTCTACAGAATCCACACACCCATTTCTTGAAACCCCATTTTCAATTGCAAGATGCCTCCATTTTCCCTTTCCGAAAACATGAACTGTAATATCTGACTTGTCTGACATAACTCGGCCAGCTTTTAGAAGTCCCTTCTCCAAAGCCACAAGACAGCATTCAGCAAGCCGGAGCCACAATAAAGGTCGGTTGTAGAAAACTAAACTTGCCTTTTCAAAACAGCGAGCAGCCAGTAAGGGTTTCCCGCAAGCCAAGTGCTGCACTCCACAATTATATACAATGAGGAGAGATTTGTCCTGTGAGAAAGTTAACAACTTCCACGGCTTGTCCTTCTGAAGAGATGAACTACTACTCAGTGCCTTGGAAAAGAGAACAGATGCCGAATGGTATTTCCCAAGCTGATAGTAAATGCACCCAAGGTTGTTGAACATGCTAGAAGTCCCCATCTCCGTCCGATTACTTGCTGCCATTAACAACTTGATGGCCTTACGGTGGTTACCACGAGCATATTCAAGCTGAGATTTCAAGAGGAGGGCCATGGGCGAGTCCCTCACACGTGCAATGTTGATAGCAAGCTTGACTTCACGCTTTGCTTGTTTCAAATTCCTGGTGAGAAGGAGAAATTGCACCTTGTAAAGATGCAACTTAAGCTTCATTTCGGAAGGAGAAAAGGACCTATCAATTGGGGTCCTTGAAAGGTCAGTTGAAAATGAAAGACTCGCAGGCCTTGCTAAGTTTTGCCCACTTATGTCTAGTGAGAACATTGATTCATACTCAAGTGTCTCATCTGATAAAGATAGAGTTCTTGATAAAGACTTTTCCAGAGCATTCTCACTAGAAGCTAAATCTGCATTAGCATCCATCCCTGATGAACTACTAGGAACAGGCAAAGATTTTGCAACAAGACTTGCAGATTGTTGCTGTGCTGTGTTCCCATTCTCACTTTGACCCATAGAACCGAAGCCAAAAGCTTTTTCTAGATATAATAATATATCCTGAAAATGGTGAAGACGTTATAAGTCAATCCAGAATGCCTAGTTTAAGTGATTTTCAACTGTCAAAAACTCAAAAAACACATCACAGTACAAACAAACAACAAAGGCTATTTTTGTTGTGAAGGCATAAAAGCTACATTCTGAATTACAATTGTAATGCATGGCTTCCAATAGCTTCCCACTGAAATTACTAGAGAAAACGCCAATAAAACAAAGACTCTAATACATATTACAATATATCACAAGGTTTAGGGTTTTCAATCACAAGTGCCAGAAAATTTAAGATCATCTTGAGTGAAACAAGACACCAGAATGTAGCAGAAATATTGGGGGAAAGAAATCCAAACAAAGTCATCTTCAATAAAAGCTTCTTTGTATTATTCCTTTTCCATTTATGATTGATAAGACCCCAAACTTTCTACCACCTGAGCCCATGCTGGGGGGCTTAACTTAATCATGATACTCAGAGTCACCTATGAAAGAAAATTAAGGAATGCTTTACCTAAGCAACTGCAATTCAAGATTATGATTGATAAAAATCAAATTATAATTTATCATCATCCTTCATTCCCTTCATTATCATCCTTCATCACACAGCTCTTTTTTTATCTGGGGTCTTTATAAGATTTTTCACCAGTTTGAGTAAGATCACATTCTTTACTATGAGCCTTCCTGCAGCCTCAAAGAAAGATTTTGAAGAGGGCATAAGCTTAGTTACTGAACTCCCTCCACACCTAGGGTGAGAGGGCTCAAGGAAAGGGGAAGTACCTTCCTGGTTGTATAGCCCAACCATTGAAACTGATTTTATTTGAAGCCTAATAAGAGAGAGACCAATTTAGCTAATGCTGAGGTTTGAGGCCTGAGGTCAGGAGTTTAGAAGACACACAAGTGGGGTTAGAGTTTGATAGAAAAGAAACTTGATGCATAATTAAGTCTAACCCCACTTGTGTATCTTGGCTGAATAGGTCTCTCTCATAGTTGTCACTTTGCTCGTTGGCATTTCTTTTAACATAGATATCATATGGAACTCCAAAAGAAGTGTCCAAACACTTATTTCCTAATAAGTTAAAGATTGGTACAAAATGCTTCAAATGAGGGTGAAAATATGAGTTGGTATGAAAAGGATTCTTTTAATATAAAGAAAAGGATATCATTAGGAAATTCGCACAAACTGTCAGAAGCAAAGAATTAAGGTAGCTAATACTGAGAGGTTCAGATAACCAGCAGTGACTTGAATGTGCTTCTTGAGGAATTCAAGTTTACACCATGGAGTTATACAATGCAGAGAATGATATTGTTGCCAATGGATGAAGTAAAAAGTGCAGTCACAAGGAAAGTAATTTACTGTTTTCTCTTTTTATAGATTGTCAAACAGCAAAGTAGAGTCTTAGATCTAATTTATTTTTTGTAACCAAACATGCAGCATTTCAAAATGTAGTCATGTTGAGAATGTGTTCAGGCTCACATCAAAAAGAAGCTTCAGTAAGCAGAAATAGAACATGGAGAGTGGTGGTATTTGACAAGGAGTATTCGTGTGCGAGGCATGCACACAAATTTTGAAGAGCTGGAACTTCCAATGCAGAGGTTAAGCAACAATTCAAGACATAGATAGCTTCTTCTCTGTTAACTTTCTGTCCTCGTTTGAATTTCTTTAGATATGTTTCGGTAGCTAGAATAGTGTGATTTTTAAATTTTCCTTTCTTTTCTTTTTCTCTAGGAACATTTGTGGTCTAATCTGTCAGCACTCGGCTGGTGGAATGACACTCCCTTGTGCTTTATTTTTAAGAACTGCTTATATATCAAAATTATCAAAATGTCCAGTCCATACTGTCACTATTGCATATAAAGTTCCATAATTGAGAATCTCCACCAACATGCAGCAGCATTCTTTTCTCAACATACATCACCAAGATTGAGAAATTGAAGCAAAAAAACATGATATTAGAGCCATAATGTCATCCATGAAGCGACTTTGATGGGTATGCAATACGCTAATGAACATATTTAAGCACTAATTTAGTCAGCACGTACAGCAGATTTAGATGCATCCTGGCAAGCAAGAGCAACATCTAGCAACAGAAGGCAAACATGAAGAGCAGTTCTCTGCACATATAAAGTAAAGTATCAGAACACAAGGAAAACATAATGGGAGAGAAATAATTATAGCTTAACAAAACTATACCTCCTCTATAGGTTCAATATTGTGATACAAAGGTTCTAGAACAGATAATGCCTTTGAATATTCGTGAAGATGATACCAAATAATCGCCTATACGATACAAATTAACATGTCACGCAAGATTGCAAAGAAAAATCAATAGCAGTCCATAATTCAACCACAAATATATATATATATATATATATATATATATATATATATAGAGAGAGAGAGAGAGAGAGAGAGCCTACGATATTTAGCCTTGCTACTGTAGGATCAAATTCATTCATGTAAACAGCAGATGTGCTGTTTGTCGCCGATGCTTGAGGAGTCATTGCACCACTTCCTTTAGACCCCGAAATCACTTTATTCCCAAGATTGCTAACAGTCTCCACCAGCTCTCCTGAAGTGTGAGCAAGCTCTTCGCTTTTCCTCTGAACCAACACCAGCAAATGAGACGACAGAAAATGTCACACTGTGAAAGAAATTCAAACCCTGAAAACGAAGCTAAAACATGGTGCAGCAAACCTTTCCACACCACTAACAAAATTATCTTACAGAATGTCTACGCTTCATTCAGTAGTTGCATGATAGCAAGTAAATAAGTCAAGATATAACAAAAGACTCCAAGATGAGATTTAAGAACTATAACAAATCTGTAAATCCATTAAGTAGCCCCACTAGAAAACATTTTACACCATTCAGCATTATCTTTATCATCCACATTTTGACCACCATGTACCTTGTCGCTCCCTTTGATTCATCATTTATGATCCACCAAAGGATAATAACCACACAGGAAGTTCTCAAATGGTAATATCAGGTCAATTCAATAAGTAGTCATTATAGCAGTGCAGTCATGTTAGCAGTGTCAGGCATAACAGTTATATTGACAAGATAGAACTCCCCTGCAAATCCTATTCATGGATGCAGGCCACCAGAATTGTTATGAAGTCTCTGAAGAAACTATGGAAAAGAATTACAAGTAGAGAAATCATCAAAATGCAATTGTGTTCAATAAAAAAATCAATTCAATTATGTTGCGCAACCCGCTAGAACGGTCATGGAAAGGTTCCCGGGACCACAACACTGGACAGAGTCTAAAAAGTATACAGGAATACACCGACCAATTAAGGGATAACTTGTGAGGATAGATGTTTACTGGAGAGCTTTTAATAAAATGTGGAAAGCAATAACAAGTAGTTTTGAAACAGTACATGAAAATCTAACATGTAAAATTAAATTCAGCAACATGATTTTTCCCTTTTGAAATCACTTTCCTCTGAAAAATAGAGAACAAACCCATCTTCACACAGAGCCAAAACCAAAGTCATAACACTCCCTCCCTCCAGCCAGTATTACAAAAACATAACAAAAATAACATACCTCAATGCCATTAAGCACTTCAAGCAACTTCTTCGGACCTGGATAACCATCTCTACAATACTCCGCAATAGCAATATTATGAAGTACCTAATAAAGTATAACCCACAGATTACGAAAATTAGCAAGAAAAAATGAAAAGAAAAGAAAAGAAAATTTCCACATCAATTACATATTCCAAATACCCTGGCACATTGCATAACTTCAAACTTGGCGTGCCCGCCGAGATACTGTCCCTATATTTAAACTAACTAAATAAATAGCAAAATTAAGCTTTCAAGTTAGTTAACTAACTTAATCTTAAAAATAATAAAAAGTAACAGCTGAATTAAGTGAGTTAATAATTAACTAACTTAATCGGAAAAAAAAAAAAAGCAGCAACTGAATTAAGTGAGTTAAATCACAAAATTAACAGTCGATTACAACATTTTACTCGAAGTTAACCTAATTTCTAATCAAATGAAACCCGGAAAAAAATTAAGTGAATATTATTTGTGTAATTATCACCTTTGGATCGTCTTCCTTTTTCTGCTTTAGCTGATACAAAACCTCGAGGCACTCATTGAACCGGCGACAGTTAAAATGTAACCAAGCGTCTTTGGCAAGCGCGGCGGTGACGGAAAGGATAGGATCCTCTTCTCCTCCACCACCGCTAGTGGCGGTGCCGCTGCCGCCGCTCGATGAGACGTCTCGGTTCGATGTCGAATCTCGTGCGTCCATGATCAGATCCAAGAAAAAAATCAAACGGTCACGATTTGCGTCTATTTTTTGGTTTATCTGAACTCTGCTATCTAATCTAATCTATCTATTTGTAATTGTGACTGAACCGTATGGAAATGTAAAAACCCCTAACTTATGGAAATTGAGATTTTATTTTTTTTTAAAGAGGAAATTCAATTCTTTTTTTAGTTTTTGGGAGTTTTGAAAATACAGAAAGGTCCCTAGGATTTTTGGGATTTTGCACAGAAGGATAATTAGCGAAGAGGGAGAGAACTCAAATGTGAGATAAGGATACAAAGAGAAAAGTACTCTATTTTTATTTTCATTTCTAGTAGATTGAAGTAAAAAACTGGGCTTTTGAGTATAGAAAATTTAATTGGGTATTTTAGCGACAGTTTTGAATCGCGGTTGAACTTGAAAGTTGAAACTTTAATTTTAACAACAATAGATTTTTTTAAGAAAAATAATTTTTATTATTATTTTAATTAACTAACATGAAGAATATTTTAAAAAAAAACATATTGTTTTGATTTTTCTCTAAAAAAAAAAAAAAAATTATTATACTTTCAAAAACCCTTAAAAGTGGGAGTTGATTTTTTATTGTATTTGTTTTTTTTGTTTAAATTGGTATGTTTTGAATAATTTGTGGTTTAGCCCCTGTTGATTCAACAATGCTTCATTTTAGCTCTTACGAACTTTGAGTTTCTCAATAATGATAATAATAATAATTTGTGTCTTGACAGCTGCTTGCTAATTTAACAACAAAGATCATATTGAGAGTTTTTGAGAATTAAGAGATTGACATGAAAGGTTTTAAAATTATATTCATTTTAGTTCTTATAGATTGAACATTTAAGAATCTATAAGGATTAGAATGAACTTTACCATTTTTGTAAATAACTGGCAAGATTGGCTTAATGGGGGATGGGCTATTTTAGGGTTGGATTGGCATGGCTTCAAGGGCATGTAAACTTTCAATGGATTTACTGTGGGCAAGGGAGAGAGTATTGTTTATTTTGAGACTGTTTTGAAAAGAAGTAAAAGGCTTCTACATTTGTGTTGGAAAACTTGTCATGTGTGCTTATCTTTTATAGCATAAACAAAACATGCTACAAATAGCAAAAACCGTGATTTGATGAAGTTTTGAAAATGATAAATTTGCAATGAAAAAACTGGTATAGTATTTTTTTTAAAATATTTTTTACTTGAAAATATATCAAAATATTTTTTTTATATTTTTAACCTCAACATATCAAAATCATTGAAAAGTACTAAAAAATATTAATTTAATGTTTTTTTAATCTAAACTTTTTAAAACATAACTCTAGTTCCAAACGGTGGTTAAAATTATAAAAATCCAATGAAGTTATGAAAATGACAGATTTTTTAATGAAAAAAATAGAGTTGCTTAATTTGAAGCTTTAGTGTGGAAAGAAAACATTACACATTAAGAAAAAAAATTACATGAAATGTTGGATCATAATCTTTAAATGTGTTTCATAGATCAAATACCATGGGTCTTGTATTGGATGAGCAAGAAAACATATTTATTAGAAGAGGAGAATAAACAAATTAGCCGGCCAATGACTAGGTCATGGTGAACTTCTACTAGGGTGAGTACAAAAACTGAAAAAAGATAATTGAGAAAATCAAACAATTGAAAAAAAAATGATTAAACCAATTAGAATTTAAAAAAAAAAATATCGGTTCATTTCCGGTTCGATTAGACTAAAAACCAAGCAACCTTAACCAAACCTTCGCTATTTACAGCGGGTGTGAGGTCTCCCCTTGAAACATTAACAGCTGGTGCATGTAGTGAAAATAGGGATTAAATGAGCAAGACAAGTGAAGTTTTTCGACAAAAGTAAGCAGCTAGTGAAAGATGAATCGAACCTTTCAGATGGTTGAAGCAAGAGAAATAATGGGATAACGATGAAAATGATCAGGAAAATATTAGAGAACTAGTGAACATGGAGAAATAATATATAATTGTCCAAGAAAAAAAGAGAGTCCAAGTTGAAATCCCTGGGTTCAAAGCCGCTTTGGAAACAGAACAGCCGTGAAAACTCGGGTCTGGTTTTCTCCATGAGACTGCATGTTAAGATCATTAGTCAACTGCCTATTCTTCATGGCTTGAGATCCTGGGAAAACGGATAATTAAACCATCCCCATGCTCGCAACGTTTGAAATTTCAAGCCCTGATTCAGAAGATCCTTCATTCTTGTAAGCAATTTCAATTTCATATCTTCAGCAACTGCCTGTTGAAGAAGTACGGCAGCATGCATTAGATGGAAACCTTAGATTGTAGAAGTAATGCAAGTCTTCTGCTTTCAAGCCTGCATCAAGTCTTGCCACTCATTTCAAAAAATTTAAGACTGGCATTCAATTAAAACCAACATTGAAAGATTTTATTAAATAATGAAACGAGGCTCGTCATTGTAAGCTTTGTTTCACCACAACATTTAGCCCTGAAAAGCATGGAGTGAAATACTAAATCATCCACACCTTAGAAAGAGTAGTAGGAGGAGGAGATATAGTAGGTTTAATCTTCAATAAACAATTTTCTGGCATTTGATATCTCTTTCTTATCAGCGCTGAGAGTCTCCTGCGTATTGGAGGAGCCCGCATGTTCGAAGACTCGATCATTTTCTCACTTGACTGAGTTGCTAGCTCGATCATTTCAGCCTAGCTATAAGAGCAGCACAAAAAGAGTTTAGGCGAAACACAATGGCCGTGCAGCACTGGAAAATTGAAACAAAACAAACCGTCGCATAAAAGCTGGAGACCCAAAGTAAAAACTCAAGCGAAGCTTTCAACCTTTCAGCACTTGCACTTCTTCATCGTCGACTGATCAGATGTCAGCTGTGATCAGGGAGACTGGATTTTGAGAATTATCAGCTAGGGTTTGTGGTTAAGTCTTTACGAGAATCCGTGTTTAGAATTGAAGGAATCAATAGTAAGCCTTAACTACAGAAGAATGAAGGCAGCGGCAGGCAGTGTGGCAGATTTTTTTACCAGGAGCTGTTACTGAAGAGTAAAGCACCTCGCAAGTTAGCCAGTTATGAGTAGTAAAGTTAAGAGATTAGTTAGTAAGTAGCTAGTTAGCTGACAGCTAGAGAGGATGAATATATATATATATATATATATATATATGTTGCATTGTATTGAAAAAGTGGAAGTACTCAAGCAATAAGAAATGCTGTTTTGCAATTTCTGCATGCCCTCTCTTTTTCTCTCGAACAATTTTTTTTGTGAAGGAAAACCTTAACAGATTTGCATGAGAGCCTAAAATTCAGAGCCAGTAGAATGTTTTACATCATCTAATAGTTAACAAATAACAATGATGGAGAATTACAAGATTAAGTCTTGGAAGAACATGGTAAGAAAGTGGATGAACATATACAACACTTTCATGATAAGTTTCAAGAATTGTCAACTGATCAGGAGCAGTGGTAAGAGAAAAGTAGGAGGAGCGAACAACTCAGCTTGTAGATGGGTGATCTAATTACTGCACTGAAGTCATTTATAAGCATTCAAAAAGTAGATAAACAAGGAAGGACTAATCCCTTTTCAAATGGATTAATCAATTCTTAATCCAAAAATGAATAAATGTGGGGAAGGCATGGGATGAGAATATGAAGCTGATCAAAGAATGGGATACAATGTAGCCTTGTTTAAGGTGCAATTTCCAACTTTCAGGGGAAGAATATTGGATGGATAAGAAAATACAAGAAGTTCTTCAAGATTATAAGCCTTGCACGATTGAAATATCATTTTTTTATATTTGTAAAGAAAGATATGGCGCGAAGGTTTCTTGTATGGAGGAGAGGATTTGGCTAATTGCAGAACGATTGAGTTAAAAGGAATTAATTGTAGAATATTCAAGGTTACAAATGATCGTAGCAAACAAGATACAAAAGATCAGTTTGAAAGAAACATTGTATAGCTTGCGTGAAGGCTTCTAAAACACCAGGAAAAAAAGAGAGTAGAATTTAGAGATTAAAGA
Organism: Salix viminalis; assembly: GCA_029228465.1. Classification (NCBI taxonomy): domain Eukaryota; kingdom Viridiplantae; phylum Streptophyta; class Magnoliopsida; order Malpighiales; family Salicaceae; genus Salix; species Salix viminalis. The sequence continues at coordinate 3,515,813 of CM055431.1, forward strand.
ATTATTGGAAGAATATCAGTCTGTGTTTGCGAAACCAAAACATCTTCCACATGCTAGGACCTGGGATCATAAGATGCCCTGACTACGAGGAACTGAACCGGTCAATATTAGACCATACAAAAGCTTTTTTATCAGAATTTTTTTTTGATAAATAGATGTTTCAAAACTAGAATAATTCAAATAGTTGCAGCCATTTTCTTCTCCAATATTATAGGTTAAAAATGAATGAGCCTTTCTCTAGGATATTTGTGTTATTTACCTACACATTGACTAATAAACGGACTACTAAGGGTATCCTGAGTTATATATATATATATATATATACATATATATATATTTAATCCAACACTAAATTCATGACTTTATACGCGAATTGGTTCCCATGCAAGTTATCGTTGTGTGTATCCAACGGCTACAGGCTTCCGTCAACGAACGATAGTGAAAATATCTTGTCTTTTGTGGAAACACCGTGACGCCTTCCATCACGGAGACCCGTGTCTGAAAAGCTATTCTTGTCCGGAACATTCCTTACCCGCACTCGTGTCCGTTTATTTTCACAGAAGTCCTTCGAAAAGTGAGTGTATTGCATCATGCACCCGAACCGAATGGAGGTTGATATTGAAAAACAAATCCATACGTGTCTGTGTGTGTATTATAAAAAACAAAACACGAATTAATAAACTAGTACAACATTATATCACATTCACATAATTTTAAACATTAATTTGTATTATTTTAGATCAAATATAAGTTTACATTGAAAATAAAAAGACCACGTGAGGAATTATATGAAATGTCAAAAAGATCAATGCAACTCTTCTTTTTTTAATAACTACTTGGGAAAAAAAAACCACATTTTTAATTTCATATTAAAGAACTATGATAATTTTTGAAGCGGGGTAGAATTAGCGAAAATAATATAAACTTATCGATAATAATTATTAGCCATTAAACCCTTGTTATCTAGATACTTTTTTATTTGAATGTTAGCATGCTTTAATTATTATGTTTTTAAAAAAGAAAAACTATCGGTTTTATATCAATTTATTTTTATCAAATTTATAAAAACCATGCATCATATATTGATCTCTTAAAAATAATAGTTAAATATTATTTTTGATAAGGTTGCGTGAAAAATCACTATTTTTTTATAATTATAATAATAATTATTTTACATAGTATTTTTGTAAGAAAAGTGTAAAAATATGGAAAATAATCTTAATTGTTTTAGACTTTATGAAAAATAAAACCCATTCATTAGAAACAAAGGGGTGAAATGGTTGAGAATGAGTTGAGCGAAAACGTGAAGCAAGTAACCAGGAAAGAAGATAACAAAACAGCTAGTTAACAGAAGACGTGAAACAGTGTGTATATATATAGGCATAAGCTTATAAGAAATTAGATCATCACAATCAGACACCTCAGTCGTTGACATAAGGAAAAGTATACGACAAGGAATTAATCAATGATATTATTATATAATAATATTAATAATAATAATAATTAAATAACTTGATGTAGATTCGCATTATTTGCTGTGTATGATTTTTTAATTCCTGGATTTGCATCCGATGCGACAGTGATGTGATGCTTATTTAGTTTTTTTCCTCGTGAATTATAGGTTTTCCTCTCATCTGCTCACCTCATTAATTGATCCATCATTGATTTTTTAATTTCATAATACTAGTATTTTTCTTAACCTATTTATTATAAATCTTTCTTGAATGTTAACTTTATAATTTACAACACAAATAAAAAAAAATAATTTTATAAAAAAAATATTATTATTATTGCATCGGATAAATTTGATCAAATATAGGATAGGAATCATATTGATCGAATAATTCAACTTTTTGATGGGATAAATTTGATAAATTGAAGATATTTATCAAACTATTCAATCCCATTTTACGCACAAATGAATTATTATTATTATTATTATTATTATTATTATTATTATTATTATTTTTCTCAACATAAAATTCCTTTCATTCTTTCGAAAATTAGAGCAGTATATATAGTCATATTTATATGCACGAAACATTGAATCCCAAATAATTATTTTATATGCTAACAGTTCAATCTATATCAAGACAAAAAAATAAATAAATAAATAAAAACAATAGATGGACTTTTGAAAAGAGATCACAACGTCGAGTAACCCCTTCCACTTTCCAGATTTCCCATGTGGCAGCAGACGCAGAGCAATGGTTTTGGGTCCCATGTCCCTGCTATATCAAATCATTTTCGTGTCATTGTAATTCTTTTTTAAAATATTTTTTATTTATAAAAAATTAAATAATATTTTTTAAAATTATTTTTTACATCACCACATCAAAATAAGTTAAAAACATTAAAAATTTTAATTTAAAATAAAAAATAAAATTTCTCATTTTTGTTAAAAACACAATTAAAACATAGCTACAAACAAACACTTGGATTTGAGGGTAATGAAATGATTGTTCATGTTCGACCTAAAAATTCGATATTTTGTCTTATAACAATATAAATTTTAAAAAAATTTTAAGAAAAAACTAGTAAAAAATATAATATATAAATTGAAAAACATGAAATTAAATAAATATTATGATTTTGAACCACAACAAAGTAAAATTATCAGAAAGATAAATTTAAAAATTTAATTTAATTTCATGACATGTTATGATTTTGAATCAAAAACATTATAAGATATCACAATTTTAAATAGTGATATACTTAAATTGTGTTATTTTTTAATTGTTCTATTCTACAATATTTTTAATTTATTATGCTATTTTTTTATTAAAAAAAACTCAAAATTGGTAATTTCATTTCACTTATCTGTGAAAATTCAACCCTGGTCCCTAGATTTGTCACATTGCAATGACAATTGCGAAATAACAAGGTCATGAGTGCTGGATGTTGTCAAGTGTTTCAATAAGATCATATCATAGGGAAATACTAATCATTATCATCTAGATAACAAAATCTATAAATCTAATATTAAAGCTTACGGTAAACAATTAAAAAAAAAATTTTTTTTATAATCTTTGACTGGGTTAATTATGTGTGATTAGGTCAATCTCTATCATATTCGTAAACTCGGTTTAATAAATTCATTAGATGGACCGCTATACAAGTAAATTTATTAAGTATGATACTTTGACGTATGGTAGAATTGGTAGAATAGAAGATCCAAAATCCTCACACGCATTAATGACTTGTCAAATATCTTGCGCGCACACAACAATCAACGTGCTTGGCCGCAAAGCACGATAACCATACTAATAATGTGGCGATTGAAATGGACATTTACTAAGAGGCCGATTAAAACAAGCAAATTGTCCCAGCCGTCTGATGATCTCAGACCCTTTCAGATCCACGTGGGGTGATCTTAACGACAGCTACAGCTTGGCTTCCTTTCAAGAAAGAGACGCCAAAAAGCGAGTGCGTGGACACAGATCAGCACTGATAATGGTTCATGTGCAATAAAAGAAACAAAATTAACTAACACGCGATACATTGTGTTCTCCATGCACCCAAACCCTAACCACCATGTATACAACTTCAAAACATCAATATATTCCACACGTCAAGCTAAGAGATGTAGATTCATAGAAAAATTCGTGTACTGAAATCTGAAAGAATGATAGTCCTCGTTCTCGGAGCCGAGTAAGTGGACTGGTACATCGTGGATCCGACGTGGCTCCGTTAGAATCTTTGTAAGGTCTTATCTGTAAGGTTGTTAATAATTAAAGCTGCTTTTTGGCGTTAAGAAATCCAAGAAAGAAGGATTATAATCTCTTACAGAGACAAGAAACCAACAGAGACGAGGATCGTAGGAGGAAAAGAAAATGTTGTCAAATTTTTGTTACAGTGATGTCACTCCACAATCTTGTACTATAAATAGCAGACCTCATTTTCAATTACCTTCATCTTCAATTGGGTTCTCTCTAAACTTCTGTAAAGCAAAAACCAAAAAAGCCTTCCGTTTCTGGTATTTATCCCTTTTCTTTTCCATGTTTATCCATTGTTTTTGCTATTCTTTTCTGATTGGTTTCTGAGAAAACTTGAACGGCATTTGACACCCTTTTTCGTCTCTTGGAGCTTGTAGGTATTCTTCGAGTTATAAAGCAGTCTCTTTATTGGCATTCAAGGTAAATTCTTCATCTTTTCTTTACCTTCCCAATGCCCATTATTTTTCTGTGATGTGTATTTTATAGTAGTTTTTTTATTTTTATGTATCTCATTAACGTGATTGGGTTTATAATTGCAGAGAAGTGAAGTCCCATTCAAAACCTTTAAAAAAGGAAGACGAAAAGGAAGCAATGACGATCAAACCAGCGGTTCGTATTTCGGACCGGAGACTGATCGTTAGAAACCGGACAATATTGAGTGGCGTGCCAGATAATGTGATAGCAACATCCGGTTCAACTTCAGGTCCGGTGGAGGGAGTGTTTTTAGGTGCGGTGTTTGATCAAGAAAATAGCAGACACGTGACTTCTTTGGGAGCCTTGCGTGATGCCCGGTTCATGGCTTGTTTCCGGTTCAAGCTATGGTGGATGGCTCAAAAAATGGGGGATCAGGGGAGGGATATTCCTCTAGAGACACAGTTCTTGTTAGTGGAAACTAAAGATGGGTCCCACCTTGAATCAGACGGTGGAGATGAAGATAATCGGGTTGTTTACACTGTTTTTCTGCCGTTGATTGAAGGGTCATTCAGGGCTTGTTTGCAGGGGAATGGTAGCGATGAGCTTGAACTCTGCTTGGAGAGTGGTGATGCAGAGACTACAACGTCGTCGTTTACTCACACATTGTTCGTTCATGCCGGTACCGATCCGTTTAGGACAATAACGGAGGCTGTCAGAGCCGTTAAGTTGCATCTGAAGACTTTTCGTCAACGGCATGAGAAAAAATTGCCTGGGATTATTGATCATTTTGGTTGGTGTACCTGGGATGCCTTTTATCAGGAAGTGACGCAAGAAGGGGTAGAAGCTGGGCTGCAAAGTCTAGCTTCTGGTGGTACCCCACCAAAATTTGTGATCATTGATGATGGATGGCAATCAGTTGGTGGTGACCCACAAGAGGAAACCAATGGTCAAGATGTGAAGAAACAAGATCAGCAACCGTTGCCTAGGTTGACTGGGATTAAAGAGAATGCAAAGTTCCAAAAGAAAGATGATCCAGCAGCGGGGATTAAGAGCATAGTGAGCATAGCTAAAGAGAAACACGGGTTAAAATATGTGTACGTGTGGCATGCTATTACTGGTTATTGGGGCGGGGTCCGTCCAGGAGTTGAGGAGATGGAGGGATACGGGTCAACGATGAAGTATCCAATGGTGTCAAAGGGAGTGGCGGAGAATGAGCCCGCATGGAAAAACGATGCATTGACATTGCAGGGATTAGGGCTAGTGAATCCAAAAAATGTGTTCAAGTTTTATAACGAGTTGCATAGTTATTTGGCAGCAGCTGGAATTGATGGGGTTAAGGTGGATGTCCAGTGTATTCTGGAGACCCTCGGTGCTGGTTTAGGAGGCAGGGTTGAATTGACCAGGCAATATCATCAGGCCCTTGATGCTTCTGTTGCGAGGAACTTCCATGATAATGGCTGCATCGCTTGCATGAGCCATAACACTGATTCCTTGTACTGGTAAGTTTCCCTTTCTTCTTCAACTTGTCTCTTCTTTGTGAGCTCGGGGCTTTTTTCTGATGCGAAGTGGCGCGTGCATTGAATTGTTATGGTGCAGCTCCAAACAAACAGCAGTGGTGAGAGCATCGGATGATTTCTACCCGCGTGATCCAGTATCACACACCATTCATATAGCAGCAGTGGCATATAACAGTGTTTTCCTGGGAGAGTTCATGCAGCCTGATTGGGACATGTTCCACTCTCTACATCCAGCTGCAGAGTATCATGCTTCTGCTAGGGCTATCAGTGGTGGACCCATCTATGCCAGGTAATAAATCCTAGCCCCTTATGGGTTAAATCAAGATATCATCAAGTATTTTTGTGCTATATTGCTAAATGTTTGCGGGAACTTTTTTGATGAGCAGTGATGCACCTGGGAAGCACAATTTTGAGCTGCTAAAGAAGCTGGTACTTCCCGATGGCTCAACTCTTCGAGCCCGTTTGCCTGGAAGGCCTACCTCTGATTGCTTGTTCTCTGACCCTGCCCGTGATGGAGTTAGGTAAGCAAGCTAGCATGATAAGAGTATTTTCATCTGAATTTTAGCTAATTTCTTGTCCTGAAATGTTGCATTATGGGGAATTTTCTTAAACAGTTTCTCTTTTGATTGCAGCTTATTGAAAATATGGAACATGAACAAGTTCACAGGGGTCCTAGGTGTCTACAATTGCCAAGGAGCAGCTTGGAACAGCACTGAAAAAAAGAACACTTTCCACGAAACCAAAACGGAGGCCCTGACAGGCACCGTTAGGGGCCGTGATGTTCACCTCATCGCTGAAGCTGCCGCGGACCCCGACTGGGATGGCAGCTGTGCTCTCTATTGTCACCGGACGGGCGAACTTGTCACCCTCCCCTACAACGCAGCACTGCCAGTGTCACTCAAAGTACTTGAGCATGACATATTCACTGTAACACCCATCAAGGTTTTAGCACCGGGGTTCAGCTTTGCACCCCTCGGGCTAATCAACATGTTCAATGCAGGCGGGAGCCATTGACGGGCTGAAGTATGAAGTGAAAGGTGGTGCTGGATTATCAGAGCTTGATGATGGATACAGGGGTGAAAGTAGTTGTGTGGCTGAGGAGAGGGTGGGGAACTATAGCGATGAATTGGTAGGGAAAGTTTGCATGGAGGTTAAAGGGTGTGGCAAGTTTGGTGCTTATTCGTCTGCTAAGCCAAGGAAGTGTATTGTGGACTCAAATGTGGTTGATTTTGTGTATGATTCGAATTCTGGGTTGGTTGGTTTTAGCTTGGATAGCTTGCCCGAGGAGGGCAAACTTCATTTAGTTGAGATCGAGTTATAGGAAAATTCTGTTAGAATAAAGTCAAGGGGGGGTCTACATAGGAGGAGGTTTGGGTATTTATTGCAATTGCATGTTTCCCCTCTAATCTTCTTCCCTCTCTCGCTTACTAGTTCATGTAATCATGTGAGGAATTCAATTGGAATGGTCAAATAAGAATTCTGCTATCTACCTGTTAAATTATTACTCTGTTCTGGGCTAAGCTCAAATAACTTTAAGACTCTTGCAAAAATCCATCTCCATGCCATTTGATGTAATCTGAATCATTGAAAATGGCGATGATCAACAAACAACTATGTTTTCCTCCTTTCATTAATCACACAAACGAGAACAGCTCGAACCAGAAAAGTAAAAGGAATAATACACATCCTTCAGTAGAGCATGATGATTCTTGGGGTATTGATAATGAAACACATTGAATAATCCTAAGATGATTGTGACACAATAACATGAATCTAGTGGACCAACACAAACGCGAGAGAAACAATCTGAACGCAATTAAAATCAATAATTATTTAATCATCAAAACTAGACATGGATGGCAATAGCAGGAAAAAAAATGTTCTTGGTACCGGGAGGGTGGGGCAAGGGGCCCTAATGTAACTGAAAAAGGTAGGCTTATAGACTTCATGAGGATGCAGACCACAGGCAAAGAAGAACAATAAAAATGAATCCAATTGTTTCAAGATGTCATCCTCAACATATACAGACAAACGTTTTTCTACAGAGATCTTTTTTGTGTTTTGATTATAAATACAGTAACTTGAAAAACCTATCCAGAGAACCCATCAGTTTTCTTCCATAAACTGAAAAGCTCCTGGGTTGGTCTTGAAGGGAGGTTAGAATTGCAGCAGTCTAATCAAAATTCTGCAGCATCCCTGATTCAAACGACCACACCTTGCTAGATAATTATTTCCTAAACCATGGAATTCCTCTGTCCTGGTTTTGTAGCATAGTTCCTCGCCATTTTGTTGCTACATTATTAGAGCTGTTTAACAGAAAGTTAAACCTCCAATCCATGACTAGATTCATCATCCTCTTGTTTTTGTTCTAGCTGTTCTTCTTCAATTAGTTGCAGTTCTAGTTGATGACTAAATTCATCACCAACATCATCATCTTGCTGTTCGTGTTTTTTGTGCTGTGGTTGATGTGGTTGCTCATTTTTTTTAGCATAACGCTCATTCAGTCCTGTTTGCTGATAAAACACTTGCCTTTGGACATTCCAGTTCTCTGTGATCCTCTCAATTTCATCTCCAAAAATTTCCCTATCTTCTGATATATGCTGTATGTTTTGGACATCTACTGCCATGCTTGCTTCTGTTAAAAAAAAAGCAAAGAAAAAAGAGAGTAGAAATGTGTTAAATTAAATACTTATTAGATACTGGGAACTTTGAAAGGGAAATATAAATTGGGAGAATTCAAGATATCTGGACCAAGTATATTTATCATGGTTTAGATAAAAATAACTGAAATGTGCTTCCAAGTTTATGCAGCACCATAAATGATGTAGATAAGAAATCATGGTTAAACACATTGACAATAAGAACAAGCACAGACTGATATGGAAATAATTAAGCACTCGAATATATTTAGAAAAACTCTGCCACGCTGGCCATTTATCCTAGTAGAATTGGAGAGTATAAACAAAAACTCCAATTAGATAAATTCAAAAAATCACCGACAAGTAAATGTAGCTTCTTTGGGTTAAAAAAAAGTGAATTGATACACTAATTTCGCATCTGGTAACAGCTAAAATGACTAGCTCTGCTAGGCAGCACAGATACAGGTCTATCAAAGAAAAATACACATTACTTTCATGAATTGATGCTTATTCAGTCTATAACTTCAAAAACAAGGACATGAGACGGATAAAAGAACATACCTCTGATGGCAAGTTTCTTGGCCTCTGCATATTCTGTTGACATGTTCTTGAGCATGTCTAAATCAAATTCCATACCCTGCAGATGCAGTTCAATCCACAAGCTTATTCAGAGAAGAAGAAGAAGAAAAGGAAAACCATGGCACCAACTGTTAGCATCGTAAAATCATTATACCTACAGTTAACTATTTTCAGAACAGGAAAAGAAGGTGAGGCCTATTTGCAACTATTGATCTAGTGGAGCCCGGGTAAAAGCTTCACATGAGGAGTAATGCAACATACCATGTCCATATGGAGGAACTGCTCAATCCGAGTATCATCAAATAACCTGTTATAAAGAAAGCAGTGGAGCAATAAGAGGATCCATAGAATATTTTCAAACCTGAAACCTGACTAATCATGCTATTAGATTGGAATAAATTATATCATTTTTAGGAAACATACTTCTTATATGCAACTTGCACACGAGCATCTTGCAATTCTGTGAGTTGGTTCACTGTCTCGCTGACAGAGCCTTCATTTAAGTCCACAAACCCAAAGAGAAACATGTTCTTTTCTAGCATCCTTTTGACCAAAACAGTTACTACTTTTATTCCATGTTCTTTTGCATTTATAACAAGGGTCTTGAGTTTCTTCAACTCTCCTGTCAGATAACAAGAAGAAATAAGATGGTGAAAAAGAGAAGGAAAAACAAAGCTTCAGCTAATCATAACTTCATTATTAGCATCACTTAATTCACCTCAATATGATCAAGCATGATGAAGAGCAATAAAATGCTTCCAAATGGGAGAGAGTTCACACAGAAAAAACTTAAAGAGTGTTCACTTTAAACGTAGAATCAAACCAATGAAAGAAATTAACCACGAGGAAAAACCCTGTTTGTTCATGGCTGAATACAAGGGTGGCCCCATAAAGAAAAGAATGGAAAAGGTGATTCATGACACCAATAATGATGAGTTAGTTTAAGAACTAGCAGGACTAGTTTGTCTGAGGTAACTTCCAATATTAATAAAATATTATAGTGCCAGAATCATACAAAACAACCAAAAGTCACACAGTAGTATGCAATCAATTAGTTCTAGTAAGAAGAATCAAATAATTAATGTGAAAGCCAATTTGCACATCACTTACCATTCAGATAAGCAACAAGGAAAACTAGAGCAACAGCTTCATAATATGGCACAGCACACAGTACAGCCTTATCAAAATAAACTAAACCTTAAAATCAAGTGCATTGAAGATAAAGTTCATGCAGAAAGTGCAGATATACCAAGAGAGAGGTAGATTTTGAAAGGAGGTTTGAATGGTTGAGTCTCATAAAGACAGTAAAGGCAATACAGGCCTCCTAGCCTTTGTGATAAAGATGTGCTAATCATGTGACCTGCAATTGATTGCATGTTGGTTAGCAAAATTTGCAACGGAGATTGAATTAAGAAAATTCTTGATTTACTTTTAAGAAATAATCATCCATATTTACTATGAGCACGGTAAGATTAAACAAGGTCTCGCTTAAATATGTCTCATGAAATCTGATGATAAACCAACGTGGCCCGAAAACTATCCAGACCCAGATGGAACTTGTCCATTATCAGAAACGGGCTTTATAAAATATAACCTAGGGCAACAATTTTTAAACTGAAGAAAAACTCACACCGACAACTGGTTTCTAGCAAGGACATTAATAGCTTCAAAGACAATACAGAAATCAAGTCGGTGGGAGCTCACCAATTGTATGAGCATACAATGACTGCATAAAGAAGGCCAATTTGGTAGGAGGACTAGCCTCAAAGATGTAGGTAAACTTCCTGGAAAGCCATACTCTTTTCATATCAGCCAAAGTTGTAAACTCACCCTAACAGTTCCCGAACACCACAACTGTTAAAACAATTAAAGCATAATAACCCTTCCTGAAAAACAATGACTAAAAAAAATAAAAACAGCCCAAAATAACAAATCCAAGTAAATACCTCAACAAACTCATTTATAAGCTCATCGATGTCCAACTTGAATGGAGACAGATCCATAACGCCAGGGACTCTTCAAATCTTAAAACACCAGGACAATATTAATTCCAGTATCCCTATGGAATTACAAAACAACATCAGCAAGAAAAACAAGAGCCAAAGTAACTATTGAGTTCAATCTCAAGATTTCAAATAGAGAAAGAAATCAAGAAAGGGACTAAATTCACATCTCTAATTTAACAAGAACAAACCCATGTTAACAAATGAATAAGAAATATCTTTGGATGGGTAAGCACTGAAATATACTTTTAGAAAGAATAAAAAAGTGGATTTTTTTGCCATAAAGGTCCTATCTTTATTCATGTAATTGGCGGGAGGATACTTGTGTAGTGTACATTGCAATTTAGAAGCAAAGAAAGCAAATAATAAAGGAAACCCAGCAACTTACGAGGAATAGTGAGACTAAATCCTATCTTCTTTTTTTGTCTGATGAGGGTGTGTATAAATACTTGAATTAAAATTATTGTGACCCAACCCACCATCCCTTCAATTGGCACGTGCAAGGTTGTCAAAATCGCAATTTTGACACGACACGGAAGTCGTTTCTAAACTCGGATCGTAAAATCATACTTGAAATTTTTTCATACAAAAATCATAAAATCACAGCTAAAATTGTGTAGGTAGAAAAATTGTAAATTTGTAAGTAAAATATTTTCGAATACAATACAGTACAATTATGGCCATAAAACTTCATTAGTTATGGTTCATACATGATTTAAAATAACTTACAAATACATTACAAAACAATTATGTCCATAGAATTTCATTAGGTAAAAACTAACAAATTTAAAACAAAGACTGGCATAGATGTTCCAATTAAATCACAGTAAAAATGATGAGAGCTTGTCATGCCTCAATTCTGAGTGAATCAGCTTGCTATTACAAAAGCACAAATTTGAGCTGCTGAAATTGGCTCTTGTTGCTTTTGGTTGTCACTGCAGGTGGAAAAAACTACCGAGATTGAACAGAACCTAGATACTCTAAGAGAACTGGAGATGCTCTGTGGCTGTTCAATATCATTGAATTTCCATTTTGGTAGTGTAAAGATGGAAGTTGTAAAGGGAGAAATTGGCAGTGGAAAGATGGCTGTTCAATATCATTGGATTTTATCATGGATCACTATGAGTGATCTTGCTTGCTTGAACTTCCACAAGCATAACCAACAAAACATAACTTGATTCACCATAGTAACAAAGAAATTGGAACAAATGCTATTGCAGTTATTATGAAGTCTACAAACTCAAACAACAAATGTCTTAACAGAAATAACATTGGCAAGTGGCATCTAGAAGCTGAATTTGTTAAAGATACAACATGACTAAGCAAACTAATAACCTGATGTTACACTTGGAAGTGGCACTTCGATTTTATACAATTGCTGGGACGCCAATGCCATGAGCTTATAAATCGTCATACAGCCAGAAGCAGGAGGAGATTTTGAAAACGAAATTCGAAATACCCATAAACACCGAAACCCAGAAACCCCAATTCGTAAATACCCGTAAATACCCATAAACCCAGAAACCTCATACACCCATAAACACCGAAACAACGAAAATCGAAATATGCATTAATTGATCAACACCGAAACCCAGAAATCCCAATTCTTTTAAGTTAACTAACCTTGAGAGGTGAAGAATTGAAGATTGATGAGAGGCAACGACGGCGACGAGCCGAGAGGAGACGACGGCGACGAGCTGAGAGGAGAGGATGATTTGAGAGATGAGAGGAGATCAGACGTGAGAGGATGAGAAGAACTGAAGAAGAATAAGGGAAAACTGAAAGGAAATTAATTAAGTTGTTTAACACTTAACACTTAACAAGACGAGATCAGCCCATATTTGGATTTTTTTTTTCATTATTATCATTATGTTTCTTTTCAATCCAATTAGGGTTGGATTTAATTTATTATAGTATTTCTAGTTTATCAAAATTAATTAATTAATTTTGAGAATGTAGAATAATCTTTTTTATTAGTGTTGATTATGTTTAACTTAGTAATATTTTGTTTTAAAAATTAATTTGCTTTTCAAGAAATCTCTTGTTATCATCACTGTTATAAAACATGTGCTAGCCTATAAATAATTGGAGAGAGGTGGTCAGAATTCATTGATTTTTAAAAAAACATTGTTCTTCAAAACATTTTTATTTTTACCTTTTAAAAGCTATAATTCAAATCTTGTATTGTGTCCTTCTCGAATCAAATTTCATAACAATGACTATCGCTATACACTACCTCAGGTATGGCTAACCACAACACAGTAACCAAAAAATTAAGTAAGAGTAAGAATGTGTGTGTTACTGCTTTGAAGTTTTGGATAACCAAACTCATAATTATTTCTTTCATGAAGATTAGAGCTAATTTCTTTTTACATTTTAAAAATATTTTTAAAACAATTTATTTTATTTTTCTTTGCTCCAAAATTATTTTTGTTTTGGGTGTTTTCTGATTTTTTGATGTGATGATATAAAAAATAAATTTTAAAATAAAAAAAAATATCATTTTATTGTTTTCTGATTCTTTGTATTTGTTTTCTTGAATAATATACCATTGACAAAGGAAAACTCAGAGAGAAGATCGAATTTTGAAGAAAATACAAATAGAAGGATTCGTTGTGCGACAAAAATAAAGTGTGATTGATCAGTCAAACATGAAAGAAGGCTATTTGTTGTTTATTGCAGAATTTCTCTAATTCTTTCGCTACTGTCACTTTTAAACCTTGACCCATGCTTTCTCGTTATATCTTCATGGAGATACGTACGAGTTCATTACAAATTGAACACGAAGAGTTCAATCTTGTGTTTGTGGCTCAAAGCCAAGCCGTCCGCGTACAGATGTTCCATTTCATTGAACCATGAAAATAATAGAAAAGCTTTGAAGTATTAAGGTTTAGGATTACAATGTCCACCCTCAAAGCCTTTGTTTTTTCCTGTTACAGGTTTGGTTCTCAATTATGTGGTTGCCTGGACATCAATAACGAGTCCGAGCACCTGTTAATGTTTACCCTTGACAATAGATAATTGCTAGGCCACAGCAAACAAAGTAAAAGAACTCATCAAAATCAGAAAAACTACTATAAAAATTGAAGTTCTCGTGTTCAAGCAATCTAGATCAAAATCTAGCCTATTGTTGGAGTAGAAGATTATAATCGAGACTAATAAAAAAACCTACAGTCAGAGACACTGAGCACTAAGATCTAAGACCCTCTACTTTCACAAGCGCGTTAGAAACTCCTGAGGCAGACCCGTACTGGAGCCAGTCCTTCGCGCACACAAGGGCTTCCACGGTTTCAGGTCTCAAAGAACTCCTGTACTCATCCAGCTCTTTGATCTCAGTATCAAATACAGAGCCAGGATCAGCGGTAGATACCTGCATGGTCAATATATCACGAGCCATTTTTGAAAGAACTGGGTATTGGAGCCTGTTCTCTTCCCACCATCTCAGTACATCCATCTCTTGGAAGCGGGGCAACAAGGACTCTTCCAAATACTGCTCCAGCTCCGACTTCATATTTTGACTAGTAGTCTCCACATAAGCATCAAAATCTGTAAGCTCATTGTATGAAATTTCTTCAGCCTTCATGCTGTTCTCAAAATTTCCATCTTCAGCATGAGCTGGCGTAAGAGGGAGAGGAAGTGCCGCATATTCAAGAAACAGCTCATGGAGCGCATCATCGACAATCTTAACATATTTGCTAGCTTCTTTACCATAGAATTTGACAAAACTGAACTCTATCAACTTCATCCTAAACCGAGGATCCAATACTACAGCAATTGCCAAAGCTAGGATGCACTCCTTCAAATATTTGTCAATCTTTTCTTGCATGATCTCAGCAAGACTGATGACAAAGGGATCCCCATGACTTGTAATAGAATGATAAAGCTCATGCATCTTCCAGACTTCGTGAAAGAATGTCTTTTGGTTTGGGTTAGTTCTAGAGGCAAGGAAGTTGGCTGCATCAAACAGAGGTTTCAAATACGTGCATATAATGTCAACCCGCTTCCAGTCTTCCATGGATGGAGCCTCTTTGTAATTAGGATCGGAAGTATCTAAGCAAGAAAATACTTCCTTCAACTCTGAAGCAGCAACCAACATTTGATACGTTGTGTTCCATTGAGCTTGGTTGTCAAGAGATAGGTCTTTTTCACTGGGGACTTGAAGCTGTTGCTTAAGCTCAAGGAACTTTTGCTCATGGAATTCTGAGGTCTTCACATACTTTACACTGTAACGGACTTTCTTAATGATCTCTCGCCCTGCCCATAGCACATCTTTTGCAAAATTACTTAAAGTTCGAGCACTGCAGTTCCCAAGGATTAACTGGCCATTAATGACAAGGGGATTTTTGACAGAGAGTAGAGATCTAAGATTTTGAAGCCCAGGCTCACCCACTGGATGATTGAAAGTGATAGAAAATAGCTTGCCTTCCAAACTCCAATCAGATAGGCAAGTAGCAACAGCATGGCTAAGAGCTGCATCTGAGTCAGGATTCGGTTCCATCACAACATTGAGAATCCGCCTCTGTGGCTTCCAATAACCATCAATGAAGTGTCCTGTTATAAACACATAACCTAAGCTTTGGCTAGATGTCCACACGTCTAGTGTAAGGCAAACACGTCCAGGCAAACCCTCAATGAACTTCATAACATTTTGCTTTTCCCTCAAGTAACTTGAGACACAATCTCCTTGGACAATATTAAAGCTCACCATGTCTAATCTTGGTTCAAGACTCTTGAGAAAAGTTACAAACCCAGAATGTTCAACCATGTGAAGAGGGTAATCATGCACTATCATCATTCTGGCAATTTCAGGGCGACAACAGTCCGAATCAAATGAAATGTAGGCTGAACTATGGGATCTGTAGTGATGCCTTGGTGGATCAGACACACTGCCATTTCCATTCATCCCTGGTGTACCAGGTGTTTGATGATTCCCCTGATTGCGTAGTAGTGCTAGACAAGTTCCCTTGGCAATGTGACGTTTAAGATGGCTGGTACCAGCTACTTTTGAACCTGTGCTGTATGCAAAGCTTTGCTTGCACTGCTTACAGAATGCCCTTCTACTTTCTGCGCTTACAGCTTCTATGGTGAAGTGTTCCCAAACCATGGACTTCCTTTTCCTCCTCTTGTTAGGCTGTGTTTCAGGAGCAGGCATAGAATGATTGTTTTCTTCAAGTGTTTCCATCTGGAATTCTGGAATAGTAATCAGCTGATTATTCTCTTCAAGGATTGTCATCTGGTATTCTGGAGTAATAATCAAGTGATTACTCTCTTCAAGGGCTGCCATCTGGTTTTCTGGAGGGGTCATCAGCTGATTATTCTCTTCAAGTATTGCAATCTGGTTTTAAAAAAATGAATTCCTACTTTATGCAGTGAAATAAAAGTAATGGCACATTTATTAAAACATTTGAACACGATGTAAAAAAAGGTTCTCAATGTAATGGTATCACAAATGGATTTCAGGCAAGAAGCATGGACAATTTAAATTGCTATGAGATATACTCACACAGAATATGCTCAACATGCTATGCAGACAACCACTGATATGAATGAACGGAGGCAAACAAAATAAATCAGCAAAAAACATTGTTGTCTCCGAGATTCTACCAGTCAATATAGTAACATATTATTTCAGAATTAGTTTAAATTATATGGGTGGGGGAGTGAATTAGGAAGAAAACACATGGGGATAAACTAGTGGTGAAAGACAACAGAAAGGGATAAATTGGGCACTTCAAAACAAGTAAATGTAAAAAAAAAAAAAATGGATTCACAAGACTAATCTGGAATGTGAACAAATCTCGAGGTCAGCATGGTCTTGCAGCCACTAGTTCAAGCCATTTGACAAGGCTTGGACCACTGTTTTGTAATTGCCATACCATGCAAAAATAAACACAGGTATAGTTGATCATTGTGAGACTGGAAACTTTCTCAGTCATTGAAAGGCGCACTTGATGGTAAGGAAATAAGTCCACAATTAATTTTCACCATCATCAGTACCTTATTTAACATAAACAAAAAAAGTTAATGCAAATATCCTCGAATTCCAACCTTAGTTTCTATACAAACTTGTAATATCAAATTCTTGTGGTAAATACATGTTCAACACATATACTATCAGTATTCCACATAACTTACCATCCCACCTTCTCAAAAAGAAGCATGGCCTTCCATATTACATTATAAACATCCTGTTTAACCATAAGGGCCTAGCTTTCCTGTATGCTTAGCTGCTGTTAACCATAAGTGCTAATCCACTGTTCCCCAATAGACAGGTTATAAGACCTACTGGTTGAAGGAGAGCCCAATAAACCACCTTTCTACCAAGTACTATGTTTGATGCCTTCAACACAAAATGGGCTCCGTATGGGAACTCACCTCACATGGTAAGGTAGGTACAATATTAAGATTCCAGTTTTAAGGACCCACATGGCTCTGAGGTTCAAAACGGGTATTTTAACCCCTCGAATAAACGCTTAAACAGGCTAAAAATGTACAAACAAAACAGCAAGTACATATCTTTTACAGTTATGCAAGAGATAGAGAAAAGAAAACCAAAAACATTTATTTAAAGGGATCAGCATGGGTCCAAAAACTCAAAACAAGTATTCTGCAAACAAATTATAAACAAAAAACAAGCCCTGATGATCATAAACAGGAACAAAAAGGAAAACAAACCAAGTATTCAAGAATATCACATCTTCTTGAGCAAGAACAATTAAAGAAAAGTCCAGATCAAAAGAGAGGAAAAGACATCAATCAATCATTAACAAGGACATAAATTTGAGCACGTAATCATTAATTAACAATTTTTCACATCATAATGGTCGTAAATTTAACAGTAATTCCTTAGTCAATCAATAACAACTTCACTGACAACGACTCACTTAATCAAGCAACAGGGTCTCACTAACTTAGCACAATCAAATAAAACCAGAAAACAAAACAGGGAATCAGGTGGGGGACTAGAAAAATCACAAGAGTTAAACGAAACAGAAGAAACTAGGGTTAGGAATAAGGTCTTACCGGTTGTAAAGACAGAAATATTCGATCTTTGAATGTGCAAGAAGCTCCGGCAGCGAGTTCCGGTGAGTCTCTGCAAAACCCTGGAAATTGGAGAGAGATCTATTTTGGGCTTGGAAGGAAACCCAAAACCCTAATTGGACCTAGAAGGGAAACGTTTTGTTTTAAGGATTCGAAACTTTTAAGGAGATAAGAAGGGACGGTAATTTATTTTTTTTGTCTTATGAGTGTGTGTGTGTGTGTATACATGTGGACTTTAACCTTTAGGATCCATGGTTGCTGATAAATACTGTACTCGAATTAAAATTATTGTGACTCAGCCCACCATCCCTTCAATTGGCACGTGTGACTTTAGGACTTTTTCTTGTTACGGAAATAGGTATTTAACCCCCATTTGGATTATTTATTATTGTTATTATTATTATTATTATCATCATCACTTATCATTGTGTTTCTTTTCAATCCAATTAGGGTTGGGTTTAATTTATTATAGTATTTCTAGTTTATCAAAATTAATTAATTAATTTTTAGAATGTAGAATAATCTTTTTATTAGTGTTGATTATGTTTAATTTAGTAATATTTTGTTTTAAAAATTAATTTGCTTTTCAAGTTATCATCACTGTTATAAAACATGTTTATAGATCATTGGAGAAAGTTTCTTTCATGAAGAGATAGAGCTAGTTTCTTCTTATGTTCTGAGAGTATTTTAAAACAATATATTTTTTATTCTCCAAATGTTTTTCGGTGTTTTTTGAGATTTTTGATGTTCTAATATAAAATAAATAAATTTTTAAAAATAATATATATATATTATTTCAATGTAATTTCAAATAAAAAATATTAAAACTATGAAGTTTAATTATCAAACAATTCGATACTAAAAGATAAAAAAATATGAATCAACCTGAGTTCACCTACTAATCCTCCGACCAAGGGCACGAGATTATGATAACCTATGAAATACAAATTGATTTATCCAACATTTGATTTATCAATAAATTATGATAAAAGGGCACACTAAATCAAGATCTCAACTTTCAGAAATAATGATAAAGATCTCTAAATAAATAAAATATTGATGGATGAAATTGAATAAAAAATCCAAAAGAAAAGAAAAGAAAAGAAAATAGACTAAATTTGACAAAAATAAAGTAAAATTAAATGTCAAGAGATGAAATTAAAAGCATAATTCAATTATGAAAAGGATATAAAAATAATAGTAAAAAAAAGGATAAAAATTTATATAATAAATAATTCACCTGGGGACTAAATTGTGGAAGAAAGTAATAATAAAATTATTATCATTTTAAAGAGTAAAAAAACAAATAAAATGGCATATTTATATTTTGACGATGAGAAAAAGTGAGAGAAAAAGTGTATTTTTTTACTAGAGCTAAACTACTGTGTTGTTGAGTAGAAGTACATCACTATGTAAGGTAATATTTTGAAGTAAGACGACACCTCACATGTCTTTTTAGGGCGTGAGTGTCGTCCATGTGATAAATTACTACTATGCTTCTGATGATACACCTATGTTCTGAATTATTCAAACCTATTATAATAGAGACTAATCATGAGATCAATTGCCTAATTTTCTTTTTGAAGGGAGGAGAAAACCAGCTAACGAAGTGATGAGAAGGGTCACTGATCTACCTATAAATAATAGTCTTTGTACTCCATCTACAACTACCTGTAAACATAGATCAAAAGATTTCTCTCAATTTTTCTCTTATTTTGAAGTTGTATTGCTGCTACATTGAGAATTTTTTATGTGTTTGAGCAAAATGACTAAAAATATTTATAATCTAAATTTTTGTTGTTATGTGTATTTATCATTCGATTATATAAAATATATAATAGTCCACTTACTAAAACATGTTTTGCACGAGTTAGTAATCTTTTATTTTTAAATAATATTTATATTTATTTTAAGACTAAATCACTCCCAAATCAACTAAATAATAACTAAAAAATCATTTTGAAATGATAAAAAAACCCAAATGATAATTTTAAGAATTTTGTTTTTAAGAGTAATTCAATATTTACAATGGGGTGTTAAGATGTAAGAAAATCAAATTATCTCTAACCAATATCCTTAATAAACTGTATTTTTAGGGAAAATGAAGCCTTAGTATCGTGCATTAAAAACAGTAAGAGATTGAATTGTCCCTTTTCAATCTCATGTTTACCAATAAAATATGTGAAAAAGACTATTTTACCCCAAATCAAAAGTTCATTGATATTTTGTTAAAACAAACAATAATAATTACATTATCTGTGGCTTTCATCTAAAAAAACAAAATAAAACTATAATAATTACAGATAATGCTGGTAAGCAATAATATTTGTGTTGAAAAGTACAAATTATTTTAAAACAAATTAACATAAAAATCAGCATGATCATAATGATTTTTTATATGTTTAACGACATTGGAAACATATATATTGTAAACGGATATTTGGTATGTGTCAATCAACTGACATGTATAGTAAACTAACATAAGTCTACAATCACAGACATGTAAACTCAAAGGAGTGTTTCACAATTCGTTTTAAAAGTATTCTTTTAAAAAAACAGTTTATTTTTTTTAAAAAAAATAATTTTTTAATATTTTTAAATTATTTTCATGTAATATTATAAAAAATAAAATAAAATATTTAATTTCGGATTTGTGGCCCCGTGACCATCATTCAACTTTTTGTCATTCGATTTTTTAAAAGTGTTTTTTTAAAAAAATATTTTTATTTTTTATATTAAATTAAAAAAATGATATTTTTTTTATATATTGATATAAAAATAATTTTTTTTAATATATTTATGAACAAAAAAAATTCAAAAAAAAACCCGGAGGACAGATTGGAGACCCCAAGTTAGCTTTCAGTTTTAAGTTTTTAACAATGCGCGAATTAATTGGGCCATATAAGAGTCCTACGATGACTGTAAGCCCAATGTAAGGTTCTCCAAAAAGTTAGAATAGAGGGACCCACAAGGAGAGAGTTCTCGCCCATCTCAAACTGATTAAACCGGGTTCACGAGAAGAGAAACAGATCTAGAGTTTGGTTTTGCTTGGCTTCACGATTCAGCAATTACGAAGACAGAAAACAAACCCCAAAACTAAAAACAGAAATTTAAAAAGGAAAACAAACCCCGTTACTACCAACCCCGTTAAATTAGAATCATTTTGTTACCTCTAAAAAACGGAGCACAAAAGCCCACATTTTCTTACACATGACAACAAAACATAGCCATTCCTGTAAGAATTTTGACTGTACAAGGAAGGTAACCCCCAGAAGGGGGTATTGATGGACTGGTCAGGGTAATGGGAACCACTTGTTTTTTCTTTTCTTTTTTTGCTTTTGGTATGGTCGTTTAGATTGCTTTTTTAAAAAATGGTTTTTTTTATTTAAAAATGCATTGAAATGATATATTTTTTACTTTTAAAAAAAATTATTTTTGATATCAAAATAATCTGAAAATATAAAAAGTAAATTTAAATTTAAATTTTCAAAATTATTTTTTAAACTCCAATTGCTAAACATAGAGTTGTTTTTAAAATGAATCCAATTTGGGGTTTTCGACCTTGGACAAGGCGTTGGAAAATAATGGTGTTTTGTAAGTCTTGACCATGACCCAACTGAGAGGGGGGGGAAAGGTGCTAACCTATCATATTATTATGATGGTTAGGTGAGGAATTGTATATTGTTGACTGGATTATTTAGAATTGAAAGTCTTGGCTGATCAAATGATTTATAAATTTGTCTATTGAAATGGGATCTGGGTACGTGGCCTATTTTTATTGAACGGAAAATTGATGTATTTGTCCTAGAAATAATCATATCAAAATGAACAAATAAGCATATTAGTCTAGCGAGATCTCCTAGTGTATGTTGCGATGACAAAAATCTTATAATATATATATAATAGATTTCAAATTTAAGTTAGAATATATTTTTTTTTATAAAAGTTTAGAATATTACTCGTTCACATAAATCTTTATATTTTTTCAAAAAATGATTTCATTAAAAACAGAGATCCTAGATTAACCGTGATGCAATCTAAGTTTGATCAACTCTTCCGGTTTGCATCCGGCAAGTGAAAAAAGAGAGAAGGGAACTCGTTCCTAGTCAAACAACAAGAACTAGGACACAATCATGATCCACTTGACAATCAGGAATTGGGAGTCACAGATTTCCTCGATTATGAGACAACACTTCTCTACATTATATCCATCAAAATTCATTACCCGATTGTCGAAGAAGACATATTTTCCACTTGCTCCTTAATCTGTGGCCCAGATTCCCTGGAACGAAGGCAACCTATTTTCCACTTGCTTTTAGCTGTCTGGTATAGGACTGTGGTGCTGAAGGTTAGGATAAGATCAGAAATAATCTGTTGTTTGGGCCTCGTGATCCATTGTGATCCAAGCCCATTCCCTGGATCGAGCCCGACGTGGGTCGGTCTATAAAACATATACCATCATTTGATTGTTCAAACCTTTTTCTTTTTCTTTTTCTTTTTCATCATTCAGCATGGCAGCATAGGAAAATTTATTTCTCGTAAATGATGGCCGAATGGTAAGAAATTATGACTAAAATGTTTTGTGATTTTAGATTCGAGCATGTAATTGCTAATATAAAAATCAGGAAACGTCCCTACAAATATAAATTGCATTTTGTTTCAGTAAATTGTTTAAGAAAAAATCCAGTAAGAGTCGAAGTAATTTTGTTTGCTCTCTTTTTTTATGAAACAAATGAAGGTAATCCTATCACATGTTTGACAGCTCACAGTCACAGATTAATGAAGATAAACCAGAGGGGTTTTGCAGCTTCATTTTCAAGGACTTTATGTAGGATAAGGTGGCGACAACGAGGTCCCCCGTCTTGGACCATCGTCATGGCTGTTTGGGATCTCTCTCGTCTTATTCCCGGGGACAATACACAAGTGTTTGATAAAAAATCAGAATTAAAATATTTATTTTCTTTGAAATTAGTCCTATAGTAACTAATATAATAATTATTAAAAGCTTATATGATTGATAATTTAAAGACTTCTGAGATTAATTAAAATGTATATTAGTTGATCCGGACATCTATATTTATAACAAAAGAAAGATACACAAGCCTTTACAACCACCACGCTGACTTTACAGCAATTATTTTGGCTAATTATACAAGCAAGATTAATCAAAAGCGATTATTCATGATTAGCTTCCATAAAAATTCAATTTAATTTTGTTCTTTTTTGTACTAGTTTATATGTGGCTTTAATAATTTTGCCTGACAGTTGTAAAGACTTTAATTTCCATCACTGTAGTTGTTTTTATATGATCAAATTTAGACGGGCTTTGTTGAAATAACAATTTCAAGAATACTGTTACGTATAAGTGAGCTTTCACCCTCCCATTTGAAGGATAGATTTCCACTCGTGATGATTAACCAAAACAAAATAGAGGGTTTTTAGAAATCTTATTTAAAAAAAAATTATTCAATGATCATCTTAAATAAACAAGACTTTTTTACATAAAAAATAATATTCAAGCACCGCAAGCGTATTTGAAAAACAATAAGAAAATAGAGTAACATGTTTGATTAGATTAAATATGATGATTTTATTCTGATTAAATGTAAAATAAATAAATAAAATAAGGCAAAATCATGAAGATTTATCTAGAAATAAAATGAACTAGATGAAAAATTAATGATAAAAGGGAAAGGGAGGAAGATTCATTTAAAAAACAACCAAATCTTGAATGACATAACCAAAAGACCGACTAATTTTACTCTTTTATTAAAAAAAAAGATCTTATAAAAGGAGTCGAGCAAACTTAAATTAACTTGCTAAATGTATAGTTTATATCATGAGATCAGAATAACATGATGATATCAACTCACATAACTTTTCAAATTGATAATTCGGGTCATTAGATCAAAATAATCTAGTCTAGAAAAACCTATAAAATTCAATCCTCATCTAATCAAATGTTTAAGAATTAAATAAAAAGAAATCATTTTTTTAAAAGTATAAAAAAATTATTAAAAGAATAAGGATTAAAATTTAAATAAAAAATAAACTATAGAACAACATCAAAATTTTGATCGAAATGTGAAATTGAAAGGAGAAATTTATATAACAAAAGGAGTAAAAAAAGAATCAAAATAGCAAGGGTCAAATTGAAAAAAACAACATATCACAAAATTGTTTGATTTATTTTTAAAAATATCCTTGCAAATAAAAAATAAAATGTGTTAATGTGCATAGTACGTGATGAATTCTATTGATTTATATTAAAATATTCATTAAAAATATATATTAAAAACTGAATGTATATTAAAAAATAAAACTATCTTACTTGAAAATATAATGATAAATTAAAATATAAAGGCTACATGATCAATTCTGGCGGTTCAGCCATCCATTTTTTTAAGTGAAAGTCAAGTGATTTATGCTTAAATTAATTCAAAATCTTTGATTTATTGATTTATGTTTTAATCCTTACACGGATTTAACTTTTTAGCAGAAAAAGATTTTA
Source organism: Salix viminalis (assembly GCA_029228465.1). Lineage (NCBI taxonomy): Eukaryota > Viridiplantae > Streptophyta > Magnoliopsida > Malpighiales > Salicaceae > Salix > Salix viminalis. The sequence continues at coordinate 3,540,233 of CM055431.1, forward strand.
AAAATCTATTACGATTTAAAAAAAATCCTTTAATATAAAAAAAAATCCATTAAAAACACCCATAAAGTTAAAAAGAAATATTTCAACTTTCATGTTTGGGATTTTTCATATAATATAATTAATTGTTAAGAATCTAATTTTTATTTTAAGTCATACACAAGGCACCAACCAAGTCCTTAATTTGTCAACTATTGTCTCAGAATTAATCTAATAGAAAAATAGATGAGAGGTTTAAAGTAACAGAAAAATTAGAAGTAAAGTGATTTTTAAATGCTAATTAAATAACCAATTTTTAATAAAAGAGGAATAATCGGCGACTTTAAAATGTTAATTAATTAACAACCGAAACCTAAAAATTTAACAGAAAGACCCATTTTCAAAAACAGTTCGGCCCACTTAGCCTAAAAAAATATAATAATGAAGTTTGAACGGATATTAATGGCATGATGGTTATTAGTCTAATGCGATTAATTAAATATTAATTATTGACCTGATATTAATGAAATCCTGTTGTGTAGTTAACTAATAATTATTGACTCCGTTAGATCAATGGAATGATGGTTATTCATTAATCCGAATTGAAAACAAATGTCAAAAAGGGATGACTAAATCTTAAGAAAATCAGAATTTAATTTTAGATTTAGAATAGAAAAGCAAATAAAAAATAAAATGTGTTAATGTGCATATTACGTGATGAATTCTATTGATTTATATTAAAATCTTCATTAAAAATATATATTAAAAACTGAAAGTATATTAAAAAATAATCTTATCTTACTTGAAAATATAATGATAAATTAAAATATAAAGGCTACACGATCAATTCTGTTGGTTCAGCCATGCCCAGGGTCGTATAATTTTCTTAAATGTAAGAAAAAAAAATATAAAGGAGTTATATATGTGTTTTTTATAATATTGTTTTTTTAAGTTTTTTTATTCAAATAATATATTTTTATGTTTTAAAAATTATTTTTAATATTAAGATGTGAAAATATCTAAAAACATAATATTTTTTTAAAAAACCAACAAACAGGGTATAAATGTTATATCTAAGTCACCTCGAATAGTGAACCATAGGACAGGGTTAGAAACCTGTTAAACTCAATTTTTTAAGTGATAAAAAGGAACAAAACACCCTACGACAGTTAATCTTGGTGAATAGACACGTGCATCTTCCATTGACTTGTGTGCTCATGAATTAATTGATTAAGCAGCAAATTTTATATAAAAAAATGATTAATTAAGAGGAACTAAATTAAAAATAATGTGGAAACTCACCAACAAATTAAATAAAGCAGTAAATTGAAGGAGGTGGGTAGCTAGCATGAGAGAAACTAGAAATTGGGAAGGGGAAAGACAAACTTGTGGATTATATCAACTAGACAAACCTCCTTTCAATCGTGTCGGGCATGTGTTGTTAGTAGCAGAGAGAAAAGAGCCAGTGATATACTGACAAAAGAGAACATGCATTTCCATGCAACTGTCGCCATATCTACACTCGTAATCATTCTTATTTTTATTGCATTTTGAAAAATATAGTCGAATGTATGTGACTACGTGTTTTTATCACCTTATTTTATGCAAATTGCGATGAGAAATAAAAGAAAATATTAATTATATATATATATATATATATATATATATATATATATATATATATATATATTTGTGTGGGTGCGTGTCGAGAATCACCTGAGAGCACAATCCACTCAATGGATTTCGAAATTCGAACAACAAAATTTAAGTCAAGTCAAGCTTTTTGTTTTTTCCTTTAAATTTTTGGTCACTTGAAGCTTTTTTTTCTTCTTCCAATATGATCATTTCACATTAAGTTGACCTGGGTTAGGTTTACTGTTTTTTATATAATATAATTAATTGTTAAAAATCTTTTTATTTTATTTTAAGCCATACACAAGGCACTTACCAAGTCCTTGATTTGTCAACTATTGTCTCAGAATTAATCTAACAGAAAAAATAGATGAGAGGTTTAAAGTAACAGAAAAATTAGAAGTAAAGTGATTTTTAAATGCTAATTAAGTAGCCAATTTTTAATAAAAGAGGAATAATCGGTGACTTTAAAATGTTAATTAATTAACGAGCGAAACGTCCAAAATTTAACCGAAAGACCCATTTTCAAAAATAGTTCGGCCCATTTAGCCTAAAAAAATATAATGAGGATTGAACCAAAGTTGTTAATTCTGTTCCGTTTCGTCTAGAATGACTCATCTAGAATGACTGATACATTTTGTTCTAATTCAAAAAAAAAAACCGAAGTAAATTTTATCTCGCTCAGAAATCTTGGTCCCGTTCCGGAAATTCCATCCAAATTTAGGCCAAACGTTCCAGTTTCATTCCGTCCATTTTGTTTTGGCCAAATAGTATTTTTTTTTGAAAATAATGAATAGAGTTACAATATCAATCATATAATTTAATCCGACAGATTATATTGAGATGAGATTTTATGAGTAGTCTCTTAACATATTAATACATATTATGTTAAAATTTTAGAGCAATCAAAGAATGTAATAACATTGTGATATTGATGATTATATTCTCGTAATATTATACAAGCTCATAATTTTGTTCAGAAAAATCATTTTATTGTGTTTTTTTTAGATTAAAATTTCTCAATTTCGTTATTCAACCATGAGTTTATTATGAATTGAACTTTATAATTTGATTTGTTTTATTTAAGGTTATCATGATTTTATAACGCATGTCACACATTTGAAAGGTTAACCTAGGTTACCCCTAATTGATTCCTTATATTGTTGTTTCAATATTTTTTTAAAATGTCAACTTGATTTTTTTTAATTAAACTATATTTTTATCATTTTTCCATGTTATATTTGAATTCATCAAGCCTGTCGAGTTATAGCAGTTAAATTTTTTTTTTGTTTTTTACTTATGATTGAAATTTAAATTACACAATTCTAAATAATTTTATTTTTGGATTTGAACTAAATTTGTTTTCTTGAATTAATATATAACGGAGTGCTCAAGTTAAGCGAATAAAATCCTGATTGCTCTAAATTATTACAAGGTGAGTACACTCTAAATCGAGCTTAAGATCTGATTACAGATCTGAATCATTTGTTCAAAGTCTTGATTTTAATAGAAGTGAAATAATAATAATCATAGCATGTATTATTATAGATAGTGTAAATATGAAGGAGGTCAATGGCAACATATCTTTCCATGGCAGCACAAAGATACCATGCACCCTATAAACATTGATCGAAAATAAAGATGGAAAACATTATTATTATAGTGTTAAATCAAATCAAATCAAACAATACGAAGTATTTTCCGATGAAAAGATTGGCGTTAGCAAAGTGATTGCCAGCTGTATATATGTGTGTGGGTGTGTTATGAGCATGATTCCACTGACTCCCTCCCAAGAGCATGCGTACATATGCAAATTAATATTGTTAAGTGTTCGTGAGTTGGACACCCTCGCTTTTGTTGTAATATTTTTCCACGTAGCTTGGGATTTTTATTTTTTGATGAATCGAATCTAATTCTGTTTTATTTTTTATTTTTAAAAAAATCATGCCAAGATTAAAAGATTTATAAGAATTTCATCTACCACAATTTTAACTTATAAAGCTTGAAACGACATGTGTGTGTGTATATAAATATACTACTTTGTTAATAAAAAGGTTTTTAAACAGGGATGGCGATAAATATTAACAGATCAAATTTCTATTATATTTCTATTCAAATAATTATATAATAAATAAAAAAATTCAGATATTCATATAATATTAATCAAGTTTCATATATTTATACAAGTATTTATTATTTGAGTAATATTTATTATTCAATATGAAATAAAATAATAATATATATTAGAAAAATGCCTATTATAAATTCAACACACTTATATGTGTTTATATCATATTGTATTAAAAAAATATAAATATTATATATATCAATTTTACGCAAATCTCTAATTTAGCTAGGCATTAAAATACAGGTAGAAATTAAAATTTCTACAACAAAGCGAACTCCGTCCCGGGAAAAACGGTGTATCATCAACACCCACGCATGTTCCCATGGTGGGGTCACCCTCACATGCTTCCGTGACACAAACTTCATTTATGGTTTAATTTACGCTTAATTCAACATTAATTTAGGGTTTCCATCAAGTCGAACCAATCACACCTGCAATTATGGAGTGCTTGTGCCTCACGCGCTTGAAAAATTGAAGCCAGTTGAAAACAATTGTTTCGGACCAATGCCGAGTACATCCAAATTACAGCATATATGCCATGGAATGTCTTTTGTTTAATTGTAATAAGTTTGTAGCAACTTCAGTTTGTTTTCAACAAATTTCGCTTTAGTCCCTCTAGTTTAAAGCAGTTATTTTAGGTCCCTAGTTTCATTTTTATTTAAAAATTGATTCTTATTTGAAAGCTTGTATGATCCTTATATTTCCCACAAAATAAAATTCAGATATAATAATAATAATAATAATAATAATAATAATAATAAGAACGCAATCAGATTTCTATATGATTATACATGTATGCATGTATATGTATATGAATATAATATCTATTACTATTTATGATGTGTGTTTTTAATTGTAATCACTTGTAATGTATAACTGACTCGTTACCGTTATAATCATTATGTTTTATTATAATCCTTAAAATTACAAATAGAAATCATTATCCAGAATTTATTGATAGAAACATGTCATTAGAAAGTATATCATCGTTGATGGCATATATACCGGTAATTTCATTGATGATTTTTATACCAATAGATATAAAAAAGAATTATTGCCATCAGTCCTTCAAAAAGGACTATCCAATATCCTATTTGTTAGTATTAAAATTGTTAATATAATTATGTGCTGCACTTTTTTTAAGAATGTTGGAAACAGATTTTTAAGGTTTGTTTGTATTTAAAATTTATGTGCGGGATGATCTACATAAAGTACATCAATTCAATTTCCCATTTCCTTCTTATTTTCTTTTTAACAAAAAAACAAACTACACTATCTCCAACCACCACTACCACTCACTTAATTTCTTATCTCTCTACTCACCTCTCATTGAAAAATATTCATACATATAAATTCATTTTTTTTTAATTTTAAAATATAATCACACCAACTTAACTAAGTCCTGGTGAGCAAAAGGTCAATGATGTTAGTCGAAAGCAAAAAATAAAATAATATAAGAATAAGACCGAGAAGAAGACAATTTGCCAATTTCATATTATCATATTATCCCTAAAAGAAAATAAAGTCTTAATATCATATTATCACTCTTTGCCAATTTCAAAAACAAATCCAAATGGAAATAAGAAAAAAGATTGTACAAGTCAATTTTGGATTACCTTGGACAAGAGTTTGCAGAGAGAGAGCGTCACCACGAAGAAAGAGGCAGGAGACAAAGAACGTTGGACACTGAAGAAGGAGAGAGAGGTCAATTAGTAAATTAATACCATTTAATTGTTATCAATTTTATAAAAAAAATATTACTCTAAAATTCCCAACACAACAATGACAATTGATAAAATATGATCATTACCCCTTAAATAATGTATAGTTTGTTTTATTATAATACACCTAAGTTATAAAACCAAAATCAATCACATCAAATTATAAACAAACTCAACTTATTCAAGTCACAAAGAAACCCTAAAACAGAAATCAAACTTCAAATTCTTCATGAAATGGTTGTAAGACATTACAATTTACAAGCAAACTACATACACTACAAATACTAAATAACAACACATTATTTAGTTTTTTGATGGAGTTACCGATGAAAGAACTTTTTAATATTTTAATTATCTTATTATATCAGGTTTCTCCCCGATTAAAATTATTTTGCCTTTACTAGCACTAGAAATTTCCGACAAAAAACCTTTCTGTCTCTAATAATCTAAAATTACTGATGAAAAGTTTTTTGTGCATAATTTCATTGATAATAGACAAAAATAATTTTATTAGACATGCATGACTCAACGACATAATGAAGCCCTTTTCCCACCAAGAACCAAGCACGTACAGACCCTCCAAATAAGCTAAAAACTTGCATTAGTGGCCCAAACAGCTAGAAACGAGTTAAATAAAATCAGCAAAAGCAAGCATCTAAGAATTTGAAGAGATACAAGAAACGTTTTGCTTCTTAATAGCTTGATGTCTCTAATGGGACACTCCACGAACTCGAAGGTTGAGTTGTTAAGATTTGGAATTCTCAGACAAGAACAAATATAGAATAATTAGGATTTATTTAGGAATTAAAGGCTATATATCCCGGACTAATTAATAATTGATACTCGTTATTTTTTTGTGCAATTTCTTATTATTGTTTTTTTTTAAAAATACAATATTTAGATATATTTTTAAATATAAAAATATCTAGAAAAACAATGTTACTATAACACCAAATAATATAGCCTTACAAAAAAAAAACGAAAATGGTACGCTCATGTTGCCATTTTAAGGCGCGTAGGGGCTAGACTTTCGGTCCAACGCATGGACAGATCTGAAGGGGGACCCATTTATTTAAAGGCCCTCACAAGGATAACCGTCACCGTCAGATCTGGCTGTTGAATCAGGACCGCACATATATTAATGGCAGCTTTTTGATATTTTAATCAAAACATTTTGGTGGTAGTGAGGGGATTAGTTGGATCAAGAAAAAAGAGGCAGCTTTCCTTTAAAAACAGTAGTAGAAGGAAGGAGAGTGGAAGTTAGAAAACTGCTACGAAATGTTTTTAAAAAAAAAAAATAAAGATGGAGTTTGGCGGGGTTCAGTAATCTTAGGCCCAATATTCTTCTTGGGATTGGTGGTAAAAAGGACCTCTCCAATCCGCTATAAGTACAAGCCGTTCTCGCCCTAAACACCACACCTCCCTCTCATTCTCTCTTCTATCCCCTATATATTTCGAATCATCTTTCTCTGCTCGCCCTCTTCCTGCCCTTCCTTTCTCTTCACAGACCTTGCTAGGGTTTGTTTATAGCTTTGAAGCTTCTGGAATGTATAAATCTGTTTTTGTGGCTGCCTGTCTGTGTGTGACCCTCTTTGTATTCTTCCACAGCTTTCTTGAACTGCACCTATTTGGATCGATATTGTTGTTGATGTTGCCGTGCATGCCATGGCCATGTATATATGAGATTGCATTTTTGTTGCGGTTCAATAAAGCTGTGGGAAGATACGAACAGGATCAAAGAAAGTTTGTGTTATACCTCAGCGGACTCTACATCAATGATCAGTGTATAAGGTCTCTGATCGATCTTTTCTGGTTTTTCTCGGCTAGATATATACACGATCTCTTGGATCCAATTGGTTTTAGGGTTTCTGCAAAAATTGAATAAAATTGTATGATGTTAATTGATGCTTGCAAATATTCATGACGATTTCGACAATCTCTTGTCTCTTGCAAGTTTCGTGCTTTGAAGGAGAGCAAGAAGGGGTGGATAGATTTCTCAGTCTTTCTGCTAAAGAGTTTTCCTTTCTTGAATGAAATGCCATTTCTGATCCACCTACATGGAAGGAAATTTTATTTTTTTAATATTTATCAATGTTTTAAGGGTATTTTTTGTTCGTTGATTATTTTGACTATTTATTTTTCTAATGCTAAAACAGATCTTACAGCGTTAATGATTATGTTTCGCACTACAGAGATTCACAGAGTATCTTGTACGCACAGCTTCCTTCCAACAGTGTTCTTCCATTTGTACTTGCATCAAAAGGAGGCCACACAAAGTTGGATATACTTTGCACGAATCATTCTTCTTACTTCAGATTCTTGTCTCTGCTTAATATCTTTTGATGACAACTAAAATCTTGGATTTTTTCAGCTGATTTTACAGCACAGTAGTGGTGTTTTAGATCGATTCACCAGGTAAATCTTTTGTAGCAATAATACTATCAGTTTACAAGGGCCATATATTTTGATCGCCCATTTATAAGTGTTTGTACCGTGTCGGTTGATACAGTAATTGTCAAGTGCAGTCTTTTATTTTTGTATTCATCTGATCTGAAGATTCCTTTTTCATGATGAGGGTGATATGTAGTCTGTTGATGATTTGCTTCGCTGTTTTTTTGTTCAAATATAAATTAAGCTTTATTGTGTATCTTTGATCAAATTAATTTAAGCTTGCTTTTCATAGCTAAGGATATTTGGACCACTCAAGTTTCCTATATTGGCTTCTCATTATGGAATTGACCATCGCCTACAAACCCATTCAAGCCACCAATTTCAACACTAACTCCATTGCTAATATTGTTAGGTGAAGATTTAATGGAGCGCCCATAAACATATATAGAGAAATTAAACTTGTGTAACACTCGCTGTATTTCGGTTTCTAGCTGTAAATGAAACGAACAGAATTGGAGTTTAAATAATGCTAAAACAAAGCTTTTAGAGGCTAGCAATTAGGGTTTCTTCTTCTTCTTCTTCTTCTTCTCTTTAATTAGTTTTTTTCAAACTAAAACAAGTAAATGGCAAGGAAAAATACGATCTACAGAGAACAAGATTTTACCTTCTCTTTTTAGGGCTGACATACACTTTTCTAATCAGATCACAGGGCTCATGCCTTCTCCTTTGGATAGTAGAAACAATATATCTTTCTTCTATGTACAGATGAATCTTGAGCCTTAGAAATGATGACATACCTAATCTCCAGATGCAAAATTAAGCTTCCGCCCGTGAATAGTACACAGCAATGCAATGAACGTGATGCAGATAACAAAAGAAAGAAGAAAAGAAGTCGGGCCTGGTTTCTTATGAGCTTAATTAGCTGGAAAAACACATCCGATTACGGGGACCTGAATGATACATCCAATTGTTACAGGCTATCCAATCCTTTGTTGGTTTATACATATATTGAACAGGTCATGTTTGCATAATGATGCAAATTAATTTAATTACATTTTGGGGTGCATCTCTTAATGTGGCCAGCTAATCCAACACAAATTTAATCAATTAATTAATCACCAATCTTTTTGGTTAGCTGCAAGCGATTCAATAATAACCAATCAAGGATGACCCTTTGCTTTATTATTTTGATTTCAAAAGTGTGATGAATAATTAATTATATCATTTTTAAGTAGAGGGGACATGCTCATTATTTCCACTAATCATGCACTCTTAAAGGAAAACAATCAGGATCACCTATTGGGTCTGGCTTGTCTTATTTTAGCTTTTCTTTAGGGGAGAAGGAGATGGGAAAGGTAGATTTTCTTGTGCTTTGTGAACGTGAAAGGAGAGATGTGGGAATTAAAGAATACCTAATCACAAGAAAATATTATTGTTGAAAATCGATGCACATTCTGCCTCTATGGTGCTGTAACTTTTTGTCCTGGTGCTTAAATTAATTGATGAATCTGATAGTCATTTCATTAATTATTTTAAGGGTCTAATTGATAAGCTTGATTATCTCTTTTGTTTTGAGACAAGAAAGGGAATAAAAGCTGACACGAACCCTTAATTATTTGTGATTTTAAAAACAATTTCATTTTTTCTTATATAATGATAAATGCCAACTGATTATTGTCCTGTATTGGGAAAAAAAGTTGTGCAGAGCAAAAATGCATTCTTGCAATCTTAAATTTGAAAATAAAAAACAAAAAATTTTTATTTTTTGAAAAGATAATACTCGCAGGACGATGATACTAAGCGAGAAGCAGGTATGTATTTAATTTATTTATATATACAAGGGCAGTCCCACACGTGGGCAAGTGCTTGTAAGTTTCAAGTTAATTTTTCAACTATAAAATTACATGCATGCATGCATATAGATGCCTATATGCCAGCAATAATTTTGTTTAAAAGCAGGCAAAAAAGAATATGGTTTTTGCAAATGGAGTTTACATAAATTGGATTGGAGTAGGTCATTAATTAAAATAAAAATAAATTAAATAGCTTAGAATTAATGCCTCCGATCGAATTAAAGACTTTCTTTTGATGTTCCCCACTTTTTTATTTGCAAAGAACACAGCTCCATTTGGAGAGTCAGCACAGATTATAATTTATAAGGAATCCATCATATCCTTTCCCTGATTTAGGTGACATAACAAAATCTCAAAATTAGAATCATAGCTGGCAATATAGGCCAAACTGAAGTAAAGTTTCAGCACTGAGAGTTGCAACCATGCATAAACAGTAATATATATATATATATATATTCTTCTCTTTTACACGGTGTGCTAAGTACTGATCATTCATGCCTATTGATTTGCTGTGTGCACACGATTTTAACCGAACTTTGCCCTATTTTACTTTCCTTTTAGGGTCAACAAAGTTTCCATTTATCGTTGTTGTTGTGCACTCACATCAAATAAAAAAGGCAAAGCAAGCTTTTGCGTTTCATAAGGTGCTTCATGACCAATTGTTGTAATCGTAGAGCAGCGATAGTTCTGTATCAATAGTGACGTGACTGTTCCGTTCCCCCACCACATGGAAGCAACAATATTTTGCTTGGCCCTGCCATTTCCCTTTCATGTTGCCCATGGTTTATTTTACTTTCCTTCTAGGTTGATTTTTCTTTTCATATCAATTGAAATTGTATAGAATTTATCCTTGATGGTCTTTTATCATGTGATCTGGAGTTAAATTACAGTTAAAGGTGAGTGAAATGGGGAATTATGGACTATATGTCCAGCTAATTATTCAACAAGGGAATCTTTCGTGGCTAAATTCTTCCCAATTAGAGGATGTGATCGTTTACTTTTAGGCAAATTAACAGGGACCAGTTTTCCCATGCTGACTAGCCATAACCCTTTTCTTCTTCTTCTTTTTTTTGTCGTCAAAAGAAGTGTCGCATCTTCTTTTTTTTATCCGGTGCTTAAAATGTCACATCTTCTACCAAAACAATGTTGTGTATAAGTTATAGCTTTAGTCTTTGCTTAAATACATGTCAAAAGAACAGAAATGCATCAATTGAAGTCTAATTAAGATGGATCGTAGAGATATAAATGGAAGATCGCCATAGAAGATCATCTAATATATATTGAATGATGCTCCTTAACTGTGAAACAAGTAGAGTGTATTTTGTTGTAAATTTTTACCACCAAGAGCGTGATCTTGAGGCGCAACTCATAACATATATGATTGTCAAAAGAGTAGCTAGTTTCATGAAACATCACATCACCTCATTGATTATTATAGATTACTGTTGTGCTGGGAGATCGTACCTTGCTATGATGCCTGGCTACCTTTCCTATCTATTCAATTTTCAGCCCTAGCTCGTATATAAGGAGGTGATCAAGCCAAGCCAAACCATTAGTTCTTTTCTTTTTGTAACGTGGCTGTTTGGTTTTCTAGCTAGACATCTCCTGGTGGTTTTCTCACGCAGAACTTTTGAGATTTTCTTGAAAAGATCATTTCACACATCCAGCAAAAAAAGGAGCTCGGAGATGGCAAGAAGAAGAGGCCATACTCGCTACAGAGAAATTAAACAGTCTCAAGGACATGTGAGAAGTCATTTGCTTGAGAAATCAGGCTGCATGTGTACGAAAAATGGTAAAAACAGTCTTGTTCTATACCTCGTAGCCGAATCAATCAGCGTGAATGCCATCCCACTATAGATATTTGGAAGATTGTCCATAGTTGGGCCAGCACTTCAGAGATTCTTTCTTGTTTTTGGAAACGAAAGCTTGCTTCAGCTTTTAGCTCGGATGCTCCATGAACAACAATGTTCATGCATTGCGAAAAATATATACACCAGTTCATAAATATTTGAATTATCGCTGCTCTTCTACCTTTAGCTGCCATGTTGTCTTCGCACAAAGCTGGCTAGGCATATCTTGAATGCTAAATGAATGTTAATGGTCTAATATTAGAAATGCATTAACAATATTTCTTTTAAGGTGTTGATCAGATCTGCCATGCCCCTCTGTCTGCCCTATTATAAACTAGTTTTGGTGGACCAGCCCCTTCATCTTCATTGTTTCATACTCAACATTAAAAGCAACAGGCTTTTCATATTTCATTATTTGCATTAGGTAAAGATTCCCTTAACAAAGCGTAATTATTCTTGTCTAATGGGCCTTTTCCCTATTTCACTTAATTATGATCATCCACTGTAAGCACACAACTAGCCTTTGTAGCTTAGTTCTTCCTCGTTCAAAATGTATTAGACTGAGGAAAACTAAAAAGAAAAGGAAATTTTGAAATAAATCGAGGGCTCTATCTAGTATTTAAAACTGTATCAAGAAATTAAACAAAAAAAAAGCTTCATTAATGTAATGAAATTTGATGGGGGTATCAGTGGTTTGGGGCGGATAATTTATAAATGCTTAAGACGTAGAAAGCCTAAGATGGTGGTGAGCAGCAGTATCTGATATTTTATCTGCAATGATGAGATTAGCTACTCGATCGCCAGAGCAATTCATATTCTCGTATAATTCTAGAAAACCAAAATGAACCAATAAATAAAAAGAAAGGCAAAGGTGGTTGAAAGAGCTGACAAATTAAGTGCTTCTGAGAGGCAATTCATTCATTTATTTATTTGGCTGTAATGAGCCAATGAGATTTTTCTGCAGGTTACAGATTGTCCTTCATTGGTTAAACCCCATCTAGTCATCATAACATGCCAAGGATCATAGGAGAAACAAAATTGGTACTGTGCGCGCGCGTGTATATATTATATATATATTATATATGAATATTAAACTGAAAATTAAATTGTTCCTACTCATTTCTTGAAGCCTACATTAAAGTTATATGCCTTGGATCCTCGAAACAGTTGGGACGTACAAATTGATCTAAGAGACAAAAAGAAAAACATCCTAGAAATGAAGAGGAATTTACGTTGTATTTCGATCAAGATTAATAGAAATTAAAAAAACAAGAAAACATTATTTGTCGAAATAAAAAAGAAAAACTAACAGATAGAGATAATTAGGAATCCCAACAACCACACTCCAAGTTGCAAAATTCTCTGCAACGAAACACTGAATCAAGAATTATATAAAGAATTGTGGGGATTCTCATGGACTGCAATGCAGAACCTAGTACAAGAGCTTTGAGTTAGATACCAAGATTCAAAACAACAATAGTTTTTTCTAGGAGAAAAGGGGGCAAAGGAGGAATAATGATTGTGTCGGTTTGGCTGAGCTTATCAGCTAAATTAACAACTGAGAAATGTAACGAAAACCCAATAATTTATATATTGTTATATAATTTGCTAAATGCACAAATCTTCAACCGCCAGAAAAGGGGGGTAAAAAAAAAGAAACTGATGTCAGAATGTGGTAGACTGGTTAAAAATGATGTCACAAAGTGACAAAGTTAAACCTTTTTCACGGAAACGTAGGAGATCATGTTAGAAATAAACCAAAAAACCAACAGGAAGAACTATCATCATTAACAGCAAAAAGGAAAGGCAGGGAATCTTCCCTGCAAGGAACCCAAAACACAGCCCCCCCTCAATTTTGATTCGAAGATCAGAATTTATGTTAATTTTAAGGAAAGATGAATTTCCAAAAACGAAATAAGATTTGCAAAATGTTCTGTTACTCTCTTTATGCATGGTTTAAATGGTTTGAAGCCTAAATCCTCCTCTCTAACAGCTAAAAGGGGGGAGTTTTGGTGGAAATATCATAGAGGATGAAGCCCCGTATCATAATCATCACAAAACCAAATCTTTTTCAAGATTTCTCATGGATTAGAAGAGAATTTTCTTTATAAAACAAGAAAAAGAAATTAAAACCATAAAAAAGATATGCAAAAAAGGGTCTGAATTACAAGAGAATTACCATGATCCATGCAGGGACGAAGATGATTAAAGCTTCCTGGGTGCATTCCACGAAGGAAAAGAGGGATCTTTACCATATCAGCAACAACCAGATCGCCCCATAAAACCCTGAATTGCCATGTTCTCCCACAGCTTTCTTGAGCTTCCATGGTGCTAGCTAGCTAAATGTGTATAACTATACAGATATCTAGTGATCTATACACACGCGCGCGAGCACAAGGTAAGCATGGCAAGGAAGTTCAAGAAAGCTGTGGAAAAGCATGGCCAGGACTCACAAAATTAAATCAAACACCTTCAAATCTTCTCAGATCTCACACCCCTTTAATTTTGGTTTTCCTGAATTGAAAATGTAGAGGGAGAGAGAGTTGAAGAGAGAGAGGGAGGCGGAGCATGCCCATACAAAATGCACTGGACCACTTTAACATGCATATGATCTTGCAAGCAGCTTTATAGAGAAGAGTAGGGTTCCCTTCACCACAAGAGAGCGTTTTTCTCTCAAAAGCCCGCTTTTACTAGTGAGTGCGCAGTGGGGTACATATAAGACAGTCTGTTCGGTATATAAAAACAAAACAAGTTTTTTACAGTTATAATATGTGTGAAAAATGATTGTAATGAAATAAAAAATGATCATTAATTGTTAAGGTAAAAGATAAAAACCCATTCAAGTTTGCGATTTGAAACGTGGGTTCCGAGCTTTTTAATGAAGTGACATGTTTTTGTCTATTTAGTTCTGTGTCTGTCTGTGTGTGTGTGCGCTCTGTGTATTGGTTTTGATATAAATTCGACAAAATAATCTATTTTAAATCTACATGTTTGTGCAAAAGGTAATTTCTTACACCATTTTATATATTTTATTTTTAGACCAATAATATTTTCAAGTTAATTGGAAAAAATAGAAAAGTAATAATAATAACAATAATTAAGAGGGGGGGTTAGCAAGAACATCCCATCCCCATCACATGCAACCATGTGAACAAGATCTCATTTTTATTTTATTGGTAAACTAAAGGTATGGGTTGTTTATGGTCCCCCGAACATCATGTTTTTTCTTTACTTATATATAACAATTTATGTGATCACCATGAATCATGATAACATCCCCGTATTTTATTTAATGAAAAATTATATTTTTGTAGACATGCAACAAAGAGAAACTAATTAATGGTTTATTTTAATTGTGCTTAATTAATGGTGTGCCGTCTTACTATAACTTCCTAGCTAGAATGCTTTCAGCCAAAATAGGGGAAGGGTGTGGGCCGGAAACGAGACATTGTGAAGTTCTAAGTGGGCCCCCACTAACCTCAAAACTGGGACAGTTTTTTAGTTTAAATTATTCAGACAACGAGGTCTACCTCACCACCAACCTGTTACTGTATCAAGTTGACGATAGTTGTTAGCGTACGAGCATGTGGGCGGCCGTATATTGTCGGGACTGCCATGACGGACAATATATTTACACCACCTCTACATCTTTTTTTTTTTTGCCGCGCGTGCGCGCACCCCCTGGACGCTCACGTAGAGGCTACATTTCATAATTTTTTTTTGTCCAAGAAAATAATCAACCAACCAATCGTAAGGAGTTCTTTTCACTAGTCTATTGCTATGTCTCTTGGTAAGCACCAATAAGATATTCCGTCAATAAATACTAAGGGAATTACATTGAAAAATAAATAAGACAAAAGTTATAATGACATTTCATTTATATAGATAAAATTATTGATGAAACAAACTCATCGATAAAAATCATTCACAAATTCATTGATAATATTTAATTCGTGACCTAGCAAGGAACCCCCCTCTCATTTATTTCTTTTTTTCTTCTCCATTTCCTCTCAACCAAAAAACAACATAACCCTTTTATTTTAACATAAATCAACCTCAAATCACAAAATAGGGTCACAACAACACTCAATTAATTAGAATCCCTTTTATAATTTAAGCGTTTTTAGAATTTCTCATGTAATGTAAGAAAAACTATCCCATTTTATTATTTGAACTCAATTTTAGAATTTTAGTTTTTATTACATATTTTTTGTACTATATGTAGTTTGTTTGTGTGCTTACATTTTTATAACTTTTTTTCATAAAAAAACTTGTTGTATGGATGTACAATTTTGTACATGTTAGCCTAGTTTGAGATTTAAAAACAAAAATTGTTTCTACTTTGATTAAATTGATTTCAATTTTTCTGACTTGAGTGTTTTGTAATGAAATAAATTACAGCTTGTTTAATGAACATGTTTTATATTTTGTTAGTTTTATTGTTGAGTTGAAAATTTAGGTAAATACGCAAGAATTTAAATTTATATAGATAATTGAAACTAATTTAAGAGTACTATTAAATTAGATAGAGTAAGTTTGAGCTAAACTGATATTAAACTTATTTATTTAGTTTGTACAATTAATTAATACATGTTGTCATCAATATTCTATATGAGTTTAGTATAACTGATGGATGATTGTTTATGGATGTATTGAGATTTACCAGAATAGTTGTATAGGATGAATTATTGTAATGAGATTGAGAGTTTTGTTAATTATACACCATCTAGTCTAAGAAATATTAGTGAATGCAATATTAAATGTTTAAGTAAGAGATGTAAGAAAAAAAAACTTCTTGATCCAAATGTTGTAACGATGCATCTTTTATATAAAAAAAAAGGTTCATAATAAAATACTTGTGTTGATTTGCTCGCAAAGAACCACGGTAGAAATGTTAGTTGGGTAAAAATTTTTATTCTAGCAATGTGCACGAACTTGCAAATGACAATATCAATTCTTATTCTCATAGAAATATAGTTATGGATGTAATGAGAATGAATTAGGGTTATGCATGTGTATATTAACTTATAGATGAAGAACCAAATACAAAAACAATTAGGTTTTTTGATCTTTTAAACCACTTTAATGAGATATTTTGAGATGAGTGCATAAATCTCATTTAAGTTATCAATTATCGCAAACATGTTCACCATTTAAACAAAGCATGGGTTGAGTAAGGCTTGTTACGACCTAATTAGTGAATGAGCAAAAGGTATCTTACTTTAAAAAAAATAGGCTATTTTTGTATTTAGATCCCATTATGAAACACCTCAACTTAGGATACTAGAAAATTAACATATGTCCAAATTTTTGCATTCTATATTATCTTGAAAACACATATTTGACAAAGTGCATAACATGTGAACATGCACATAGGATTTATCATTTATATTTGAGAGTGTGATTGATATTGCTTTTCAAAGTGATTTTCGTTAATAAATACATTAAAATAAATTTTACAAAAAAAAATGAAAAAAATTATTTTTAAAATCAACACATCAAAATAATACAAAACCTTAAAAAAATTATTTTTACATAAAAAAATTTAATTATTTTAAAAAATATTTTTATAACACAGTTAAAAACAAACAATTAGTACAACAAAGTTAATAGGAAAAAGTCCTTGAGAGAGCCACCCGTCAAAGGGCTAGCCATAGACACCCAGGCTTCGTAGTTAGTTTTAAGGCCCTGTTTGGGAGTGCGGTTGCGGTAGCTTTTTCAAAATGTTTTTCATGTTGAAATACATTAAAATGATATTTTTTTTATTTTTTAAAAATTATTTTTGACATTAACACATCAAAATGATCTAAAAACATAAAACATATTCATTTAAAATAAAATTTGTTTTTTCAAATTTTGGCAAAACACTGGTCGAAAAGCAGAGCCAATCTGGCTCAGGCTCAGATAACTTGTAAAATGAGATCAATCTATCTCTTTGCGTTTTTCTTTTTTCTTTTCCTATTCGGTCCATCAACGCAGTCTTTTCTTGTTTAACACACAAATAAAAAAAGAGAGAGATATTACAACTTATTAATGGAGAGAACTTTCCCTCGTAAATTATTTTATCCCTTTTTTATATAAAAAATAATATATATGTAATGAGGATTTGGTTACTTGCTATATAAAAGTAGAAAAAGGCAAAATAATTTAGGAGGGAAAGTTCCCTCCAAGAAAGAGATGGAAAAATCATAATTTAATAATTTAGAGAAAAGGACATGTCATCATATTATTGCTATTATTATTCAGCGTAAAAGTTACGTGAAAAGAGAACATTGGAGATATTCATTTCTTATTGTACATGATAAATTGTAAATATTTAATCGTCAATTTATATAAGTGAAGCTTGCAAACACTTGCCAATATGATGCTTTATTATTTGAGATTAAAGACTTGTTTGATATTGTATTTTAAAAATAATTTTGAAATAAAATAATTTTTTTTATTTTTATTTTAAATTTATTTTTATATTCTTAAATTATTTTCATGTGTTGATGTCAAAAATAATTTTTAAAAAATATTATTTTGATGTATTTTTAAATAAAAAACACTTTTAAAAGCAATCTGAATTACACCCCAAACAATCACTAGAACATATTATGAAAAATGTTTTTTCCTTAAATTTTAAAGGAAATTTCCAACGAAAGATCACATGTTAGTAATTTAAACTTCAAAATGGGATAGTGTAAAGAAAAAAAAAATTAGATCATCGCATCTTCAATAAAAAGGTCATCTAGTGGAGTCATTTTAAGATACACAAAAATAATATTATATAAGTCATTTTAAGTTTATTAAAAAACATAATAAATTCAATTTTAGAATGGAATACGTTTTTTTTAGAGTTTTAATATTTTTTCTAAATACCAAACACCCTGAACATTTGCTAATTTTTAAACTTTTGAAAGATTATGGGATTTAGATTGATAATTAATTATTAATTTGATGAGAGGATTACATACAAAGGGAGGTGATAGGCTTGTGATAATCAGAGATGTACGACGTGTAGTCGAGTGAAGCCAAACGATATGCTGAGAATTTCTTTTCAAGGTCACATCATGTATCCCCTGTATTTGCACCCATAATCTCATCATGGGCCAACAAAATATGGAAAAATACAGCTGCGTTATCGGTAGCTGAGGCTGGGCCCCACCTCACCTCGGGCCTCAGTTACTGGCTGGATCACACACTGTCCATCCCCCCATCCTAAAAGGATGACAAATGTTACGAAAACAATTTTTTTTTTTTGGCAACAATGGAGAAATAGACGTGGGATAAGATATACAATGGCGCCTTTTTCCGTGCTACATTTAAGCCTTCTCTTGTTTTAAATTATTTTGGTCATTTTATAAAAAATATTTAAGAACTTGGTACATCCTTTCAAATTATCGTGTTTTATTTTGCCATAATGGTCAAGATTTCAGTAAATAATTTTCTATTTCTCTTTTAATTAGAGGATTAACTTTTAGAGTCCCTCGATCAGTGCTCTAATGTTACCAGCTTTATTTTATTTTTCTAATTTTTTGTACGCATTCTTCAAAAAGATCTCTCAATCTCATTGATTACTCTCATCAAGACTATCACCAGTTAAGGAGGTACCATGTCTTTAAGGTTAGATTATGAAAATTATAGTTTTAACATAGCAAAGCCACACTAGGTCTTTTTGTTGGGATTTAAAACGTCTTTTTTTATTTATTTTTTCCTGATAGTGGGTTGTTGTTCTTCTAGATTGTGATGACAAGCACTTCAGATATTTAAAATATTTTGATTGTTTTTTTTTATCGAATTTAGAAATTAAGTGTAAAATATATTTTCTTAAAACTCAATGGGAAAAACGTAATTTTAACTAAACTATAGGATACGAGGGGTGGTTATTTTTATTTATTTATGAAAAACAATAAAAATAAATAAAGGAAGAAATAAAATAAAATCATAATAGTTTAAATTCACCTCTCCATAACTAGTATATCAATATCGTTACCAAATCACCACACCCTCGGTAAACTAGTCAAGCAAACTTGAAAATTATTTTTCTAATTTCTTCATGGAGTATTAAGTACCGGCTTTATCCTTACTTAAAATAGTTTTTGGTGGCATCATACCCCTAAGGTGTCACACAATAATGCAACCCAACAATTTATATATATTCATAAAAATATGCAAAAATCATAGAAATAAATAAAATGTATAGAAAAATGATAAATAAATACCTGAAAATAAGCAAAAATACCAAAATCAATTTAAAAACTCATAAGTGCATAAAATCACGACTTGACATGGTTGCTACTTTTTTACTATTCTTTAGTGCATGGTTGGGCATATAGGACAACACATAAATCGAGAATTGGACAACCAACTCACATTTATATTTTCTCTCAAATGTTTTTCGTATTTTCTCAATGCACGTTTATTACTGTATTTCTCACTGAAAACATAAAAATAATCTTAGAAAACCAAAGAAATCATGTACATGAATTATATTTCTATAATTTAATAATATTATTTGTTTATTTTTAAATAAAGAGGGTAAAACATGAGTTAAAACGACCAGCTTAAGACATAAACAGTGCAAGGCATCAGAAGCAGATGAGGAAGGACATCGGTCACTGACTCACCTTTCACTGTCTAACAGGTCATGGAAGTCTCCATCACCACGTTCTTTCTTCTTTTTCAAACACTCACTGATTTCTTGTCCCTGCATATATATATATATATATATATATATATATATATATATATATAGCTCGGGTACTGGTGTTTTTGGTGCATGATCATACAAGAAAAGGAACCGACGAACACGAGGTTCATTTCCATTTCCCGTTTCTTTTTTCCAGGCTCTGAGCCTCGAGCTTTGAATTCCACTGCATATTACGCTTGTTTTTGTTTTTTTTTATATTAAGCTTGTTAATTGTATTGTTGGGGTCCGTCCTTGCAAGGCTGTAGCTTGCTGTTGTATACGTGTCTAAAATGGTGCCTTACCCTGCAATGAAGAAACAACGTAACAATTTCTCATGAAGGGATTGGCATGTTGCGTCTTATGATCAAACCCAAATGGTGATTAATTAAAACCCACTTTGGATCGTAATTTAGAATCCCATTATCCCTATCCTTGCTTAGCAATTACTCTTCTTTGTCCTCGAGCCGCGCGTTACGTGTGACAAAAGACTTGCGAGCTGTACAGTATATCTGAAGTTCAAGTCAGAATATACATTATTTACAAGGATCTAGGATAATCGAAATTTTACTCCCAAGATATATTTTTTAAGAGTAGATTTTCCTCGCATCCAAAGAAATTAGTCATCTCCCAAAATGTGGCAATTTAGGCCCCCTAATCCGATGTGTTCTGCAGCCAGTCCAACATTTGGAGACCTAAATCGAATCTCAAATGGGATCCTACTTGCAAGCAGCAAAAAGAAAATGCTGCATGCTGTTGGGATATAAACTGAAGAAGCTACATTGTTTGGTTCTCTCCTTCATTCTCTGACAAAACATTAACCCGACGTTTAATGCTGAGATTTACGCATGAAAATTTAATTTGGCAGTGGATCCAGCAACAAGGAAAAAGAAAAGAAAAAAGGGCAAATTAAAGGGAGAAGGAATGAGTGGATGTTTCTGCTATGATCGTAACATAGTGAGTTGATAAGGACCCACATGAAAAGCTAGCTTCCAAATCATCAGTGAGTTTTTTCAGTATGCCATTTATGATTTTTGACAAGTCAAGTTGCACGAGCGACCGCTGCATCTGATGATCTGCTGTGGTACGGTTTCAAGTGTATATCCTTACTTTGAAAAAAATTGAAATAATCTTTGTTTTTCCTGCACCCACAAAAAGAATTCTCAAGTTTTTTTCTTTTAATTTTGAAAAGAAATTCACCAGTGATGATAAACATATTGACAAACGCATAAATAGAGTGATCCTGTTGCTATCTTCTTACGAAGAAGAAAACGCCATGCACCTTCAAGTTAGATGCTAAATCGGCTCATATATTAACAATTTTTATTTATGTAAAAAAATAATATAAATTATTCTATGAGCTTTTTATAACAATTTAAATTCTTAAATAAGATAATTTATTGATATGGTTTCAGAACCTTGTTAATTTAGCGGTCACAAGTTCGCACTTCACCATTCTCATTTTATTTGATAAAAATCAAGTATAATATAGTATGAATTTATGTACAAATTTCAAAATCAAAGAACTTTCACTTGAGAGAAATATATTAAAGAATAATATAAATTATATTTTAGAATCTCAACTAAATTTTTAGGTGATATAATTCATTTATAATCTAAAAAAATCTTCTCCATCACATGATCTTTCAGCCCTCGCAGCAATTTTTCAACTCTTCAACAATATTTTACACAACTATAAGCAAGCTGGACATACCACATCAAAGGGGGTGTTTGGTAATGTGTTTGGAAAATAAAAAATTTGAAAATTTTTGGTACTTTTCGATCATTTTCATGTGCTGATATCAAAAATATTTTTTTTTAAAAAAATAAAAATATGTCATTTTAATATATTTTTAAATTATAAATAATTTAAAAAACAACCTCAGCTAAGAACAATCACCCGCGATTAGTTGTTTTTCAATAAATTATACCATATTATATCTTCTCTAGGAAAACGACAATACCATCATTTTTTTTAAAGGAGATGCCATAGGCGAGAGGGATTCCATCTTTAGCCCGTAATATAAATGTAACAAGGACAGTTCTTGACGGGACCATGCTAATAATGCCTTACCAACAGGACCATGTGAATACCTTCTAATGGGAATTATGAAGGTACGTGGCAACGGGACGGGATTGATAAAGAAAGGTTAAGCTGTGACCAAAATAGGCCCAGCCCTCAATTATGATCCACCACATGTTTTCAAAGCAATGATACGAGAAGATAAACAGATCAGGTTCACTATTGGCTATTTTCATTTTTTATCTACTTTTTTTTAGCAATTGTTTTTTTTTAAAGCAAATCTTTTTTTTTTTTTTTCGTGTACCAGATTTGTCCCCTAGTCGAAACTATTCAGCATCTTCTTGATTTTTCTTATACCCTCTTGGTGCAGGTAACATGAGCAGGGCTATCAAGAACAAGAATCGATATTTAGAGCTTCTTTGGCTGAGTGACTTATTGTTATGAGTTGAGATTGAAAAAAAACAGTTTTATAAAAAACATTTTTAGTTGTGGTTCGTAACTGAAATTGAAGTGTTTGATTAAAACTGTGGTTAAAATTTAAATTTAATGAAAAAAACAATTTTGTTCGTGTGTTTGGTTATCATGTTTTTTATATTGCTGTCAACTTGTGAAATTAATTAAAAATATACATGTACACACACACGTACATATATATAAATATTTTGCTGGAATAATTTCATATATTTATTAATAATCATAATAACAAAATGTTTGAAATAATTGAAGTAAATTAAACACTTTGTTTTTATTCTCTCATCAAACTACTTGCAATTCCATCACGAACTAAATTCATACGTGAACGCGTATGCGATCCCTGACTATTTGATCGAGGAACAACATCTAGTAAAATATCTTCAAGATCAAAGTTAGGATTGCGATCATATTCGACAAAAATAATATCACCTTGTGATCATCTTCTAATATAGTTATGCAATGTCATTGATGCAACCACAATCTTCACCGTGTTTCGTTTGTTTTTATCATATTAGTTTTTTTTTATCAAAACTCACAAAGCATTTCTTTTTTTTTTAAAAAAAATAATTATAAATAAAACACAATTTCAAAAATAACTCTAACATTCTGTGTTTATTTTTACGGTGTTCGTCAATAGGAGAAGATCCAGAACCAAAAATTATTTATGTGATACAAATTTAAGGGTGATCCAACAACGGATCAAAAGTTACAGTTATTTTAAGTCGTCACCCGGGATTTTGACGCAACCAAACCGCTTCTTGGATATAGATCTACCCCCCTACTCAATAAATATTTACGCTAGATTGTCCACATAATCTGCTTATTACAGATTTTCAATGTATATAGTCTTATGATGGTGTACCTCTTACTACTTATTACTTTGATGTCGAGTCCCTTGATTAAGCTGAGGGACAAATGCTTTCTTGATTTTTTATTTTTTTTCAGAATGAAATGTTATGGCAATGTGAAATACTTATTCTTTTCTCTAAAAAATATAAAGAGTTTTTGCGCTCATTATAGTTCATGATGTTTTTAAAACAGTGAAGATGATGCCATAAACAAGGAAACAGTGATTATCTCGAAATTATATATAAAAAATTCAAAATAAAAAGAGAGATAAACCCCCTCAAGTTTAAATTGGGCCTTCTCAAAGAAATTCCAAGCCCAACTCTATCATCTGTTTAAGGGAGGCTCAGTATGGGAGCATTGTTTTTTTTTGCCTGAAACAGATATCAACATGATCTCGGGCTAGTTGGGCCTGACATGTCACACCATGCTAATGAAAATGGTCTAAAAAAGCCCAGGTTAGTCCCTTTCGTTGAAATTTCAACATGAACATTTCTTAGGGTAGACTTTTCTCCCTCTTGGTTTTGTTTATGTTTTTTTTTGTTTCCCCTCGAGCTTAGTTTATCAATTCTTTAATTGAAAGAGAAGGAATCTCGAGGGAATTTCTTCAAGCTTAGCTTATATCGCCATCAAAAGCTCGGTATCCGATGCTGTCAATCGTGGAAATGTCCATCATTCACGGCACCTCTAACATATATATATATATATATATATATATATATATGTTAGGATTAAATGAATTAAGATGAATTCCAGAAATTTGTTCATACATCGAACTAAATAAATTAATCTATATTATGAATCATTTTTTTTTATTAAACCCTGATCTAAATTAACTAACCAAATTAATTACATATTTTAAAATTTGAATTGGGTTTAATGTTTATACACGCGTGCGCGCGCGCACACACAATAGACACCTATAAAATTAAGAGCCAGTCAAATATTAAAATGGTTTAAAGCTATCAACTCAAAACAAATTATATTTTCTAATTTATAATCAATCAAATATTAAGTGATGAAATAGAAAAACAAACCAAGAAAATATTAAAAAAGAAAGAAATTATAATAAAAAAACACAATCTCTCGAGCTAAGAAGGTCCAAATATTTGGGGCCTCTTGAAAAGGCCCAAACGAGCGGGCCTAAAGCAATCCACATGTCCAAGCATTATTATTTTAATTTATTTTAAAAGGCGGATAATAGGCCGTCCACACATTCATGATTTGAAAAAATAACAAAGCCCAATCTAAAATCAAATAAATACTGAAATATGAAACAAAAAAAAACACAAGTTTAAAAAAAGAAAAGCAACCCCAAGAGAATCTTCTAAACATAGATTAATTCATAAAACTTGAAATCTGTTAAATCTCAAACTTGGCTCAACCAAGAATTTCAAACCATCAATTTAATGTTGAATGATAAAACTTGTAAAAAATATCAACAAAAAAAAATGAAAATGATTTAAAAATCATAAGTTAATTAAATTTCAAAACAATTTAATTTGAAAAATTATCCCAAACAAAATAAATAACAATCAAAGAATTGAGAAGAAATCTAACACATATTTTTTTATATAAAAAAAGATGATTAAATTGAAAAAAATAAGCATATTTGATATAAATCATATCATATAAAAAAATATGATACAAAGATTAAGGATCAAATATAGAGGTAAAACAATTGAAGGGCTACCATAAGATTTTGAAAGGTCAGGTGGAAGGTGTGAGAGAGAGAATCAAAGGGGAGCTTAAAAGATATAAATGTGTATATGCATAAATGCGTGTCTGATATTTTTTTAATTGCAATATTTTTAAATTACCAAGAAACCTCTTAGTGAGATTCAATATTATGAAGAAAAAAATCATAATAAAAATATAAAAATACTCTTTCACATACTCTTATATTTTTTTATTCTAAAATCAAATGTATTTTTACCGTACTAAAAATATATATATAAAAAACAAAGAAATCATCTTTACAAGTGTAATATTTTTTTTTTTACTTTTTAATGGTATTCATGTAACTTTATTATGAAAAAAAGATAAAAAAAGAGCATATGGACAAAAGCTATATTTTATTTTTTCTCTTAAGAGTAACAATATCATTTCATTCATTGTACTAAAAACAGTTAATAAACTAATTTATCTCTAGTTAATTTGCTAATGATTAAAGAATTTCCTGAAAAAAATGATTTTACCCTATCAGCTGGGTTGTGGTTTTCATAGAGAAGGGCAATAAATACATTATTTCAATGTTTTGTATCTTAGGCTAAAGTGTATTATTGAGCGATTTAAATTATTATTTTTTTAACAAGATACAGAAATTACAACGCAGATGGAAAAGGTGCTGTATAAATGAAAAGAGTGTTTAACATTATGTTTCAAAAATATTTTTGAAAAAAATATAATTTATTTTTATTTTTATTTTAGATTAATTTTTAAGTATTTTACATTATTTTTATGATATCAATTTTTTTTGTTATAAAAAACATTATTTTAATATATTTTTAAATAAAAAATACTTTAAAAAACAATCAAAATCATATCTACAGTCACGAAAAAAATCCTTTTCATGTAGTGGACTTTTTAGTATTTTGATTTTTCTAAATTATGAAGAGATTGTAGCTGCGTCAGTCTATGTCAAACCGAAAATAAAAGAAATTTATTATCCGTGTTATCTTCTTCCTGTATCGATTTCTCGGAGATCCCGTCGTAGCAGGAAAAGCATCCGGTTCTCTTTGGATAAATACAAGGAAATTTACAGTCCACCAAAACATCTCTCTTCGGATTGAGAGTGGAGTCTACTAGCCATCTGTCCAAGTCCACAAAAAAAGTCAACACCTTGTCTATTCCCCCCTTGTCTCTATTCTATTCAACTTGACAGATGGAGTTTCAAGCAAGCGGGGAAGGGCCATGATTGGAGTAATTCCTTCTGCTTGTTTGAGTGTTGAGTATTTAGTGATTTTCATTCCTAAATATATATTAAAATAATATTTTATATTTTTTTTAAAATTATTTTTGATATCAAGATTTAAAGACACTATTTTTTAAATTTAAAATAAATAAAAAATTATTTTCAATATTTTTTAAAATATCTTTAAATGGACCGCAAAACACCCCGTTAAGCTAAGCATAAATGAAGTTATGGTAGCAAGTAGTAGTTAATTGGCATGACGACAGCTTCGCATCAAATTTATGCTCCTGAAGAACATGAAGTATCAAAGCATAAGGTGTGAGTTAGCTTTCCAATCATAGTTACCACAAGTGCACAGATGATTCATACAACCACAACGGTGCACCGAACATGCCACAGATTGAGAATGGGTCAGCAAATGACAGTCTCCATGCTATCATTGTCTCCGTGACCTCTTCCTAGTGGAATAAGCATTTCGTTTTTGTCCAATAGAAACTCAACAAGTGCCTCAGCGAGTTCCCGATAGCATAGAATCTCAGTGCCACCAAATTCTGATTAGCCAGTTTGTTTACTGTTATTACGAATGACGCGGTTTGTGGGATCGAAAGCATACCAAATAACGCGTCGCTTGTTCAGTACTCCTGCCCCTTTTCAACTCCTGAACTTGAACAAATTAAGGCGAACCTGTTTACTCTTTGTCCATTTGCTCCTCCTCGTTTTCTACAAACCTTTTCCTCTTTGATTCCTGTCGTGTGTGAACAAGAAAACCAAACGAAAACAAGATAGGATGATGATCATTACCGTGCTGTTACTAATAGTTTTGTTCCTGGCTGGCCTCATTAACATTTACTTCTATTTACCTTCCAAAAAATTGTCCGCATGGCTCCAATCTTCTGCCTCTAAAAACCCTCCGACAACCTTCACCCCCCAGGTTTCTCACGAACAAAGGAGTATGAGTACTGGTAGTCCTGCTTATGACAAAGCTGAGCTAAAGGGCGTGTTTGCTACCTTTGACAAGAATGGAGATGGGTTTATAACAAAGCAAGAGTTGAGAGAGTCGTTCAAGAACATAAGGATATTTATGACAGAGAAAGAAGTGGAAGAAATGGTGGTGAAGGTGGATGCTAATGGAGATGGTTTGGTAGATTTTGAAGAGTTTTGTATCCTGTGCAAGGCAACTGGGGTTCGAGATCAAGGGGGGGATGATGAGAGAGAAGGTCAAGTTGCAGGTCAAGATGGTGGAGAGGGGGATTTGAAGGAGGCTTTTGATGTTTTTGACAAGGATAAAGATGGGTTGATATCAGTCGAAGAGCTTGGTCTGATGCTGTGTTCTCTGGGGTTAAAGGAAGGTGGGAGAGTGGAGGATTGCGAGGAGATGATCAGGAAGGTCGATATGGACGGTGATGGAATGGTTAATTTTGATGAGTTCAAGAAGATGATGATGAGAGGTGGAGGCAAGCTTGTTTCTGTCTTCTAATCCACTCCTCCCCCAATACAAACTCGCTTCGTTTAAGCACTTGTAAGATTTCCGTGCTCTTGATCTTTGTCAACCACAGAGAAATTTCAATGAAACAGGAGCTTATCTTCCTTGCCCATCAAACTTTCTGAGAATTTTTGAGTTTAGAGGCAAGAGAACCGCCCATCTCTCTGATCTAATCTAACCTCAAGAAACCAATCAGATTTAGCTAGAATACTTGTTGGTCTGTATCAATATTTGTAAGAGGATTTGAAGCTGTTTCTAGCTAGCTAGTCTGTATTTTACTGTAGTAGCATGTACATAGATGAAAGCAGATCTTTTTTTGCTGTGTAAAGCAGCAGAAACAATCTTTTCAACACCTTTTTGTTAGCAAATTAAACTCTTATCTCTGGTTGCTGAGTCCTGTAAATATGTTATCTGCTCTTGCTTTCTAATTTCTCCAAACAGGGAATCCCAAACAGCATAAGACCAGATGAGGGGAAATGATAAACGTAGCGTCTGTGAAAGCAGAGGTCCCAATTCCACAAGGGCGCCACAGATGAAGTTGCCGGGTGCTTATTGTGGGGGGCATGGATAATCCTGGAATCCAATGGAAAAGCACTCTCCTGTCCTTCACTTTCAGCCTCTTTTCTCTCTCTTTTTAGGACAGCTATTGAAGCCTTCTAGCCGTTATCCTTTAATTGAGTGTTATTCATTGCGTTTTTAAAGTATTCTTTTTAAATAAAATAAAATTCGTTTCGTTTAGAGTTAATTTTTTAGATTATTTTAATATGTTAATGTTAAAAATAATTATTCAAAAATAAATAAAAATATTATTTTACTATATTTCTAAAAAAATATTGAAGGTTGAGTATCTCATAATAAAAAAAAACTATTTTGTTCCATGGAAAAATCTAAAGAAAAAATATGACAAACAAAAGTTTAACATACTTTTCTCAAGCTTGTTATGATTGGTTGTCACCTAAACTCGCAAGATTTTAAATAGGTTATTGAATATAATTATACTCTCTAAATTATTTCATAACTCAAATTGCATAATGAAAATATCAGTGGAGACCAAATATTAGAGAAAATATTTTTTTTTTATTTTTCATGTCTCAATAGTGTCTTGCAACAAGAATATAGACAACTCAATTTCAAAAGGTACTACATTTTTTTTTCATGACTTCTTATGAATGAATAAAATAATAAGATTATGGTGAAAAATAATCAGTCTCGTCCCAAAGGTGCTAAATCATTCTCTAAATTGAATAGAACTTTACTCTAGATTAGAGTTTCTAGGACTTCCATGATTTTTGGATTTAGTATTTTTCATGTCGCTTGGATTTTATAGTGTCTCTTAATGTTTTCATTTCATGCTTGTAAAAATAAATCACTTGTCTTATATTTTGATATTTGAAAACATTCGCACAAGATATATATTAATCTCTTTTATGATTTATGTTGACTATGTATGTTCTTATTTGTTCTTTATTTTTAACAAAAAAAAAAAAACCATATATTTCTTGATGTTAAGTTATATCTAGGAATCTCTTCATGTCTTAGGAATTTGGGAAAATAAATTTTTAAGTAATATAAACGATTTATTGGCTCCGATAAAAAAGAAATTGTTTGCTTTGTAAGTTGATCACTGGGCCAGTTTCAAATGCACCGGAGCTATCTATGAATTTATGATAGAACATATACCTCTAAGATGGACACAAAAACACTTGATATAAGGGTTGAGTAGCTCTTAATAAAAAGGCGTTTGAGACTGTAGTGCAAAGTAATCTTTAAAATAGTATTTTACTTGAAAAATACATTAAAATAATATATTTTTCAAAAAATTACTTTTGATATTAATACATCAGAATTATATATACATATATAAAAACATCAATTTCATATTTTTTTTCAAGTAAAATAAACTTCTTTAAGAATATAAAAACAATACAAACACTCCTTACCAAACAAACACCATTGGGAATCTAAGACTCACCAAATCAAAATACCTAATCACATCAAATGAAGATTCGGCATGCACAATGAAATACAAATTTTTGCGCATCTCAAAGGTCGTTTTGCGTGTCAGCCGCCCTGCAATGGCCAATCGCTTTTTATTTTCTCAAACAAACATTGTTGTGGCGACAAATGTTGCCGGTTGTTGCCAAGCAAAGGAAAATATATAATGTCATTCAACCGCCCTACAAATGCCCTATTTCTTGGATGCAAATCAATACAAATCATATATATATATATATAGTTCTCATTGACAACTCTGTTCGTGAATTATTAAACAACAGGCATTTCTACCTAACATAATTCATTCCAATGACAGATAACTCCTTGACTTCCAAGCTACATTTGTCTTTTGATCATGCCGTACCCTTAGGACATGTAAAATAAAATAAAAAACGTTTAGTCACGCTCCATATGATAGCTCATTCTAGCACTGCCTTGAGATCCTGGCCTACTTGCTTATATTTTATCCAGAGAGCCATACAGGTTGGTTTATTAGAAGACATCAGGGTGGAAACGTCCAGGCATTGAGCTACTTTGTTGAGCCTGCTTCAGGTGCAACGTCAATGCATAGTTGTTTACCTGGCACAGCATTGAACAAAAAATGGTAAGAAAATATGAAAGCAGCAATGGATTTTTTTTTAAACGAGGGCAGGAGCACAGAATATCATCACAGATAGCTCTGTTGTTAACATGGAAGGAGAAGAAGAGTGAAAATTCCACCAAAATGCTAAATCATGCAAGAGTTAATGAGCTCAACCTCCAAGGTTCTCAACTGGTCCTGGTATTGGGACACCAATTGCTTCAGCTGCTGTAACTCCTGGCTACTTTCTTCAAACTCTTTTTGACGCTCATGCTGAATAGATACAGCTCGCTTGAGAATTGAATTTTCCTGAATCAATATTTGCATTTGTTCCTTCAACATCATGTTTTCCTGGTGCAATGGGAGACAAGCAGAAAAACCTCTTAAAACAAACCCGACAAGAATATCTCATCTATAGTAGTCACTGAACACAGGCCGGGAATATAGAAAGAAACACTGATAAGAGTAATAAAATACCTCGTTAAAGCTTTTGGCTGTCTCTGCTCCTGCGCGTGTACAAATGGACTTCTCAAGAGCTTCTAGTGCTCTTGAAGCACGAGCTCTGGCATCATCAATATTGGAGGCACTCGTCATTTCCCTAACAAAGAGCTCTACCCACTCCATACCATCCATTGATAGGTGTGCTAATGCTGATGGATCCTCAGTGGGATGAGCCTCAGAATCTACTGGTGCCAACCCTACAACAAAATATTGTTTTCCATTAAGACACCATCAATGCCAAAAAAACACCACCATCCCATGGCCCAGATTCTTGATCCATAATGTACTAAATTTCTCTCCGTTGAATGGTCCAAAACAATGAAAAACACAGCATATTTCCACAAGATCTTGCAGTCATCCCTCCCATCAGAGTGAAAAGAAATCAACAACAGGTTCTCCATGGTATTCCAAAGCACCCAATATTCACCACATATAGCAAAAAGTCTGACACATACTATAAATCCACAGTAAAATGAAACTATCTTTCCCCACTATTAAAACATGACATGTGATAAGGATATAAGGCTTTGGGCCTGCTAATATGCAGCCAGTTATTAGTGCTTTTAATTTTAGCACACACAACCATCCACAATTCAAACAAACAAACAATTTGTTGTAGCTTAATTCTCTAGAGAGTCATCGAGAC
Organism: Salix viminalis; assembly: GCA_029228465.1. Taxonomy (NCBI): domain Eukaryota; kingdom Viridiplantae; phylum Streptophyta; class Magnoliopsida; order Malpighiales; family Salicaceae; genus Salix; species Salix viminalis. The sequence goes on from CM055431.1 coordinate 3,571,914, forward strand.
CACATCTTGTTTGTCACAAACCATGCTATAGCTCCAACAACTCATTCCTCTGAACTCATAATGAGTTAAGGAACCAACTCTTGCAGCCTTCATATAGTCAACTCTTGTTTTTATTTTCACTCCCTCCCCCTCTGTCAATACCCCTCCTCTCTAACTGTTATGATTAAACCAAAGACCTGTGATACACCATTTCCCCTATAAACCTCTTCACACCATTCTCTTAGCTTTATTCTATGTCAAATTTAATGATCAATCCCTCAGTTAATTAGCTGGGCATGTATTCCATATTCAGCAACTGAGAATGGGTTAGCGTGCAACCAGTTGATTAACCAAACATGTTGATTAAAGTCATGGTCAATAAACAATCTTCACCTTATTCCATAATCTCTGAACAGCAGTTCAACATTATAAATGCATCCAACTAATCCTAAGCATACCAGCCCGTCACATGACTTTGAGCTGGTAAAGAATTCTATAAATCTCCATCAATACTGGGCTTCTGTAGAAAACAGAAACTAAAAGAGTCTGCAGGGGATGCACCTAGATGTAAAATCATAGAGTAAAACTATGTCTTAGGATTGCCATCATTATGTTCCAAACATACAAGCACACACACATTTTAGTTATACAAAATCTTCTCAGCCAATCCCAAGGCAAACTCAAAAGTTTTATGAAATATTTCATACCAAAAAGTTTCCTACGTGTACCTTGTGGTGGAACACTAGCCTTGTCGATTACATCCGACTTAGCTACAGCTGAGCTGAAATTTTCAACAGATGCTAAACGAAGCTCATTCAAACTTCTGATAGCTGAATCCAAATCATCACCACATTCTTCAAGCGCTTTCTCAAGAAGCTAAAATGATAAAGATTAAAAAAAAGTCAACAAGATACCCAAACAGATATATTACAAACACTGAAATCCAATGAGCGATCATTACACCCAAACCATCTGATTTCTTAAAAACAAAAAAGTGATCCTCTCACAAGGTAAATGGTAGATCAAATTACATAGAGTTGATGAAATGTATATCATCAACAATTAAGCATAACTGTTATTACTATAACCAAATAATATCCAACGCAAATTACTTTCATTTTGATTAAAACCTTAATAAAACACCAATAAATCAACAACAAAACAAACTCATTTTAATCGTAAGCTGATACAGGTACATTCACAACTCACTCCAAACAAGACCAAAACCATTTTTAACAGGCCATCGCAAAGACAACAATCAAAATCAGTTCTTTATAAATTCCCAGGACTTTCTATCATTAAAAAAAGTATACAAATGGTTTGATTAGATGGATCCACAAAACAATAAAAACAAACTCTCTCATGTCCCTCTATTACAAGAATTGATCGATTATCATTTCCAATTTCACAAAACACTTTAAGTACATGAATTCACAATCCAAATTAAACAAAAATCCAACCAACCAACTATTAGATTACAAAGATTCTATCAGAAATAAACAATTAATCAATCATTTTGTATTTTGAAATAAAACAAAAGGAGCAAACCTGGTTGTCCATATCAGGGAAAATGGCGGCGAGCTGTTCGATAAAAGTCGATGAAGAAGAAGCAGAAGAAGAAAAGAAATTAGAGGATGCTGGGTTGGAAGCGAGGGTATTCGATCTGGGAGGAGAGAAACGAACAGGAGAAGAAGAAGAACAACGGATTCTTTTTGACACGGGCGGGCTAGAAACTGTCAATTCTTCAAAGAAAGATCTCTTCCCGCACACTATTGCAGACATAGTGTTCTTTCCTCCTAATCAATTTTTTTGTAAAAAATCTCTCCTTTTCTCTCTCTGTATCTATCTATCTATCTACTCCAACCACTGGTTTCCTGTTCATAGAGCACCAAATTTAAATTAAATCCTCAAAATTGAGACCGATTTCGATGAATTCGATTGATTCCGATTCTAATTGGTTTTTTATTGAGGGTTTGATTGTCGATTTTGGGGACTCGATGGTATTTAGGGTTTCTCTGCTTCTTCTTCGTTTTTTGGTTTCTACTCCTCAAAACCCCAATCTGGTTTTGTTTGTCTTTTCATTACTGCTGCTTCCTATTTCATGGCGAAAGCCAAGGGTAAGGTGGTGACGTGTTTTTTGGGTTTATAAAAAAAAAGGAAAGGGTAAAATGCGTTGTTACCCCTGTAGTTCATAAATGTTCTGTTTCTACCATTATATTCTGAATTTCATAATACTACCCTTCTACCCTCCCAAAGGCATTGCTCCGTCATTAAATAACTTCTAAAATTACTTTTGAGGTTTTTTCTTAATAGATTTAATTTCCTTGGGAGATTTTTTTATTGTGGATAGATAAGAAAAAACTTTGTGTAGTCTAAAAGAGTCCTTTGATATCAAACTCGGAGTTAATATTGATGACATGATTATATTGAATGAGGAATAGAAAACAACTATTGATGCAAAATTTAATAGGAAATTATGAGTCTAAAATAATGATAAATAAAATAAAAATATAAAAGTTAATTTTCTTTAATTATTCAAAAGTGATTAGACAAGGGGGAAATTTACATTTTGTGAATATCAGGGGAGTAATATCGATCCATTCTAAACTAAGAGGGTAAAAGTGAAAATGTGGATGAATTTACATAGGCAAATAAGTTTGCCCGAAGGGCAGGCATACGCAAGGGATATGTGGAGATGAGGGAGAAGGTAACGTGGCTTTTTATCATTGGGCTTTCTTCAGATTTACGGCACTACCGGTATAACCACATACGAGCTGTTTCCATTTGACATACGATTGATAATATAATAATTATTAAAAATTTATATGACTCTTAGTTTTAAAATTTATAAGACTAGTCGAATTACGTGTGAGTTGTCCTGAATATTTATATTAATATTTTAAAATTTATAAGACTAGTCGAATTACGTGTGAGTTGTCCTGAATATTTATATTAATAAAAAAGTACACGTAACTAATTACGCCCAGTTTGATAATGCTACTTTAACATGTTTTTTTTTATTTTTTTTTAATTTTTAAGTTAATAATAAAAATGATCCGAAGTTAAGGAGGTCACGTTGGAGTTTGGGCCTTTTCTTTTAAATTGGTGGGGATTTATATGGGCTACCTTATAGAAGCCTCATATGCCAGATGACACTTGATTCTTATTTTATGGTCCGTCGTACTAGCCTCTAGTTTCATCAAGATAGGCCATCTTTATCTATATTTTAAATTAATGCATTTATAGAATAATAACCTTTATTATATTCCAATGTGAGAAGATCCTTGACGATACAAATTGTAAGATCTTGTAAGAAGTACATGGATTGGTGAAATTGATATCTTTGATTTTTTTCATCCAAGTTTTTTATGAATTAATTTTTGTTTTTTTGATAACCGGGATGTCTGAGCCAGTTTTCGCGCACCACAACTAAATCCCCGATCCACTAAACATCCTGCAAACCCAATGAGCATGTAAGGCACCGCGAGGGAAAGACAAGCATGTCTGACAAGACTTGAACCTGAGATGAGAGAAAATGAAAAGCCCTTCTTGATCTACCAGGTCAAGACTCTTCTGACTTGTTTATGAATTAGTTAAAACTAGACTAAATTTTAATTAAAGTTAAATAACAAATCAGATCAAGAGATTTCAATGTTAAGTCATACGAGAAGTTTAATAATAACGATAAATAATATCCTATAATTTGAATGTTTTTTTTTAATTTTTTTTTACATCCGAAAAGCAACATAACAGTTGATTATGACCTAGTTATAACCTATATAGTTTCCAACCAATAAAAACCTAGCGATAATTCTATAAAAAAAAATACAATTCGTTCCAACTTGACGACTTTCTAACTTCTCATCTCCATTTGATAATATTTATTGTGCGAAGTGCTTTTAATGTTTAAATGAAAATGATGATGAAAAGACATTACTAAAATTTAAATTGACATAAATATCTTTAAGAAAAGGATTGACATTTGTATTTGAATTATAGCAGGTGATTTTGAAAAGTACCATTACCAAAAAAGTGGGAAAAAACACCTTCAAAAGTTCCAAAACTTTATGCTGGAAATTTTTCCTTTTCATTTTATGCGACAACTTTCAAAGAATTCGAGATATGTTGGCTTAAAAACTTCATTATTCTCAATTTATTTTGCTATGTAAAGCAAAACTTGTAGTTGATGCCCGGTAACCAAGTGACCTCACCAAGTCGGAAATAGGCAAAAGCTAGGCTTGCAATTGGACCAAATTTTTTTTACTCGCTGGGTCAATCTATAGCCTACTTCACTTGACAAAACAAAAAAAAAAAACTCGATTTTTTTAATTTATCATAAAAGAAGGATTTATCTTTACAATGTGATATTGAAAGCTCAATTATATATATATATATATATATATATATATATATATATATATATATATATATATATATATGTTTTTTAAATGTGGGATAAAATAAGCATTTTAAAATATTTTTTAAAAGACTTTATTATTTACAGCATGTATAGCTTATATGTATATGGATTATTTATTAATTTTTTCATGTGATGTATTAAAATCATAAATATTTTTATTTTTTTGGATTGATTGAAGTAACCCGTGTAATCCGAGACTCGATTTCTTGGTTAGATCAATTCTTAAATCAAGTTTGATAGTTATAGTTGATCTCCAATATTTGAAGTGTATATATTCTAAATACTCTGCATGTTTTTTTAGTGTTAATTTATGAATATACAAATTATAGTTTTGGAATTTAGAACAACCTGATTGTTTGATCCCATTAATTCGAGGCCAATAATAGGCTGGGTTTCTTTTCAAAGATTTATGTGGTTTACCCAATCAAACTTGAATGTTTTAAAAATAGATTAAGATCAACCCAATGTACCACAATCAATTATCAAAACCTTGTGCCGGATAATAAATTGGGCTGGTTTCAATAGTATTAACTTTTATCTCAATCAGATATATATATATATATATATATATATATATATATATATATATATATATATATATATATATATATATATATATATATTCAATAGTATTGAATGGTATGATCCAATCTTTGACCAACCAAAAAGTAAAGGGAATATTTGATTTTGTTTGCCTTGGTATTATCCATTTGGTGATGATCACATGTTATAACTCACACGTAGGGCACTAGATGTGCTGCTGCTAAAAGAGATGGATCACCGAAAGTACCACATATTTGAATTACATTAAAAAACCCATTTCCCCTGCATTAAACTGATAACACACTTCTCTTAGCCAGTTCAAAACTGATTTTCTTGGCTTCCAAAGTTGTGTGCAAGAACCAGTCACCAAGCATCTTCACAACGATCACTTGGTTTGGTTTCCCTTTCTAGCCATATACCCACCCATCCACCAATGAGATCCACACATGATAAAATAGTTCCAAGCACCATGATGATGATGCCTAGCAAAGAACCATGTTGCGCAAGTGGTTTTCTGAGTTGTGACGAAATAAAAACCTCCATGAGTCCCAAGAGACTTTGATGTAAAGTGGTGATAAGAAGTTTTGAAATCTATTTTGTATAGATTTTGAATTCAAATCAAAATATACTTATATTGTATGAATTTAAGATAGCTAAAATTTTATTTATTTAATTTAAACCAGTAAAAATATCCAAAAAAAAATTTCCATGCCAAACCATCAAAACATGGTGTACTCCTCTTTTACAAGCAGCTAGCTCATTGAGACGGGGGTTGACGGCTCAATGGCTCAATGGGTTGGGAGTTTCGATCTTGTTTGGGCCCATTTAGCAAATGGTCCATCTCAAAAGGATACACAGTGAATTGTTTTGCAGCGCAACATCTCCCAATGAATGAATATATATATATATATACCTCTCGACCTTTTTCCTGCACCAATTATATGGTTTGTAACTTTAAATATTAGGATATCTTGTGTGCCCATATGATCATCTTGAGTGGGCTGCACTAGTAACTGCATGTTTTTAATATAAAATAAAAAATATTTTTTTTTTCTTTCAAAAACACAGTAAAAAACACTCTCTTTAATTGTGTTTTAGAGAACCTCTCTCTATCTCTTATATGTGCCTCAAACATATGTATGTGGTAGGGTCTTCAGCGGGTCCCCACACATAGTGGGGGCAGTGGGCATCTCTTCTTTCCAAAGTTGCAAGCACAGTGCAGAAAAAACAGAAGAAAAATAGAATAGGATCTCGTCACACATTGCTTTTCTTCATCCATAGCATCATAGAATACCATTTTGTTAATGGTTGTTGATGACATGACCTCTCACCAATCACCTCTCTTCTTCTTCTTCTACTCTTCAAATATTATCCTAACCATCTATTACGTGTGTCTAGTAGAATAAGCTTGAAATTCAGGGATTTATTTCTCCTATAATTTTAAATTTGAGTTTTATAATTATTAATATTATAATCATTAATTTTTTATATAATTATTAATTTTTAAATTTTATGAAATTATGACTTAAAATACACGTATTAATAAAAAAATAAATAATATCGTTCAATTGGAACCCATCTACGACAAGCATCCCATCGTCCTCAATTCCCATAAATATAATAGGAATAAACATCTACAGGTCCATGGCCTAGAGAGTGTGATGGGATTGCACTCGAATATGCTCTTTGACTGTCTTTCCTTAGCTTTGACCAGACAGCAATACAGTGAAGAATTTTTTTAATTAATGAAACCCATTTACTAGGAAACAAACTCCTTGTATGAAAAACATCTTCAAGCTCTGCTTTCATGGAACACACTCAGTTTGTTATACAGAAGAAGTATATTGTACTCAATAGCTGAAGGAGTTAATAGGGTCTGCCAGATGCTTTGGTTTCATCGACATGCCGCCCCCACATTAATCATACTGGACCAAAAACATTTATTGTAATTATGCCAATGTTTTATGCTAAGGTTTGATTACAAAAAGACTTAATCTTAATTTCGATAACACATGATGTTTTGTGCTATAACGTGTTTTTCGATGTTTTTTTTTTTTAAATTATGTTTTATTCAAAAGATACTAATCATATGTTTTTTTTTTTTTTTTATAGATTTCATGTGTTGATTTTTTTCAAAAAAATAATATTCTAATTAGAAAGTATCTTTCACCACTATACAATATATATATATATTTTAAATAAAACAAAGAAGCATATTTATTCACAAAAACATATAAGGTTGTCTCTACAATATACTATCATTCTGTTTCGATTGAAATCAAATTATAGTGTCCTCAACTAGAAGGCAAGCATGCTAGAAGTCTAGAACTATGCATGGCGAGAGCAAGCTCTCATGAGAATTTCTATATATATATATATATATATATATATATATTTACTCTTCTTCCCTATCTGGTCCTCATTTCAGCAAGGGCATATTCTATGTCTATTCCCTAGTTATTTATAATTTCTTTTCTGATTCAAATTGCGAAAACATCAGTTAAGTTGTTTTTTAGCTGCCATGTGTTTAAATCCACTGGGAACATGATCATTGATTTACTCTCTCTCTCTCTCTCATTAGCTTACTGGTCAATTTACAATTCCAGTCACTTCCATATCATATATAAGGTACTAGATTGTTGGTCAACTAGTTTTTCAGATTATTTTTTTTAAAAAAATTACTAAAATATTATAATGGCTCGGGATAACTTGTGAAATTCATGATATAGATAATTAGATCATGATAGACTTATATAAAATAGATCAAAATAAATTATGAAATCTAATTTTTAATCAATCTAATAAAATTTTAAAATATAAAAAATGACAAAAACAACTTGATTCAACTCATGGTAATTTGATTATAAACTTAATTTATTTACATTTTCATTCTTGAATTTACAAATGAGAAAGAAAATCAAAAAAAGAAGAGAGAAAATAGTTAGCTAACCACATTAAGGTATGTTTATATGTTAGCAACCAGCAACCAACTTGACAAGAGAAGTGTTATCTAGGTATTTTAAAATTATCATCTCGAACAAGTTTCAGTGGTTAGAAACAGTAGAAACCAATGAAGCAATGATGAAACAGCTACAAACACAAGCAAGATCTGAGGGCAATGGGTGCATAGCTTGAGGTTTATATGAACTCCTTCCTTCTCTTTTGTTTTCTTGGTGAACCCGAGAAGCGAATCCTGGAATGTCGTGCCCAGCATAAGATTCTCCAGTTATGTAAAATTCATTTTTCGCCAGCTGAGGATGCTCTTTACAGAATCAGAGAGAGCGAGCGGGATCACAAATGAATAGTGTAAAAATTTATATTTTGACAGATGATGAAATGAAAAAGAGGACAGTATATCACTGCGACATAAACAGGAGGCATCTTAATTCTAAACTATAATACACAATCATGGGGATACAAATTCATCATATCAGGTTCACCAAGGGCTTTCGAGCTTGACATGCTCATGGGGTTAGTTGAGTTCTTAAGAGCTGTTAGCATCTGCAATATTCACAAGGTCTCCGGTTGAAGAAAAAGAGGGTTTTTTTGAAGGGAAAATAGTTTTTTAATATTAATTAGAATTGATTTTCTGAGCAAAGATTCTAATAATAATAATAAAATTAGAAAGCTAAATGTTTGCGAAAATCTTTGATGGGCATAGCCTAAGTTAGCAGTACTTTGTTATACACGGTGACTTGCGGTAATTTTGCCAAGTTAAATCGAGGGAGAGAGAGAGAGAGGCAATTCCCATCCCCCACACCAAAAGGTGGTGAAAAAAGTTGTTTTTGTACACACTGCGATGATGGTGCCTGCAATCTTTAACAGCAGCAGCAGCACCAGCACCAACAAGACCAACACAAACACAATCAACATTTTTCAATTCCTCTCTCTCTCTCTCTCACACACACACAAACACACTTTCCTTTTCTTCTTCATCAGTTCACTCATAACAAAACATGCATAACTCAACCATGACCTCACCTGTCTATCACATCCCATGCAATCATAGAGACAGCCCAATGATATAAAATTAGAAAACAAGAGCCCAAAAAGAAGACTAAACAAAGTTATGGATAGCAAGTGTGGTTGCTGGGCTATCTTAAAACGTGGAGTTAGAGGTTCTTGCAAATCCTCTGCCTCTAGAGATGCTGCTAACGCGATCCCTCGTACTAGTCTTGTTTACGATGCAGGTGCGTCTAATTATATCGTAGTTTTTTTCATTTGATTTGTGATTTTGAGCTCAAATTGTTGATTCTAGTTTTGTATCAAGGTGTTCCATGCTTATTTGCATAAGGCTCTCCACTGTTTTTATTGCACGATGTTGATTTATTGCGCTCTTTGCTCATTGTAAATTGTGTAGCTGGATTTCAAGTGATGAAAGTTGGCTTCTTTTTGTTAAAGTTTTGAAATTTCAGCTCAAAACAATCTCATCTGTGTCTCTTGTATTCTGTCGAAGTTTTGATATACTTGACATTAAGAGAACAGATCTCAAGATGGGTTTGTGTTGATTCTTGTTCAAAGATCAACTTCTTGATTTGCAGGAACTGGGAGATGCCAATTCTGTTTCAGTTTACAAGGTTATCATGGTAATATAAGGCTTGACAAAAAAACACCATCTTTTTCAAGTCACAAAACAGAATTGATAGCTGATCCTACTTGCCTACTAGTGCTAAATTTGAGTTTATCTTTCTTTGCTCCAGATGAACTTTGTGTTTCGATTGGTAATAAAGTATGTAGCTTGTGAATGAAAGAGGGGTCTCACTTGATTCTGTTGATGCAGCTACTGAAACAAGATACCTAAATGCAAGCAATCGAGAGTTATGTGCTCATAATGAAGCACAACTATCTTCTGATAATCCTGATCTTCAAGATAATAAATCACCATGCCAGATGCTGCAGTTTTCCTTTCAAGAACTGAAATCAGCAACGGGGAATTTTAGGCCTGATAGCATTCTTGGAGAGGGCGGATTCGGGTATGTGTTTAAAGGATGGATAGAGGAAAATGGGACAGCTCCAGCAAAACCTGGGTCGGGAATCACAGTCGCGGTGAAGAGTTTAAAGCAAGATGGTCTTCAAGGCCATAGAGAATGGGTGGTTAGTAGATTATCTGCTTTTCTTGGGTTAGTAGATTGATGTCAAAAGAGATGGTTGGATGGAGGATTAGAAGTAATAGTGTGACGTTATGATAATTTACCTTATTGCAGGCGGAAGTTGATTTTCTTGGACAGCTTCACCATCCTAATCTCGTTAAGCTTATTGGTTACTGCATCGAGGATGATCAACGGCTTCTTGTTTATGAATTTATGACGCGAGGGAGTCTTGAAAATCATCTTTTTAGAAGTAAGTTTTGAAAGTTTTGTTGCCTTTTCTTTGTTCTCTTGTTGCTATTGAAAATCCATATTTCTATGTGAGAAGCTTCCTACTAAATGACTACTGGACTTCAATATTTTGCAACCACTTAATACAAGGAGAATTGTTTTATTCTTTGTAATTCATTTCTCCATTTTCTTCCTGCCATTTTTCTCTCCTAATTATTGTGGCTAAACTAGCTAATAATGTCGATATGTGAATAGACTTGTTTCTTAGCCTCGAGAATTGTCAATTTTATTGCTTTGTTTTGTCATGGAAATTGAGAAAGATACACGAGACAAAGCTGGTCTAAATTTCTCTCCTAGTGAACCTCATGATTTACCAAATCAACAGGCAAAGAGTGAACTGAAAATGTGGATTATCTACGAGCCAACTATATCAAATTGTTTGAAATTTCTTTGAAACTGAAGCTATCAATGCTCTGAACAATTTCAATGCTTGTACATTTTCTAGTTATATGAAGAAAATTCTGATGCTGATATAACTTTTGAAGGGACAATACCTCTTCCATGGTCCAGCAGGATTAAGATTGCACTTGGGGCAGCAAAAGGATTGGCATTTCTCCATGGTGGCCCTGAACCAGTTATTTACAGAGATTTTAAGACATCAAACATTTTGCTTGACTCGGTATGTGGTGACTTATATAGATGAATGATAGTGTCAAATCTTTTTCTTGACTGAAATCTTAACAAGGAAACTCCTTTACAGGAATATAATGCTAAGCTTTCAGATTTTGGTCTAGCAAAAGCTGGGCCTCAAGGGGACAAAACTCATGTTTCTACAAGGGTTGTTGGGACATACGGCTATGCTGCTCCAGAGTATGTGATGACAGGTATCGAAGTTGTAATAGATAGTTAGGAGTAAACTCTGAAATTATCACCCGCTAGCCCTGCATTTCACGAGGAAACTGTAATCAACTAGAAAAACAAGTTTTACTTTCGTTAGAAAAGAGGAATAGCATCAACTAAAGAGTAAACCTTTTGTCCAAGCATCTACATTTCTATTTTAAACCTGAAGTTAACCATCCATTTGGGGGGTTAAATACAGTACCTGATAGTACATGTTGATCTGACTATAACAAATGCTCGCATTGACTTCTAGAAACCAACCAAAAACTCTCATTTCATCCAGTTTATATGCTATGGAACACGTTTCAAGACTGGGATCCTTGTCGAGGATCTAACAAAATTGCGCATTTGGCTCCTCCTTTTACAGGACACTTGACATCTAAGAGTGATGTTTACAGCTTCGGAGTTGTGCTACTTGAGATTTTGACAGGCAGAAGATCATTGGACAAGAAACGACCTAGTGGTGAGCAGAATCTAGTTGCATGGGCACGACCTTATTTGGCTGACAAGAGAAAGATGTACCAGCTAGTGGATCCCAGGTTGGAGCTGAATTACTCCCTTAAAGCTGTCCAGAAAGTTTCTCAATTGGCTTACAACTGCCTCAGTAGGGATTCAAAGTCCCGTCCAACAATGGATGAAGTTGTGAAAGTTCTCACTCCATTGCAAGATCTAAACGACCTTGCCATTTTATCTTACCACTCTCGTTTGTCTCAACAAGGTAAGCGCAAGAAGAAAAGTGAAGGAGTGCAGCAGCGTGCAAATGTATCATCCAAAAGCATCAGAGATTCGCCCTTGAATACTGGCAAGCAGCGTTATAGATAAGGGAAATCAATTCAATCTCCTTGATTGATTCAGTATCAAGAAAAACAAAGACTGGTATTCTGCCTTTGTATTTGCTGGCAATTCTGAAGGGAATATTTCAAGCTTGTTTTATGACATTTGGGTGCTCTAAGTATTCTGGAGCCAGAAAGACATCTGAAGAAGAAAGGTATATCAGCTTCTATGAAAACTTACACTAGATAGCTAACCATCAATTCAGACCTTGCCTGTGATTTGCTGTTATTGTAATTGAGATATAGCCTGTAATTAGATGAAACCTTCCATTTCTAAGATTGCTACGTGTCGCTATCTGGACGTCAATTGCTTTGAGGTTTTGGGGTTGCATTATGACTTCGCCATGTCAGAACAGTATCTTTCATTGATAAAGAATTCATCTCGCAAACACCAAAACTCCAATCCCTGCCAGGTTTAGACCTAGCATCAGTTGATAACAGCAAAAGATCTTTCTACTGAAGAACATTCCGCACTTGCACAGTTAAAGTTAAACATACGTAAACCATTTTCTTTCGTTCAGCTCCTGCTTAGAGTCTACACCGAGCCTGGTCCAGATTCAAAAGTCGAGGACTTCGTCGTCAGTGCTTAATAGTGGATGCACCGGCGCAGGCTCGGGCCAGGTTTGACCATAGAAGCTTAGCATCTTAGTCATGTCCAAGACAAGCCAGTGATACGTTTCCAGCAAAATCAGCACTTATGCTATCAACAAGATACAGGGTGTGTGTGTGTGTGTGTGTGGGAGTTGAGCATAAGAATCTTTGAAATATGCACTTTAAATATCAGTTGTAGCATCTCATATTCAAAATAGAATCTCATTTTTCTTCAGCTTACTCTCCAAGTTATTCACAGAAAGGTTTCTAATGACACGCATTTCATCATGCAAGCATTCACATTAGAATCATATCTTGCTTTAGTTTATAATGCCAATCATTTCTGAAAAGGGGACAGTGAAAATTCTCTTGCTGCATATAAGAATTGTTAAACGAAGAGGACACCAGCAAATCCTCTTTAGAATATGCTTGCCATCCGACAGGTTAATTTGAAGCCAGCCAGGATAAACATCGAGCGTCACGAAGGATGCGTTTGGCACATTAGATAAATGTATCCAATAATCAACCAGCAAACAGCATCTGTCCACTGAGCCCTATACATACATGATTGAAAGGCAATTTTTGCACCTGTGATCTCACCGATTCTTCAAGAGAAAGGCAAAGAAAAGAAACAAGTAAAAGACTCGCTGATATTAGATTGAGGAGCTCTAGAATACGACATTCGGAGAATCCTGGCAGTAGGTCTCAATTTTTGACAATTTCTATATTGACACAATATTCCATCAGCATAAGAAATTATGACGGAATTAAAAAATTTAAAAGCTGGAATTGCAGACAAACTATTCGGGTGTTTTTGAGAGATAGCTAGAAAGAAAAGCAGCTCATGGAAAGGACATACCTATCTATATCACCAGCATTTGGAACCACTGTGAGTTGTTTGATAATGGATTTGGATTTCTCCATACTTTACAAATCCTTTGTAGCCATTTTTACCTGTACAGAATTCTCACAAGATTGCGCCAAACTATCAGTCAAACAGATTTAACTTTATATAAAACTATATATAATTTCATTAACTTTTTTTTTTAAAAATAAAAATAAACTCCGATTTCATTACAAAACTAAAAGATGATAAGAAAGTGTTGAACGAGCATTAACTGGACAAATTAAAATGTAGTAAGAAAGTGTCGAAGCAAACATAATTAGTTATAAACAAAGATTTTCGTTGCAATAATTGCAATGAGAACATAGGCAGGACAACTGTCATAATTTTTCTGATTTGCACTAAAGTTGCTTAAGCATACCATGGATCTCTAGCCTACTACTAAAAAAAAAGAGAGTACATCATCAACCATTTAATTCGTTGTAAATAATAAAAGAAATAATAAAAGAATCCATTGATAAGAAACATTAACAACAGAATTTAGATAACAACAGAATTTAGATAAAAAACTATCCCGATGTAAATTTATTGTTGCTAATTTATCTGTAACGGATTATTCATTGAAGATAAATTAATAACAAAAAATCAATTATAAGGAAAATAAATTAGCAATGAAATATCTATGATATTTCTAATTTCCATTGCCGAGTAATAATTAGCAACAAAATTTTTTTGTAAAACAATAGAGCTTTGTCTCATGACATTGAGACACTATTTCCCATATCTAAACCATTAACATTGAGAATTAATAATCGAGAAGACAACATCAACAACTTAAAAAAAGGTATAAAATTAGCAGTGAATTATTATACATTAATGCTACTCTGCTTCATAATCCAAACATATATAAAATTTAAAGAGGAAAGCAATCAAGTACAACAAGTTTGGACCTTCGCAAGTTCCAAAATCTTCACCTCCTCATAACTACAAGTTGATAGAACCCTAAACAGCTCATCCTTTTCATTTTTTATTTGACCTGTATTCAAAATTTGGTACTGTTGGAGCATCAAAACTCTCTAAAATCCCAGTCTTGCTTCCACTACTACTCGCCTCTGATTCCTTCTTCTTCCCTCCTCCAAACCACCTTCCGAACCACCCCAGTACTCGTGAACACGCTTCACCATCTCAGCATAATCTTCAGGCAGTTGCTTTATTATGCAGAAGCTACAGATTTATATGTCAAATAGCTAAGAAAAAACCAAATGTAAGGAGTTATGGATTACAAATCATTTCAAACAGATCCTTAAGAAAAAAGGTATCATGTGAATCACGGGCAGGATGTTGTTGTGGCTGGAATAGGGCATCAAATTTCCAGAAGCTGCGAGTTGAAATGGGAATGCATTGGAATGATAAAAAGAAGATCACCAAAACAATAATAAATGTTATTCCACGAATGCATTGAATTAATATAGTCAATACTAGTAGAGTTGCCCGCTTCGCCGGGGTTTTTTATCTATGTAGAAAATTGATTGATTCTATAAATGTTGTATTTTGTTATTTTACTATTTAATTAATATAATTGTAATTGATAAAATCTGTTAAAAAATGGTTTTTTTCAACCAAAATACTGATTGAATATTGCTATTGCTAAAAAAACTTTCGATAAAATTTGTTAGAAAAATTTGTTAAGAAGGTCGAATGATTTATAAGAAATTTGTTGTCACTGATACTATGGTTTAAAAGAAAAAACGAAAACCCGATTAAAAAAGAACAATTAACTTTGACACTAAAAAATCAAAAATACATGTGAAAAAAAACGCTACTGCTTTCTTAAAGGGAAAAAAAAAGGGGTCTAAAATATAAATTTAAATTCAAAGCCAATTTTTTTTTATCAGATTTATTCATCATATTATTATATTAAATATATTTAAGAATACCGATATTAATTTTTTTTTGCAAGAAATTGTATGTCATTTTTTTTCTCTCTATATATTTTTTAGGCTGATAATATTAAATAAATATTAAACACATATACTTAGTCTCACATACTATATAGTGTGATCGAAATGGGAAGTGATTTTTTATATTTTTTTAATTGTAGATAACCTAGGTAAATTTGTAAAAAAAAAATTTGAGTTGCTTTTTTTCCCCAGTAATATTAGATCTGACACATCATAAATAAAAATGTTGTAATTTGTTTTAAGAAACGAAATATAATTTTTTTTACGTGCTTTAATCACTTATTTGCTATCTAAAAGGAACAGTGTAGTCGAAACGGAAAGTGCCTTGTATATTTTTTAATTGTAGATAATCTAGGCAAATTTGTTTACCTTTTATTTTTTTGAGTTGTATTTTTTCCCGGGTAATATTAGATCTTAAATATGAAAATTTGTTTTTAAGAAATAAACTTCAACAAAAGAGCATAAAATTAAAAATTCAAAGCCAATATTTTTTTTTACTTTATAAGATTTCTTTATTATATTATTATATTAAATGTATTTAAGAATGTTGATATTAATTTTTTTCTTGCAAAAAATCCGAGGTCAATTTTTTTTTCTCTTTATATATTTTTAGGCGATAACATGCAATAAATATTAAAATATATAATAATGACTTGTCTGCCATTTAAAAGGAATAGTGTAATCGAGACAAATGTGACTCAGTATCGGGTTTTCTAATTGTAGGTAACCTCACGTGAAATTTGTCTATTTTTTTGTTCTTGAGTTGTCTTTTATCCCCAATAATATTATATATAAAATGACTATTGCTATTATTGCAAGAACAATTAAAATTATAAAATTTTTAACGGAAGAAAAAACACTCAAAAAACATTAACAACAGAGTAAGCAAGAAAAAAATAACAACTATTATTATTATTATTATTATTATTATTATTATTATTATTATTATTATTATTATTATTATTATTATTATTATTATTATTATTATTATTATTATTATTATTATTATTATTATTAGGAAAAAATGTAACAATTATTTGATAAGCATTACAAATTTCAATAGGGATTTAAATTATAAATGAAAAGTTGAAGGGTCGAAATGAAAATCACATTTATTATCAATTTCAATCCAAGGACAATATTGCAAAAATTCAAACCCTGTGTAAATCGAATTTAATGACTAATTTGGACCTAATCCCGGGAAGAACAAAAGTTGCAGGGACCGAAGTGAAAGATGCACATTTAATTAATTTCAACCGAGGGACCTAATTGCAGACAAATTAAAACTAATGTAACGTAAGTGAAAGGTGCAGGAAAGGAAATTGAAAGTTGAGGGACCCGAATTGCAAAGGTTGAAAACATCGGGTCCTCGCCGCGACCGTTACGCGTGGGGAGAGAGAAACGTTGCCGCCGTCTTCAACCGGCCGCCCAGCTGCATACCGGACATCTTGTGTAAAAAACGCACGCGACCGGGAGGGACGACCAACGGGAGGCGCATCGGATTAGGCGCCCGGTAGCTCATTTCCGACCACCGTATCATACGACGCAGCGCCACTTGAAAGAGGCGTCGGGGTGGAAATCGCCGTCCCGCGTGAAACGCACGCGCTCGACAGATTTCGGAAAAATATATAAATAATAATGGTTAGTTACCGTTATGTCCCCTCGCCCTTAAATAATCGATTTTGTCTTATCGGGGGGCTAGAACCGATCTTTAGCCATTTCAAAAATATTAAAAAAAATATAACGGGGTGCGGCGGGCCGGACCGGACCGGACCGGACCGGACCGGTCCGGACCGGTCCGTACGCGTGTAATGACGCCCGCACCCCTGATTCCAGCCGTTATTTACCCCTCAGCCGAACACTATTTTGTCCTATTATCAGGGCCAAAATCGCCATAACACTGTTCATAAGCGAAAAAAAAAAAAAAAAAGGGTGGATGAACAACCGCGACGCACGAATTGAAAATGTCCAGTCCACAGTGCACATGAGTCACAGTGCACAGTGGACGAAAACCCGAGCTGTTTTAGCTTACTTGTTAATTATTTTAAATGATTTAGACTAACTCATACTTGTACCCATATCTTACACAGGGCTTAATTATTATATGTTTTCAAAACATTTAGAACAGCTAGACAACTCTAAGTTAGGCTTTCAAAAAGTGAACATTTTATGATCATCTCATCAGTCTCAGAAATTGATGCTTTCAAGAGCTGACACCATCAGAAGATGTAGAAGTAGGGTGGTTTGTCCCGGAATCTGTCAGGTACGCATCTAGACGATGTTTCTTCCATATAAAACTTATTGTCGAAGCCATCACAACTTTTTTTTTCCTTACTCGTTTTAGCTGTTAAATGTAAAAAAAAAGGAAACGAAATACCGGCGGAGGGTTTTTTCATGAAACTTTTTATTCGAATATTTTTGGGGATATGCATACGTGGTAATGAAAATTCATGGAGAAAATTATTGTATCATTTGCACATCATAATCTAGCTATTGCCATAGACCTGATTCAACATATGAAAATATATGTCGATCAAGGTTAACAAATTAAAAGGATCAAGAACATCGATGCAAACTCTTATAAAATAGGATATTCTAGTACTTGATCTGAGAGTATTTTTATTATCGAATAATATATATATATATATATATATGTGTGTGTGTGTGTGTGTGTGTGTGTGTGTGTGTGTGTGGTGATTAACCGCATAAGGTCGGATTTATTTGTTTTATTCACGATGGTTAAAAATATCAGCTGAAATAGAATCATATTCTTGGAGAATCTAAATGATACAAGATCAATCTCTTGCATATTAGCTTCAAGGTTTAAACTCAAGAAATTAAGAGAGAGCATAAATCTCTTTAATCACCTACACTACAATGTGAGATTGCAAGGTAGAAATGTTGGCACCTTAATAATTGCCTGAGGATCCAAGGAATATATAGCAGGTGGTGATTTATGGCAATAAATTTCTCAAAATGAAGAGCATTTACTGATGAATCTAGACCATTCCATAGTTCATTCTGGAAATCAATCTGCAATAATTTGTATCTAGCTGTACAGAAACTAACCTAAAAGATAATGGCCATTGAAAAATAAGGCTGGCTAGCTAGCTAGGGAGGACCCAAAAGATGGTGAAGATTTACACAGACAGGAGGGGGGGAATGCAATAGTGATCACTATTGACAATGACAATCTGCCGACAGAAACCAAATAATGCAGCTCACTTTAGAAGCCTCGTTGGCGTCTAGCAAAAAGCTTATTATTTCGAAATCAGCAATTATCTTTTCCCCTTAATTTCAAGTTCAGCTATTCCTTTCTCTTTTCTTTAAGACTACAAAAATATCTGCAAAAACTTCTTTAAAAGGAGTTTACACAAACAAGTCAAAGCAATTCCATGGTCAACTAGCTAGATATACAGATAACTACAGTATTTGGTACATATATCCATGCCCTATAGCTAGAATCATGAAGTCATGTATGGCTAATTAATATAAAAAAAAGCCCCCCTCTATAAAGAACTTGCACAACCCTTTTCCTTCTGTTGGAGCAATACGTGTAGCTATATAGTACAAGGCATGCTGAGAATTATGAAGCTAGGAACGAAAGTGTTTCATGTTCTGAAAATGATTCTATATATATTTACAAGAATATTGATCCGGCATAGTCTGTAAGCACAACAATCTCAATAATTAGATAATTGTATCAAATTGAATGCAGTCACAGCAATATCAGTTCTATATTTTTGAAGCAATACAAAGAATTAAGAAATATTCTACAATATTTATTTTTCTTCCAACAATATTTACATTTTCTACAATAGGATTCTGTAGATAAACAGATTAATGAAAAGAAGGGGGGATGGATAATATGGATGATCTAGAAATTGAATTTAACGGGGGGGGAGGACTCACTTATGAGTCCATAACCTATATATTCTTCAATTATGTAATTTAGGCCAGTTATTCAAGGACTACTAATCGATGTTAAACAAAGAAAACTCATTATTATATTGTAAGCTTAATTAAACATTAAAACACAAATCCCCTACAACATGTCATGATATCCCATCATGTCAATGTCAAACATCTCTCCTATGATTTGATAGCACATACAAGTAAAATATACAATATTATTCAAACTCATATATGCCATTCGAGGTTTTCGGCAGGTGAATTCAATGTTGAGAGAATTGTCTACATGTATCCTTCATGGTGAGTTAACTATCTGTCTACTTTAGTGGATCCCCCCAAGCCCTTATCAATATATCTAATTGCAGGGGTGAAATGGGTGCTCAATTTGCTTTGTATCTTGGATACAGTATTGAAATAATGAATAAAATCTCATTCCTCTCTTACATATTCCCATTTTTCAATCCTCTAGTTTGAAATAACTGGGATACTGAATCGAATCCCTTGTTCCTAGCTATCTTCTATCTTACTAAATATACTGTAAAAACAATTTCAACATGTTAAACTCAAGAAGAACCCTAACTTGTTATTCTATTGAGATTAAGGAGAGCAATGGAGTCACATACCTTCGTCTAGCTCCCGAGACAGCTTCTTCTTGGAAACGGCGCTGCAGGCTGAAAGAGCAAGCTAGGGAAAGAATTAAGGACAAGATCCACCACGATATATGAGCAAAGAGTTTGTACGTACTTATGGAAAATGTACTATGCATATATGAATGTGAACCAAATAAGGTAGAGAAAAAAAAGTTGCACCAATGTGTGACGAATTAAGATAAGATGATCACTAGACATGCCAAAGAAAAAAACTGAGAAAAACATAAGAGAAGAGACCTTGAGGAGAAAGCTGGGAAAGCGAAGAACCCTGAAAAAGTGATATTGGCGCGGCTCAATCTGAGATCGTATTACTTTCACGTGTAAATCCGTCTTCGGATTGAACCTCACCAACATCGCTTTCTTTTGCTTCCCTAGCATCCAGCACAGAGTGTCTCCGCTTATCAGAAAAGGGCAAGGTGATCATGCAAGTAGAAAACACACCGGCCACGATAAGTTTATAATGTTAACGCGATTTAGCTTTTAAAACCTGCTACCTGCTGCAGGCTTGGTGCCGCTTTCAAGCTAAAAGCGAAAAGTGTGTACTTGAATAAAGAGACGCTAGATATGGTCACATACGACCTGTCAAAGGACAATAATATGATCATTTAGGGCATCTAGATCTCTTGGTAGGGAAAAGGATGGTGGTTTGGTGGAGTAGGAGGTGGAGGTGGTGGTCTTGTTGGTGGTTATAGTCATGAAGTGGGATCTTGAAATCATGATGATCATTTATATAAATTCCTTGAACTCAGTCAATTAAAATCAAGAGATCTATTCTCCAAGGAAAAGAAAACAAAATAAAAACTCTAGACTTATAAAAGGCATACATAATAATATATTCCGAAATATCAATCAAACACGTGTTTGAAAAATATATACCGATTAAGGAAAACCCTATTATTCAATTATAATCTAACTGGGATCTAAAAACGATATTCCTACACCGAATGAAAACAGAAAACAGTCAATAAAAGGCAAAAAAGATTTAGAAATCATTGTTGCGCCAAGAAAAGAGAACAGAGAGTTGGCCAAATGCTATTACCGGAGTGACATTGCTAGTTTGATTAACATCAAGAAACAAAAGCTGGCCACTAGGTATGGATCAATCAAGATGTATATGGAATGACGAAGCAATCAGCTCAGCTAGGGTTCAAAGATAAATATTTGAAGAAGATGGGAATAAACTCACGATCTTTCTTGATGATATATAGAAAGTAATAGCTTGTCTAGGGCTGATCATGGCCATATATAAGGGACGAGGAGGCAAGGGGTGAGAGAGATAGAGAATGTATACCGGTAGGGTTTGCCTCGGGATGAGAAGGCGAAGGTGAATGGAATGATGTCAAGGGGAGCAACTTACTTTTAGGATTTGTCATGCTTCGTTTGTACTCAATAAAATCAAACGCATGCCACCTGATATATTCTTCTCCACTACAAAACCCAAACAACTCCTTTTGATCGTACCTTTTGTTTTAAGAATATGTTAATTATTTTAATCCTCACCTGTTTTTTGCCGTGCCTAGCATCCCATTTAATTAAATCTACTAACTTATTGTTTTGTGTCCTAAAAAGGAGAATAAGATGGTTGGCTTATATGCACATAGCATAAACAAATCCTTCTCATATGAGCCAATTACAGGGAAAGCTAAATGCTGGAAATTTGTGTTTAAAACATGGTTAACAAAGATATTTGAGGTTAAATTAAAAATAAGTACAATAACTTTTAGGGTTAAGATTTTGTTGGAATATAATTCGCAATATAGACTCATTAATATAGTACATTAACATATGTTTTGAATAAATTACAAGTAAATAGAAAATTAATATGAAAAATCATTGGTTTTCTCATTTGTCTAATTTACATTTGACTTTTGATATAATTGAGCAAGTAATAACGAGTGATTCTAAATAGTATGAAGTGGAACTGCCACTAAATGAGAATTTGCTCAGAAAAAGTACATGGATGTCCTAGAAGATAAATTTATGGAGCAATTGAACATATTTAGATCCAAGAAAAGGTTTGGCTGTTAGATCGTACTTAAATTTTTATACAATTTAAAAAACATTAAATATCATTGGAGTTTTGTTATACAATTTATTATAATAATGTGTTTTTTTGGTGTGTTGAAAGGCTTATTAGCACTATATTGTAATGGATAGCTCATTGAAATATCTTAATATATATGAATTGTATCCTATTATTAAAAAAGAAGAAGAATAGAGAATTGAAACAAAATATATATTTTTCCAGGCTTCTCAATCTGCGTTTGTTTCATAATTTAACTTCTCTTTAAATGCATTTACTCTATCACAGGGTAACTAAAGACAAGACTTTTACATGGAATGACGGACTATAAGCTTAAGATTCTTTCCACGTGGAGATGCTCTACAAATGAGCACCAAGTAGTGCTCAAAATAAGTAGGTAGCCATTTAGAATTTCGTACGTGGAAACTAAAGGTGGTCAAAGCCAAAGCAAAAGCCATATTTGTGCCAGAAAGAGAGATAAGAATCTTGGAAACATGATCGCAGAATGTCAGCGAAGAGAATGTCTACTAGAAAGAAGTTTCCTTTGGAAGGGTACGTGCAAAGTTGATTTTTATATTCTTTTTTTTTATTTAATTTCAAATCAAAACACATATTTCGGGTGCAAATAGCCACCACAAACCGGAGACATCGGCGCTGAAGGAGCTCTGCCATGGGCTGCAGCAGGGGACACTCGTCTTGGGTTTTGCTCATCTTTTTCTTTCTTTCTTTCTTTCTGTCGGGATTTTGGGAAGTATAAAAGACTCTTTTAATAAAAAGGGCTTAAAGCCTCATGATTTGGGGCGATAAGTTCGCGTGCCACTCCCGAAACACGGATTTCCCCACGCCTTGAACCCTTCCCACACCATCTTTTCTCATTTTCTTGTTTCCTCACCAGATCCTAGGTCACTTCTCTTCTGTATTTGCTTCTCTTTACCTAGATTAATGGCTCGTGAGGTCAAAAGCTAGTTACCACAAATTTGTCTTTTCTTTTAATCATTCTCCCTTCTCATATTTGCATTGCCATAACCAACACTCACATTTTACTTTTTACGTGTGTGATGAAAATGATGGTTAATGAGCACATAACTTGAAAGCTAAGGCTAGATCATGTCAAAATACATGCATGAAGAGGTAGATAAAGGTTTGTTTGGTTCGGTGCCTGCTAAAAACGCTTTGAAACCTGTCGGCCGGAATCATAACCGGATCATATTGATGTTTCAATGGTTGACAATATTAGTCAATAGCGACCGGTGTTGTTGGAGTGTATTTAAAGACACCTAAGAATGACCGACCTTTTTTGCAATGGAATAACTCTCTCAGTGCACCACAATTCTAGCAACTAATGAAATGAACAGTGAAAACATGAATTCCAAGGTCAGATTGATGGGTCTTGAAACTCTTGATTAAAGGGGTTGGACAAAGAGACACCCGTGTTCTATCTACAAGCTTTGATGGCCCATGCTGGCCTTTTTGTTAATGAGGAAAAGCAAACGTGCTTTCTTAGCATGATAATCTTTATTATGATTAGAATATTGGGAGGACTTTAATAAGTTTCCTCCTTTCTAAACTTTTATCTCAACAAGAAATGTACTTATATTTAATATTGTGGTTTGAACGTCAAAATTACTTTCTTTGAATAGCTATCCACTTGGATTTGAATTTGAAATTGAGATTATGAAGAGTTATAAGAGCACCTGAATATAGGGTTTCGCTGGGTTAGTTAGTGATTCTTTTCATTAGTTACGGATCATGATTCATGAAAGTGCAAAGAATATTGAAGTAAAGTTTAAGCTTTTGCAAAATGGACATATATCCATGCCCTAGCTAGAATCATGAAGTCATGTATGGCTAATTAATATAAAAAAGCCCCCCCTCTATAAAGAACTTGCACAACCCTTTTCCTTCTGTTGAAGCAATACGTGTAGCTATATAGTACAAGGCATGCTGAGAATTATGAAGCTAGGAACGAAATTGTTTCATGTTCTGAAAATGATTCTATATATATTTACAAGAATATCGATCCGGCATAGTTTGTAAGCACAACAATCTCAATAATTAGATAATTGTTTCAAATTGAATGCAGTCACAGCAATATCAGTTCTATATTTTTGAAGCAATATAAAGAATTAAGAAATATTCTACAATATTTATTTTTCTTCCAACATTTACATTTTCTACAATAGGATTCTGTAGATAAACAGATTAATGAAAAGAAGGGAGGATGGATAATATGGATGATCTAGAAATTGAATTTAACGGGGGGGAGGACTCACTTATGAGTCTATAACCTATATATTCTTCGATTAAGTAATTTAGGCCAGTCATTCAAGGACTACTAATCGATGTTAAACAAAGAAAACTCATTATTATATTGTAAGCTTAATTAAACATTAAAACACAAATCCCCTACAACATGTCATGATATCCCATCATGTCAATGTCAAACATCTCTCCTATGATTTGATAGCACATACAAGTAAAATATACAATATTATTCAAACTCATGTATTACCATTCGAGGTTTTCGGCAGGTGAATATTTCAATGTTGAGAGAATTGTCCACATGTATCCTTCATGGTGAGGTAACTATATCTGTCTATATACGTTAGTGGATCCCCCCAAGCCCTTATCAATATATCTAATTGCAGGGGTGAAATGGGTGCTCAATTTGCTTTGTATCTTGGATACAGTATTGAAATACTGAATAAAATCTCATTCCTCTCTTACATATTCCCATTTTTCAATCCTCTAGTTTGAAATAACTGGGATACTGAATCGAATCCCTTGTTCCTATCTTCTATCTTACTAAATATACTGTAAAAAAAATCAACATGTTAAATTCAAGAAGAACCCTAACTTGTTATTCTATTGAGATTAAGGAGAGCAATGGAGTTACATACCTTCGTCTAGCTCCTGATACAGCTTCTTCTTGGAAACGACGCTGCAGGCTGAAAGAGCAAGCTAGGGAAAGAATTAAGGACAAGATCCACCACGATATATGAGCAAAGAGTTTGTACGTACTTATGGAAAATGTACTATGCATATATGAATTTGAACCAAATAAGGTAGAAAAAAAAAGTTGCATCAATGTGCGAGGAAGATAAGATGATCACTAGACATGCCAAAGAAAAAAACTGAGAAAAACATAACAGAAGAGACCTTGAGGAGAAAGCTGGGAAAGCGAAGAACCCTGAAAAAGTGATATTGGCGCGGCTCAATCTGAGATCGTATTACTTTCACGTGTAAATCCGTCTTCGGATTGAACCTCACCAACATCGCTTTCTTTTGCTTCCCTAGCATCCAGCACAGAGTGTCTCCGCTTATCAGAAAAGGGCAAGGTGATCATGCAAGTAGAAAACACACCGGCCACGATAAGTTTATAGTGTTAACGCGTTTTAGCTCTTAAAACCTGCTAGCTGCTGCAGGCTTGCTGCCGCTTTCAAGCTAAAAGCGAAAAGTGTGTACTTGAATAATTAAAGAGAAGCTAGATATGGTCACAGACGACCTGTCAAAGGACAATAATATGATCATTCAGGGCATCTAGATCTCTTGGTAGGGAAAAGGATGGTGGTTTGGTGGAGTAGGAGGTGGAGCTGGTGGTGGTCTTGTTGGTGGTTATAGTCATGAAGTGGGATCTTGAAATCATGATGATCATTTATATAAATTCCTTGAACTCAGTCAATTAAAATCAAGAGATCTATTCTCCAAGGAAAAGAAAACAAAATAAAAACTCTAGACTTATAAAAGGCATACATAATAATATATTCCGAAATATCAATCAAACACGTGTTTGAAAAATATATACCGATGAAGGAAAACCCTATTATTCAATTATAATCTAACTGGGATCTAAAAACGATATTCCTACACCGAATGAAAACAGAAAACAATCAATAAAAGGCAAAAAAGATTTAGAAATCATTGTTGCGCCAGGAAAAGAGAACAAAGAGTTGGCCAAATGTTATTACCGGAGTGGCATTGCTAGTTTGATTAACATCAAGAAACAAAAGCTGGCCACTAGGTATGGATCAATCAAGATATATATGGAATGACGAAGCAATCAGCTCAGCTAGGGTTCAGAGATAAATATTTGAAGAAGATGGGAATAAACTCACGATCTTTCTTGATGATATATAGAAAGTAATAGCTTGTCTAGGGCTGATCATGGCCATATATAAGGGACGAGGAGGCAAGGGGTGAGAGAGATAGAGAATGTATACCGGTAGGGTTGCCTCGGGATGAGAAGGCGAAGGTGAGTGGAATGATGTCAAGGGGAGCAACTTACTTTTAGGATTTGTCATGCTTCGTTTGTACTCAATAAAATCAAACGCATGCCACCTGATATATTCTTCTCCACTACAAAACCCAAACAACTCCTTTTGATCGTACCTTTTGTTTTAAGAATATGTTAATTATTTTAATCCTCACCTTTTTTAAGCATCCCATTTAATTAAATCTACTAACTTATTGTTTTGTGTCCTAAAAAGGAGAATAAGATGGTTGGCTTATATGCACATAGCATAAACAAATCCTTCTCATATGAGCCAATTTCAGGGAAAGCTAAATGTTAGATCGTACTTAAATTTTTATACAAATTTAAAAAAACATTAAATACAATTGGAGTTTTGTTATACAATTTATTATAATAATGTGCTTTTTTGGTGTGTTGAAAAGCTTATTAGCACTATATTGTAATGGATAGCTCATTGAAATATCTTAATATATATGAATTGTATCCTATTATTAAAAAAGAAGAAGAATAGAGAATTGAAACAAAATATATATTTTTCCAGGCTTCTCAATCTGCGTTTGTTCATAATTTAACTTCTCTTTAAATGCATTTACTCTATCACAGGGTAACTAAAGACAAGACTTTTACATGGAATGACGGACTATAAGCTTAAGATTCTTTCCACGTGGAGATGCTCTACAAATGAGCACCAAGTAGTGCTCAAAATAAGTAGGTAGCCATTTAGAATTTCGTACGTGGAAACTAAAGGTGGTCAAAGCCAATGCAAAAGCCATATTTGTGCCAGAAAGAGAGATAAAAATCTTGGAAACATGATCGCAGAATGTCAGCGAAGAGAATGTCTACTAGAAAGAAGTTTCCTTTGGAAGGGTACGTGCAAAGTTGATTTTTATATATATTTTTTTAATTTAATTTCAAATCAAAACACATATTTCGGGTGCAAATAGCCACCACAAACCGGAGACATCGGCGCTGAAGGAGCCCTGCCATGGGCTGCACCAGGGGACACTCCTCTTGGGTTTTGCTCATCTTTTTCTTTCTTTCTTTCTTTCTGTCGGGATTTTGGGAAGTATAAAAGACTCTTTAAATAAAAAGGGCTTAAAGCCTCATGATTTGGGGCGATAAGTTCGCGTGCCACTCCCGAAACACGGATTTCCCCACGCCTTGAACCCTTCCCGCACCTTTTCTCATTTTTTTGTTTCCTCACCAGATACTAGGTCACTTCTCTTCTGTATTTGCTTCTCTTTACCTAGATTAATGGCCGGCTCGTGAGGTCAAAAGCTAGTTACCACAACTTTGACTTTTCTTTTAATCATTCTCCCTTCTCATATTTGTTAAATGATGACAGCAAGCATAACAAGATCATACCTGGTCACAGCTAATTGACACAGAAATGGCAGCAACAACGTTCCATGATCTGTCTTTCCTTAAACAAGAATGTCAAAGTTATTAAACTGCGTATAAATGAGTGTAACATGTACATGCATTATCATTGAGAATAATCATTCAGTTAGCCTTTGTTGTTCCAATTCAAAGTTATTTTAATTCTTTTATGGTATCAAAGCGTATTTAAGCTCACGCTAGATCCTACTACCATGTCTTCTGCCTCTGCTACTTATACTCCTCCGAACAACCTTCTGCATTTTGTTTCGGTGAAACTTGAAGGACCTTCCTCCTATTTGAACTGGTCTTCTCAAGTTGAAGATGCTCTCAGCATACATGATCTCTGGTGCTTTGTTGATGGAATAGAGTCATGCCCAGATGAGTTCTTACCTATCTCTGAAGGTTGAACTAGAGAAATCAATCCCGATTTCATTTTATGGAATTGCAATAACCAGTTTGTACTGGTTTGGATGAAATTCACAATATCTGACAAGGTTTTGTCAATGGTCTATGGTTTGAAGACTGCCCGACAAGCATGGGTTGCTCTAGCACAACGCTTTGCCTCTCCATCCATCTCCAATGTGAATCAATTGAAACATCAATTGCAAAGCTTGCAACAAGGAGGAATGAATTGCTCCGATTTTGTTAAGCATGCGAAAGCCCTTGTTGATCAATTAGCAACAATTGATAAGCCTGTTGATGAAGCTGACTTGATCTCTCTGGTCTTGGGAGGACTGCAACAATGCCTACACCTCATTTGTGTCAAACTGCTACTTTGCTTAACGTGAGAAGCCACTGTCTTTGTTTGATTTTCAATCTGAATTGTTTGCCTTTTGAAGCCCTCCTTGATAGCCAGCAACGAAGCTTGCAAACCAACAATAATAAGTTTGCAATGATGGCTCATAAACTAGGGAGGTAGCGCAAGAAATTAGAAGAAACACATGAAAAACTGGTAGCAACAACGTTTTTCCTCGTCTCCCTCAAGTCAAAAATCCAATCCAAATAGCAACAATGACAATATGTTCTCTCCTAACGTTGGGAACATACCGACTAATTGGCAATAACAACGATTTACTACACCACCAATAGCCCAGAAATATCAAACAGGAAATAGAAATGGCAGTATAGACTCCTTCAATAATGAGAATCCTCTTACAAACACAGGACGGGTTCGTGCATGGGACAAATGATCCAACCTTTGATCCTTACATCTCTCAAATCCGTGGCAAAAGAAACCACATGGCACTTGATTGTTTCCACAGGTATGACTATAACTATCAAGGGCATCATCCACCCCAACAACTTGCAGCAATGGTAACTCAATCAAATACCATGCACGATGATAATACATGGTATGCTGACAGTGGTGCTAATCAACATATTACTACTGACATTACCAATCTTCAAATGGCAGAACCTTATACAGGAGATGACACAATGGTTGTGGGTAACGGTAATGGTCTATAAATTAAGCATACTGGTACATGCATGCTAAAAACACATGACTCCACTCTGAAATTGAAACATATTCTTCATTGCCCGAAGGCAGCAGTAAATCTTGTCTATTAATCATTTTTGTATAGACAATGGATGTTATTTTATACTCACCGAATTTGATTTTTTTGTGAAGGACAACATCTCGAGACACACGTTGCTAATAAGCAGGAGTGAAGGTGGGTTGTACCCCATTAAGGCTGGTCAACAAACCATCAATCATCTTCACACGAGAATTGCATTTATAGGGGTTCATATGTCTCCTACTGTTTGGCATGCCAGATTAGGTCACCCTTCCTCGCATATTACCAAACACATTATCAAGTCCTTTAAATTACCTATTTCTGGTTTCATTTGAAACAAACTCTATCTGTCAGTTTTGCTTAATGGGAAAAGCCAAACAACAACCGTTTGGTGATTCCATGCGTGTTATGTTATCTCCTTTAGGCCTTGTTCATTCAGATGTTTGGGCCTCACCTGTCGTGTCCAATAACAATCATAAATATTATATTTTATTCATTGATGATTACTTTTGGTTTACATGGGTTTAACCCTATTCATAATAAATCTGACGTTCTTTCCTATTTTATACAATTTAAATCCTTGATTGAAAATCATTTCTCTACCATTATCAAGCAATTTCAATGTGATAATGGTGGGGAATATCTTTCCGATCAATTCCAAAAAAAATTACGCCAACATGGGATTCATCAACGTCTCTCTTGTACAGCTAAGTTGGCAGCAATATACTCAGCTTCACAACTTGATAACGTCACTATCGATTGCTTCTTGGATGACCATGTGAAAGATGTGTCTCCCATAAAAAATACAAACCATATTGTACTTTTCCTTTCATCCAAATCTCGACCCCTAATCACTATCTGAGTAGCCAATAAGTTTAAAGTTCTTACTTGATGTATAAAACATACCTTCACTTATTGTTCCTTTGATGTAACGGAGAATTCTCTTAGCTGTACTCAAGTGCATCTGATTTGGTGTCTCCATATATCTGTTGATAAAGTCCTACTCCATAGAGTATATCCGGTCTCTGTACATGTCAAGTACCTCAAGCTTCCCGTCAAGCTTTTAAAGTAAGTAGGATCAACATTTCCTACTTTACTTTTCCTTAATTCCACTCCATTTTCAACTGGAGTTGATACTAGATTGCAGCTTTCCATCTTGAACTTTCCAAGAATTTCTTTGGTATAGCCGTTTTGGGACACAAAAATCCCTTCTTCTTTCTCAGTAACTTCTAAGCCCAGAAAAATGTGCCATCAGACCAATGTTTGTCATCTCAAACTCTTGTACCATGTTTTTCTTAAAGTTTGTAAACATGGTAGGATTGTTGCCGGTGAATATCAAGTCATAAACATATAAGTAAGCAAATAGTGTGCTTCCATCATCTTCTTTCTTCACATATATGGCATGTTCATATGGACATTTTTCAAATCTATTTTCTTGAAAATACCTGTCAATTCTAGTATTCCAAGCACATAGAGCTTGCTTCAAACCATAAAGAGCTTTCTTCAACTTGTATACTTTATCTTCATTGTCTTCTTCAATGTAGCCTAGTGGTTGTTCAACATAAATCTCTTCTTCTAGGAAGCCATTTAGAAATGCTGACTTCACATCAAGTTGATAGATCTTCCATCTATGTTGTGCTGCAAGTGAGATAATCAGTCTAATTGTCTCTAGGTGGGCTATAGGAGAAAATACTTCTCCATAGTCTATGCCTTCTCTCTGTTTGTAGCCTTTTTGCCAATAATCTTGCTTTATGTCGTTGTACTTCACCTTTTGCATTCTTCTTGGTCTTGTAGACCACACCAATTGCCTTCTTACTTTCTGGCAAATTGGTTAACTTCCAAATATCATTCTTCTCAATGACATGTATCTCTTCATCCATTGTTGTGATCCATTTCTCTTATTTAATAGCCTCATCAAAGCTAATTGGTTCACTATCTGCAAAGAAACAAAATAATGTTGTAGCTTCTATTACCTGAGTTGCATCGTATAAATCTTCTAGAATTCTCATCCTTCTTGGTTCTTCTTTTGATGATGCTTTTAGTGATATTGATGATGTTCCTAGTGTTGGAGAGTTTTTCTTGTTGAATACAGGATAAATATATACCGAGACTGTGGCTCCTCTTCTGGTGCTCTTGGATCTTCTGCAAATACTGTTGGTACTTCTACTTCATCTTCAAGGATCAAATCTGTATTGATCCATTTGATTTCTTCTTGATGTATTTTTTATTTTGAAAGTACATAAATTGAATTTAAAATATTTTTATTTCTTTAATGAAATTGTTTGTTTTCCTTGGATACCAACTAAATTTAAAGTTATAATCAAATACATCTATTCCAAAAAATAAATAATGACGATTAAAAAGAGAAAATATTTCTCTAGTTATTTTTTGTTATTAAAAAAAACAAGAAGAAACCTAGAAAGTGGTGGATCGAAATTCCTTGCATTAATAATATCGTGTATTCAAAACAGGAAAAAAAAGAAAGAAAAGTTGGAGGAAGAATAGTAGGAAAAGTCAAGAAGAGGGGACATGCACAATAACGTGGCACTTGATTCCAAATGTCCCTAACTCTACTATATCAGTGACACAGATTCAATAGGGATAATAGTGTTTCCTTCTCATTTTAGTTTTTTAGTCAAGAAAAATCTTACTAGAAACACTCCATACCATAGTTTTTGACAAAAATCTAAAGCTACTAAGTGAGTTTTTTTCCCAGAAGGCTGCTTGGTGTTTTTTCTATATATGTTTTGAAGCAAATCTAAAGCATATGAGTTGTAATTTAGCGAAGCGATTTATATTGTCATAATTCAGATTCCATTACTGTCAAATATTTCTATGATTGTATGACAATATTCTGTGTGATATATTCATTTCGTCTTAATATTTGTGTTGGAATTTGCTTAAGCATCTGTATTAATTAAATGATGTGGTAATTTTGACTGTAGCGATCATTTCAATGCTTGAACTGATGATTCTTTGTCATACGTCAAACATCTGATCAATTGAGATTTGTACCATAGGATGGAGATTGTTGGAGCAATAACTAAGCAGATGAAAAGGAATGATCATGTTTCGCTTGACATTGACAGATTAACAGAGTCTGAGCAAGAGGAGTCAAAAACCTTGCATGTCTTCTCCGACAAGTGTCTCATCTACAGAATTCCTAAAAGACTACGTGGCTCGATGGAGTACGTGTGAGTATTTTGCTTTTCCCAGAAGGTCGCTGAGTGTTTTTTCTATGTATGTTTTGAAGCAAATCTAAGCATGTTGGTTGTAATTGATAGGGTATAGATTAGAGACGTAGTATATGCATACGTGTGTGCATGCATACAGGTTGTTACGTAGTATATGCATACGTGTGTGCATGCATACAGGCTGTATTGAGCTGTATATAAATAGCAGCTCAACATGCATTGTGTGTGTGTGAAGAATAACAGAATAACTGATCATAAAAAGAGAAATAGAAATTATCTTCATCTTCTCCAAAGTATCTCTCTCTCTCAATTCCTCTATTTTCTGCAATCATATACCAATGTTAACAGTAATTTAGAGAAGTGATGTATTTTGCCATAATTCAGATTCCATTCCCGCCAAAAATTACTGTGATTGTATGACAATATTATGTGTGATATATTCATTTCGTCTTTATATTTGTGTTGGAATTTGCTTAAGCATCTGTATTAATTAAATGATGTGGTAATTTTGACTGTAGCGATCATTTCAATGCTTGAACTGATGATTCTTTGTCATACGTCAAACATCTGATCAATTGAGATTCGTACCACAAGATGGAGATTGTTGAAGCAACAACTGAGCAGATGAAAAGGAATGATCATGTTTCGCTTGACATTGACAGATTAACAGAGTCTGAGCAAGAGGGTCGAAAAAACTTGCATGTCTTCTCTGACAAGTGTCTCATCTACAGAGTTCCTAAAAGACTACGCGGCTTGATGGAGTACGTGTGAGTATTTTGCTTTTCCCAGAAGGTCGCTGAGTGTTTTTTCTATGTATGTTTTGAAGCAAATCTAAGCATGTTGGTTGTAATTGATAGGGTATAGATTAGAGACGTAGTATATGCATACATGTGTGCATGCATACAGGCTGTCACGTAGTATATGCATACGTGTGTGCATGCATACAGGCTGTATTGAGCTGTATATAAATAGCAGCTCAACATGCATTGTGTGTGTGTGAAGAATAACAGAATAACTGATCATAAAAAGAGAAATAAAAATTATCTTCATCTTCTCCAAAGTATCTCTCTCTCTCTCAATTCCCCTGTTTTCTGCAATCATATACCAATGTTAACAGTAATTTAGAGAAGTGATGTATTTTTCCATAATTTAGATTCCATTCCCGCCAAATATTTTTGTGATTGTATGACAATATTTTGTGTGATATATTCATTTCGTCTTTATATTTGTGTTGGAATTTGCTTAAGCATCTGTATTAATTAAATGATGTGGTAATTTTGACTATAGCGATCATTTCAATGCTTGAACTGAACTGATGATTCTTTGTCATACATCAAACATCTGATCAATTGAGATTTGTACCACAGGATGGAGATTGTTGGAGCAACAACTGAGCAGATGAAAAGGAATGATCATGTTTCGCTTGACATTGACAGATTAACAGAGTCTGAGCAAGAGGAGTCAAAAACCTTGCATGTCTTCTCCGACAAGTGTCTCATCTACAGAGTTCCTAAAAGACTACGCGGCTTGATGGAGTATGTGTGAGTATTTTTTTTCCCCAGAAGGTCGCTGAGTGTTTTTTCTATGTATGTTTTGAAGCAAATCTAAGCATGTTGGTTGTAATTGATAGGGTATAGATTAGAGACGTAGTATATGCATACGTGTGTGTATGCATACAGGCTGTCACGTAGTATATGCATACGTGTGTGCATGCATACAGGCTGTATTAAGGTGTAGCAGCTCAACATGCATTGTGTGTGTGTGAGAAGAATAACAGAATAACTGATCATAAAAAGAGAAATAAAAATTATCTTCATCTTCTCTAAAGTATCTCTCTCTCTCGCTCTCTCAATTCCTCTGTTTTATGCAATCATATACCAATGTTAACAGTAATTTAGAGAAGTGATGTATTTTGCCATAATTCAGATTCCATTCCCGCCAAATATTTCTGTGATTGTATGACAATATTTTGTGTGATATATTCATTTCGTCTTTATATTTGTGTTGGAATTTGCTTAAGCATCTGTATTTATTAAATGATGTGTTAATTTTGACTATAGCGATCATTTCAATACTTGAATTGATGATTCTTTGTCATACATCAAACATCTGATCAATTGAGATTTGTACCACAGGATGGAGATTGTTGGAACAACAACTGAGCAGATGAAAAGGAATGATCATATTTCGCTTGACATTGACAGATTAACAGAGTCTGAGCAAGAGGAGTCAAAAACCTTGCATGTCTTCTCCGACAAGTGTCTCATCTACAGAGTTCCTAAAAGACTACGCGGCTTGATGGAGTATGTGTGAGTATTTTTTTTCCCCAGAAGATCGCGGAGTGTTTTTTCTATGTATGTTTTGAAGCAAATCTAAGCATGTTGGTTGTAATTGATAGGGTATAGATTAGAGACGTAGTATATGCATACGTGTGTGTATGCATACAAGCTGTCACGTAGTATATGCATACGTGTGTGCATGCATACAGGCTGTATTAAGGTGTAGCAGCTCAACATGCATTGTGTGTGTGTGAGAAGAATAACAGAATAACTGATCATAAAAAGAGAAATAAAAATTATCTTCATCTTCTCTAAAGTATCTCTCTCTCTCTCTCTCTCTCAATTCCTCTGTTTTATGCAATCATATACCAATGTTAACAGTAATTTAGAGAAGTGATGTATTTTGCCATAATTCAGATTCCATTCCCGCCAAATATTTCTGTGATTGTATGATAATATTCTGTGTGATATATTCATTTCATCTTTATATTTGTGTTGGAATTTGCTTAAGCATCTGTATTTATTAAATGATGTGTTAATTTTGACTATAGCGATCATTTCAATACTTGAATTGATGATTCTTTGTCATACATCAAACATCTGATCAATTGAGATTTGTACCACAGGATGGAGATTGTTGGAGCAACAACTGAGCAGATGAAAAGGAATGATCATGTTTCGCTTGACATTGACAGATTAACAGAGTCTGAGCAAGAGGAGTCGAAAACCTTGCATGTCTTCTCCGACAAGTGTCTCATCTACAGAGTTCCTAAAAGACTACGCGGCTTGATCGAGTATGTGTGAGTATTTTTTTTCCCAGAAGGTCGCTGAGTGTTTTTTCTATGTATGTTTTGAAGCAAATCTAAGCATGTTGGTTGTAATTGATAGGGTATAGATTAGAGACGTGGTATATGCATACGTGTGTTTATGCATACAAGCTGTCACGTAGTATATGCATACGTGTGTGCATGCATACAAGCTGTATTGAGTTGTATATAAATAGCAGCTCAACATGCATTGTGTGTGTGTCAAGAATAACAGAATTACTGATCATAAAAAGAGAAATAAAAATTATCTTCATCTTCTCCAAAATATCTCTCTCTCTTTCTCTCTCAATTCCTCTGTTTTCTGCAATCATATACCAATGTTAACAGTAATTTAGAGAAGTGATGTATTTTGCCATAATTCAGATTCCATTCCCGCCAAATATTTATGTGATTGTATGACAATATTCTGTGTGATATATTCATTTTATCTTTATATTTATGTTGAAATTTGTTTAAGAAATATCTTTTTGTTGGGTAGCGGTTCAGTAAATATACTGCACAAGATACGGCTTCAGTCTAATATTGTTTGGGCAACTTCTTAGCTTTGAGAAGACTTCTTGCCATATTAAGAATAATTCTATTATTCCTTTCTGCTATCCTATTCAATTGTGGTGTATAAGCTGGTGTTGTTTGATGTTTAATGTCTTGTTGTGTACAAAAAGCTTCAAAGTCATAAAATGTGAATTCACCACCTTGATCAGATCTTTGATGTTATACCCACTTTGCTTCTCCATAATTGCTTTAAAATCTTTAAAGCAATTGAACACTTCTGACTTCCTCTTCAGAAAGTATATCCAAGTCTTTTTACTAAAATCATCAATAAAAGTGAGAAAGTACCTATTATATCTAGTTGACATAGACTTTATCGGTCCACACACATCTGTATGAACTAACTCCAGTGGCCTCTTCGCTTTCCAGTTGACCTCCTTAGCAAAACTAGCTCTATGGTGCTTGCTGAGGACACAGTGCTCATAAATTTCTTCTGGATGATCAATGTGAGGCATACCTTTGACCATATGCTTACTTGCAAGTATCTTCAAGCTTGTAAAATTCAGATGTCCAAACCTTAGGTGCCAAAGTCATTCTTCACTGTTGGTGATAACAGTCAAACACTTTGTTGCATCATACTGGATGTTTAGTGGGAACATCCTGTTCTTAGATATCTTCACAAAGGCAATCAATCTCTCAGTGTTGTCTTTGACTGCAACATGACAATCCTTCATGAAAAGAGTATACCCTTTCTCCATAAGTTGTCCTATACTCAGCATGTTATGTTTGATAGCTGGAATATAGTACACATCAACAATGTAACTATTATCATCATCATTCTTCAACTTTATCTAGATGTTGCCTTTCCCTTTAATTGGGACTTTGGAAGTATCTCCAAATGTGACCTGGCCTTGTATGGTCTCATCGAGATCACTAAAGAGGTCCTGTTACCCGCAAATATGATTGCTAGCTCCAGAATCTAGATACCATACATGCTCCTCATTTTTGCCTAGTCCTTGTTGGATAAATAATGCACCTGACCCACTGATGATGGCATCTTCGTTTGCATAGTTAGCTTGCTCACACAACTCTACTGGAGCTTTCTTTCGACATTCAGTGCTATAATGCCCCAATTGATTGCAGTTATAACACTGAATATTTCTTTTATCACGGTTATTATAACCGCCTCTTCTTCCTCTAGGAGTCGAAGGTTGTTGTCCTCGTCCTTCTCTGGTGGTGTTTCTGCCACCTCTTCCTCTAAAGTTTGTATTCCAAGATCCTCTTCCTTGAAATCATTGGAAGCCTCCTCTTCCTTGTTGATTTCTTCCTCGAGGGGTATATTCATGTGTTGAAGTCCCCCTTTACTCATATCTGTCTTCCTACTGAGACAGTTTCGATTGCAAGACATGCTCTATTGTCTTATCTCCATTTCTTCTCACAAGCTTTTGTTCATGAGCTTGTAAAGAACCCGTCAACTCTTCTACCATCAATTTATCCACTTCCTTGGATTCTTCAATGACAACAACAACATAATTAAATTTTGGATCTAGGGATCTCAAAATTTTCTCAGTAATTCGAGCTTCTAAGAGGGCTTCTCCATTTTGTCTCATTTGATTGATTATCACCATAATTCTTGTGTGATAATCAGAAATAGATTCTGAGGATCTCATTTATAAGGATTCTAACTCACCTCGCAAAGATTGAAGACGAATCTTCTTGATTCTGTCAGCTCCTTTGTATTTTTGTTGGAGAGCTTCCCATATATCTTTAGAATTTTCTGCAGAAGCGATAATCTCAAATGTGGATTCATCAAGACCCTAATAAATGATGGTTTTGGCTTTGTTGTCCTTCTCTCTATTGTTTCTGCGATTCTTGTAGAGCTTCCTCTACTTCTCTGGACTTGGTTCATCATAACCATAATCCACAATCTCTATGCATTCTTGTGAGCCAAGAAATGCCTTCATTCAGATGCACTAATTATCAAAATTATCTCTGGTCAGCTTCAGAATGAGTGTTAGAGCATTTTCTATAGTCATTGTATTTTAAAATGACTATATCACCCTTTTTGCCTTCTCTTTTCACAAAACAGACACCATGAATGGATCCGGAATGGTCCAAATAGTAGGGAATCGGATTGTCCTGGTTTGAAATGAGGCCAAAAACAGGTGAATCGATCCACAAATCACTTCTGGATGCTGGTCGGTTCGCTGTGATTGAACCGGAAATATTCTACGGAATATTCTTTGCGGCTCAGCTTGAGCAGTAGCGGCTCGACGCGGATGAACGACTCGACTTATCGGTAGTGGCTCGGCTCAGCTTAACGGCTCAAATATGGCACACGTGAAGATCGGTCATCTTTTTCCTCGTGGCGCGTGGACTGAGAGTGGTGAATAGTGTCAGATTTTCAGAGGGAGAGTGTGGCTCATCCCTAGCTCCGATTGAGTTGATTTTTGCACCGACAAGTTCGTTTTGAAGAGCTATGTACTTTGAAATGATCAAAATTTGTTTTTGACAAACTTGAAAATTTGGATGCACCCCCAAAAACTTCTCTGTTTTTGACGAACGAGACTCTAATACCAATTGTTGGTGGGAGAGGCCACCGATGATGGCTTCAAAACACTTAAAGGGGATAAACAAACCGTTTTATTTCAACAACAAAAAATACAGAAAAGCTTGATCAAATTGTCAAAGCTCTTTCTTTTTCTCTCTAGTGTTTTTCTCTAATATCTCCCACTACTATTTCACCTTAACAAAGCTTTATATTTATACACAAAATGAAAACTTGATAAAATTGACTTTAAGGTAAGAAAATAGCTGGCAGCTGCAGTCGATGGTCGTGGATAATGGTTGTCAGAGGCTTTAATTGGTGGTTGTCGGTGGTTCCTTTACTTGACTTTGCAGATTTGAGTTTATCCCAACAAAAATAACGAAGGAAATAGCTGGAGTAAAATGAAAATTTTTAATGGTGAAGCAAACATTGTTCCTCTATAAGCCTAGGCAATGTCTTGCCTTTTTATAAAGGAAAGTTATCTACATAAAACATGTGGCCACTTTCTCTTCTGTTCGCTATAACTAAATCAAAATTTGGCAGCTGCATGTAGCCATTGATGATCAGCCACTTGAGCAATTTCCCTCCAGTGTACCTCTATTAAGCAACAGTTTAGGCGTTTATTTCCTTCTTCGTTTGTAGTAGGCATACAAATAAGACCTAAAGAAACCAAGGGACTGGCCAACAACAATCGACTGAAATGATTGCATGACACCGATCAACATAAATATGTGTTCTCATAAGACTGACATGTAAACAACACAGAAAAGTTAACAGGTGTTCATTCTCACTGGATCAAAAGGAAGCCCACCAAATAGTATCCAGCCAAATCCAATGATGAAAAGATCCAATAACAGCACAAATAAAAGAGAAAAAACATGAATTATTATGATATATGGTGTATATAGGAAGACAACCAGGCAAACACTTACGTTACCAACCTTGTGTTGTAGGTTAAAGATTCAAAATGCTAAGAAGAATAAAAGGTTGCGACCAAAACTAAACAAATTGATAATAGCTCCTACCCTTTTCTTGTTACCTCTATCAATGAACCTTAAATTAGCTCAGTAATATACCCTTTTTGGCTCATTAAGAGAAACATGCTTGATGAAAAGTATTCCAACAGTTTTGGCTTAATTAACTTGGTCACATCAGGGATGTTAGTTAGAAATATTTAGGGATTCACTTAAGATGTTGCATTTTATGTTTTTCGTATTGTATAAAGTGCTTGAAATCCAAGAATCATAGACTCTGGCATGCCATGGTTGTTGCACTTGTTTAGAATAGTTTGATTTCACAAGGTGTCATCACCTAAAAATAACAAAAATAAAATAAAAGAGGTCGACGTTGTTAGAAAAATCAATGTGCAAATTTTGGTTATTTTCGAGAGTCTAATTGTATCTCTTTTGTCCCTAAAAATAGAGGAAAATACAGATTCAAGGCAAAAATAATTTATCATCGGATAAATCTGTGTAAAAATTAAGTCGAGAGATAAAATTATATTTTCATGGGCCAATTTGATTTAATCGTCGGCCAATTTAAAAGTATAATTATGTTTGGGATTTAATTTAGGGTTCAATTAAAAGAGTTAATTTAGTGCAAGGACTTAATTATACTTTAAGTTGGTCAAATTAATTTTTTTAAGGGCTTACTCGGTGAAAAATCAAGTTAGGGAGCTTAATTCGGGTTCAATTGAGAAGTTGGGAATTTTCGAAGACTGAAATGAATTTTTCCGAGCCAATTGTGCGAAATCAGGGGTCCAATTGAAAACAATTGAGAGTTTAATGGTCAATTGAGGGTCAAATAGCATAAATTGGAAGCCAGGGACCAAAATAAAAAAGGCGCGCAAATTTAAGGCTAACATTGAATTTTTCACGGGTACACAATCGCACAAAATTAAAAGTTTAAAACCAATTAGGGGTGCGATTGAACCAATTAAAAATTGAGGGACCAAATTGTATTTTTTCTCTCCCTCTCAAAATCATCACGCGTGACTGCAATGTTCAGTCACCTAAATAGTGCAGGCACGCCACCTGCGAGCACGGGCGGCAACCCATCGCTGCACGCAATGGGCAGCCGAAGGGGTGCCTCCATTTGCCTATAAGTTTGCATGCATGCACTGGACGAAAAGGGGGGGAGAAAAGGAAGAAAACTGGGAGAAAGAAAGAGAAAACGAGGGCAGAAGGGCAGAACACTGGGGGGTTTACGCAAAGAGTGAGGAAGATTTTACAGGGAAGAAGAAAAGAAAACAGAGAATAAAGAAGAGAAAAACAGAGGAGAGAATTCACAAAAATATAAAGATTTTTAGACGAAGTAGAGGAGATTTACGTAACAAATTGCACTAAAAATAACAGCGTGAACCACCCTTCATCTTCCTGGTCTTTGCAGCAGCTCTTTCTCCCTCTCTCTCTCTCGGTTTTGCAGGTTTTTCTCTCATGAAAACCAGAGGCCTCTCTCTCTCCTACAACCATCAACTCCGGCCACCACGCACCGTCTCGTCATCACTAGAAATTCCTCCACCGTGACCTGCAACAGACCATCCTTCTTCTCTGGTGACCTTCACAGCAGCAGCAGCGAACGACAACCACAACCCCGACACTTCCAACGCCTCCTCCGGCCGCCACGGGCCATCATTTTTGACGCCAGCACTGCAGGGACAACTACCTCGACCTCCTGTACTCGGCGGCAATAGCAGGTGACCCTTTTGTCGTGGTTGACCGACCACCATTTTACTGTTCACGAAATACGTAAACTGTGATTAATTAACATGTTCTAAACGGTGTCGTTTTACCCTTTCCTTTTTTCCTCTTGTGTATCTTGGGCTGGCCTGCTCTCGGCCCAGCCCAGTTGGCTAGGCCGAGTCCAGCCCAGCCCAGCCCATTAAAATTGGGCTTTAGCCCATCTTGGTTAGCCGACCCATTTAGTTGGGCTCGTCCTGAATTTTATTTATTTATTTTATTATTATTTAAAAACAAATTACAAAAAATTGCATTTAAAAAAAATGTGTTGTTTTCGTGTATACGGCCGGATTCCAAGATTTTTTCCATCATATTTTTCATAAAAAAAATATTTTGCATCTTCCTCATGTTTTAAAACAAAAATTGGACATCGTATCCGGTTTATGATTATCCATTAGAATTTGGCCAAAATATCAAAAATAATTTTAAATATTTTTATTTTATCTATTAGGGTGTAAATTTACATTATAAAACACACCCGTGGATAAAAAAAAGGCTTTAACAATGGTGTAAATTTACATTATAAAGTACACCCGTCGATAAAAAAAGGTTTTAACTACGGTGTAAATTTACATTGTAAAGTACACCCGTAGATAATAAAAAGGTTTTAACCACGGTGTAAATTTACATTGTAAAGTACACCCGTAGATAAAAAAGATTGTTTTACTAAAGTACACCCGTAAATTTAGTAAAAGATTGTAAAGTACACCCGTAAATTTAGTAAAAGATTGTAAAGTACACCCGTAAATTTACATTGTAAAGTATATCGGTAGATAATAAAAAAATGTTTGTTTTTTGTTTTAAAAAAAATGCAATTTAAGAAAATTTTAACTTAGGAAAAAATAAATCAAACAATGCAGCTTACCTTAGGTAGGGTGCACTGGGGGTGATGCGTCTTCCCCTTGCACAACAAGTCCCCTTACCTAGACTCTCGCAGACCAATAGGTTCCTAGTAACCTTAATACTAGATGGCGACTTCCGATAATTATAGTCGTAATTTTTATGACTATATCACCCCATTTTCATCGCGCGTCGTTGTCTCTCCAGAGAGGGATGGCGGGGCGCGAAGCACGTAAAAAAAATCACCATCGCGACACAAGGTATAGCTTAC
This sequence comes from Salix viminalis, assembly GCA_029228465.1. NCBI lineage: Eukaryota > Viridiplantae > Streptophyta > Magnoliopsida > Malpighiales > Salicaceae > Salix > Salix viminalis. Next base: position 3,614,223 of record CM055431.1, read on the forward strand.
AAAAAAGACTCAAACCCTTCCAGGTATTCTTTTCCAGGAAGAATTTGCTGCGACTGATATCTAGTCAATGCTTTTATAAATGTTATGTGCTATTCTTGTAAAAGGGCATATGATGTAATGGATCTGAAACAACACTGCAACTTAATAGTAGCCTAGGAAAAGAATTGTCAGTCTAGAATTTATATACTCTTAACTGTTAAAGAAAGTTCATTTTCTACTCCATGATGAAATCCACCACATGAGAGCCACTAGCTTCATTATCTAAAATCAACATAAAAATTTAACAAAACTAACAAATGAAAGAGTACTTATATCAACAAAATCATGTGATTATTGACAGTGATTTACTACAAGGTTAAAAAGAGGTGATTACTTTACATTCCTTCAGATTACCACAGATAGAATGTGTCTATTCTGAATTTAGTGTTGTATTCAGAAACACAAAATAATTATTTAGGAAAGCTATAATACAGGAAAGAAGCATCACCCCCTGCAAAACATTTCAGTGCAGAAGTTTTAGATATGACTGTTAAATATGAATAACTGATGGATGGATATAGATGTCATTGCTTTGAATTTGGTAGATGCCAACATTTTAGCAATTGATTGTTAAGACATATATATATGATGCAGCGGAAGAAGATATTTTTAAGAATCACATTTTCTTTTTTGCTGATTTTGTTGAATAACAAGTGGACATTAAAGTTTAGTTATGATGATACCACATGATTCTAGGCAGAGAACTATGAAGGATCTATAATATGAATTTGAAAACTTCTATAGAGATGGTAAGAGTTTAGGCAAATGCCGTAACTTCAGAACATCTGCAGTTTTGGAGTTCACGAGGTAAGGATGTTGTGTATCTTAGTGATTGTTTTGAGTGTTGTTGCGATTGTTTTTTAAAGTATTTTTTGTTTAGAAATATATGAAAATAATGTTTTTTTTGTTTTTTGTAATTATTTTTTATATTAACATATCAAAATAATCTAAAAACACCAAAAAAATCTAATTAAAAATAAAAAAATTCAATTTTTTTGAAAAATATTCTTAAAACACAATAAACACCCCTTAGCAAAGTTATCCACTAGAATGGACATAGGTACGGTGCTCTCTCTGTTTTGCCCCTTCTAACACCAATTGACAATAAGAACAAAAATAAAGACACGGAGAAGGCATGCAAGAGATTAAGTGAAGACTAGCTAAGAGAGGAGAGTTAGTTGGCTGCATAACATGATTAAAAGATGAAATAAACATGCACGATCATGTTGATTCACGCACAGAAAGAAAAAATATAAACACGCATAATTACCCACAGGACAGGCATGTGCTTGTTTAAGCATGTACAACAAAATATTTTACCAACATATTTATCAAGCCTGCACTTTAAAACCTTTAAATTTACAGTTCTTTCTGATGAAGATAAAGAACCTGAAATCCTGGGGATAAGAGAAAGGGGAAGCTCCTTATCCCTTCTAGGTCTCCTCTAATTGATGTCCAAAAAAGAAAGATTGGTCCTCGTATTAGAAGGTGTTTGGGAAATACGAAGGTGTTTGGAAGTGTGGTTACGTTGGAGATTTAAAAAAAGCAGGTTGTGTGAGTGTTTGGTAATGCTAAAAAGTTGAAAAGGTGTAGTGGATCCCACCTCCAAAATTTGCCGAAACTGAGTTTTGTGAAAAGCAGCTACTTTCTGCTTTTCACGCGTTGCTGCTTATCTTCACTTTCCTCTCTCTCTCTCTAATGCCATCTGTGGGTAAAATCGTTGTAAAAAAATGATATTTATATGTTGTACACTAGTAATTTATTTAGTAATTTGTCGAAGTTGGTGTGCCCTGTGAAGAACATTTTGAAATCTTCTTCTCCGATCAAGAACTTATGATCTCACAATTTGAAGCACAACATTGTGTTGCTTGTTTTTTCTTGTGTATTTCTCTTTTCTTTGAGCAAATTTATTTTGCTTTCATGGCTGACAACGATGTGCTAAGAAAAATAAAATTATTTTTAATATTATCACATTAATTTTTTTTTAAAAGATAAAAAAAAAAAATAAGACATTATGAAATTGTGATTATTAATACAATATATATATATATATATATATATATATATAAATAAATAAATGTGTGTGTATGTCTATGCATTTTAAAGTAATTTCACAAGTTAAAAATAATATGGAAAGCTCGGTAACCAAACACTACAAAAATTATTTTGAATCGCAATTAAAGTGCTTTTCATGAAAGTATTTTTTTAACCTCAACGACAAAAGCAAAAGCAATATCAAACACACTCTTAGAATTATACACTAATTTCAGGTTAGTCTAATCAATCAAATTGAATGCGGCCTTCTCATCTTACCATCGAACCACATAAGACCAAACCTGAAGGCATGAGACTGTATCATCAATAAAACAAAGCTTTGAAAATTCTATCAAGTAACCATCTCATTTCTCTAGTACATCCTTTCAAGTAAAAAAAAAAATGGGCTTGAAATTTGTATATATATCCATACTATTTTATATTTAATTTTTATTAAATAGAATGAGAGTGGTGAAATTCGAACTCGTGATCGCGGGAACAACAAGACTCTGATACCATATCAAAAAATCATATCATCTAGCTTAAATTATTAGGTAAAGTTTCAAGATATGATTTATGTTATTCTTTAGCAACAATCTAATTGATTTGAACATGAGAATAAATTACATTTTTTTGAGCAATAGAAGCCATATGTATTGTTGTACAAATGTTTGCGATATAGACAACAACAAAGCCATAAGCATCAAACGACAAATCCAGAGATCTAGCAACAAATGCATCAAGTATGATTATCTCGACACAGATGAAATCCTACATCATACAGGATGTCAGATACAAGAAAACCCAGATCACACTGCTATTATAGTTTAACTATTTAAACCATATAAATTTATATCCTTTACTTGTCATGCTTGAACCTAATCTCCATCATTCTCTAACTGCTTAACAAGTTCAAGTCTGTGAAGAAAAGGACACCATGTTTCTTCTCATATAAACACGCCTTCAAAATTCTGATTGACATAACCAAGGTTGCATGCTCCAAGATTTTTGTCATACAGAAACACTTTTTTTATTAGAAACCTTATAAATATAGTTTCCTATACTAAATAATCATGTAGCACGAGCAGTAACAGCAAACACATACAACACATGCAAGATATTAGCCAAAGCCTGTGACATTTATTCCCACACCAAATCCATCTTCGAAGCAAGGCTGTCACAACAACTCAAATTTAGATAAAGAAATCCAATCGAATGGATGGTGTGATTAAAAAAGAAAAAGATAAGACAATGAAAAAGGTCCCCTTGAAATTAGCTCAACTCAACAATTACCGTGTCTTTACTGAATGTCTTAGTTCATATTAACTTTCTGCTTCCTGTTACAGCACTCATCCTTCTATACTCCCAATTTTATTTCGATACGATAATAATATAAATCATATTATATGGTCTCATTTAACAATTTAATTTTTTAAGAGAAATGGTTTTTTAACATGGTATTAGAGCTTGTTGACCCGGCAGTCACGAGTTCGAATCTCACCACTCTCATTTTATATAATGAAAAAAACAATGTACAAGGCAATATGGGCATGTACAAGTTTTAAATCCAAAAGACTTTCACTTGAGAATATGTATTAAAGAATAATATAAATTATATTCTAGGATCTCACATAACAGTTTAAGCTTTTAAATTTGAGATCAATATGTTAAAGGAATCTAAATATGCATCACTCCCATGCCATCACCATGAGAATAAACTTGATGAAAATAGCGGGATATGGCTGGTTCCACAGCCTAATATTCAGGAAAGGCTCGTTTCCTTCACTGATTATTCTGTGGTTCAATGGTTGTGAAAGATATTATCTTGTATTTTAATTGTTTGTTTGACATGGCTTATTAAAGTTTTTTAGAGATTTATTACTTCCTATTTATATATAAAAAAGGATCTATTTATATGAACACCACATGGAAAATACCAAACAAATTCTCTTATAACTCCGTGAATTATTTTCTTTTATGTCTCAAATAAAAATTAATGAAAGTGTGAAACCGAGCCATTATTTTTCCTCAATTATTATCGTATCATTTTTCATCAACAGAAAAGTCTGTTTACAGGGCCCACGTTTCCTTCTCGAAATCAATTCAATAGAAGTCTCTCACTCGCGAAAGTACTTCTCTCTCCCTCCAAATCTCTCCGTTCCTTCCTCCCTAAGCAAAAACAATAATCCTCCTTACCCCTCTCTCTCAAATCCCTAACCAATAGCAACCATGCAAGAACCAGAGCTTCACGATTTATCAGACGACGCCGATTACGCTGCATCTCTTCAACAAGTACAGTACCAATCAATCAATCAATCACATTTCCGCTGAATTCAATCCAATTCACAAACATTCATTCAATTCTTAGGTTTTTCTTATGTTATTTTGATTTAGGGATCGGCGAGTACGATGATAACGAGGAGCGATAGCGGAAGGAGCACTTCATCGAGCGTACCGGAAGGAGCAGAAATTGTGTATTCGAAAGATAACGTGACGATTCATCCCTCTCAGTATGCGTCTGAGAGAATTAGTGGCCGGTTAAAGCTCATCAAGCAAGGCTCTTCCCTTTTTATGGTATATAAATTAGGTTTTCTTCCCTTTTCTTTTAAATCAGTTTATTGATCACCTTTTTCTCTTCTCTGTGTTTTAATGTAATTGTTTAGCGAATTTATGCTAAAACGTTGATATTTATGTGGCTATGGTAGACTTGGATTCCGTTAAAAGGGCAGAGTACGAATGCGAGGCTGTCGGAGAGAGGTTGTGTATCTGAACTGTTAATTTGTTGAATTAAGAGTGTTATAATATACTGGAGTGAATGTGATATGGTTGGTGAATTTGTTGTTGTGTGGTTTTGTTTATGTAGATAGGAATCTTTACACCATAAGAGCTGTGCCTTTTACGGATGTGCGGTCTATTCGTCGACGGACTCCAACCTTTGGGTGGCAGTACATAATTGTTGTTTTGTCATCAGGTATGTATATATATATTTTTTTCTTTTATTGAAGGCTGTATTATTAAGTGACAGTGTATTTAAGTTGAATAAGGATCATTAAATGTTTTGAATACTTTTAGTCTAAGAAGTGGCTAATGTTTAAGTTGAATGAACTCTAGTAGCATTGATGTATGATTTACGTCAGATCACAAGCATCATATTTTTCATTGATTTCTTGCTTTATTATGGATTGATCTTGTTATGAAATTACTCAAATATTTATAAACAGTGGGACGCATCAATGAAGATGAGTGAAATGGGATTATGAAGAGTTTTGTACTTTGTAACGGTAATCTGTATTGTGTGGCCTCCTTTTTTTGTGACATTTGTATTGAGGATAAGAGCTTTATTTTATTTATTTTTTAACCTAATCAAGGTATGATAAGTTCCATATCTATTTATGAACTATTATTTTTATTCATCTTGTTTAATTTTATTTTGAGGTGATTATTTCTACTTCTAGTCAATGTCGTTTGGTTGTTGTCTTTGTGCTCTATGCTGGTTGAGTTTGGGGGGTTTAAAATTGAATCCATCATCCTTGGTTTTATTTCTCATCATTTTTAAAATGGTGTTTTGCAGGACTTGCATTTCCTCAACTTTACTTCTACAATGGAGGAGTCAAAGAGTTCCTTGCTACAATAAAGCAACATATTTTTATTGTGAGGTTGGTTACTGATTTAGTCTTGCAACTCTTTTTTATTTTGATATTCTCTTCCTCAACCTCTTCCTGTCTATCTATAAACATTTACATTATAAAGGTGCATATCTAGATATTATAAGAGCATCTCTAATATATTCAAGTTACATTTATTTATCCTACACAAAGAACATTTTACATTTAGAATTGACTATTGATTTCATTTTTTTATCCTTGGTGCCTTGTTTCCTAATCTCTTTGTGCTTTGTGGTGAGAAACGATGCAAGGTTTTTATCAAAACTTGACAAGAATTAAGAGCCTGTTTGTTTTTGTGTTTCAAAAATGCTTTTGAAAAAAAAAGATTTTTTCTTATTTAAGCTTCAAATTAATATTTTTTTTTGGTGTATTAAATCATTTTGATGTGTTAATGTCAAAAATAATTCTTTTTTAAAAAAAAACAAAAAATTATTCTGATACATTTTCAAGCGAGAAACACTTTGAAAAATAACCATTACCACAATACCAAACAGGCTCTAAATGAGAACCTTGCTTGGTAAGATACAAGGAGTGAAGCCTGGCCTTGCTTGGGCTATGGCCAAATGGGATTTTGGCCTCATGGAATAATTTTTTCCTTGTAGAAATGGGTTGGATGGTGGGGTTGTTGGTTTCTCTCACTTTTAAGCCCTGTTTCCGGCAAGAAAAAAAAATAGAAAGAAAAGAAACTAATTAGTTCATCCGATACTACTTTGTTCATTTTGCTAATATTGTTGTTTGGAAAGGTAAGTTTAAAAAGCATAGGGAAGGGGTAGCAGCATGAAAGTTTGTCCTGTCATGTCTGGCGTAGAGTTTCTGATATGAGAGAAATGATTATACTTTTGAGGGTTTAAAACTTTTAGTACTAAGGTTGGTGTAAAAGAACTGTTATGGTCACCTATTTTAGGGATTTCTTTGGTTTGCCAGTTTTTTTTTATTCCAGGGCTATATAAATACTATTTACTTTTGGGAGCTGAGTTTCTTGTAATTATTCTTCACATTGTTTCACCTTCTCTTTTGTACTTGATCAGCACTCTACATACTTTCTATATGCTTCTGTTATTTGTCTTTAGAGATGCTATTTCTATAATCTTGTTGTTGTACATCACATTTACAGGTCATTGGAAGATGCAGATGTATTTCTGGTGAATGATTTTCAAAATCCCCTACAGGTGCGCATGAACATTTCTTTGTTCTCTTTTTTCAGTTAACTGGCTATCACAGTCACTTTCAATTGCAAATATTGCATTTAGAGGTTGGTTTTGCAGTAGACATTGCTTTCTACTAGGGTTGTCCAATCTCGGTCATTTTTGTTATGTTTCATGGCCTACCCCCTGAATTGATCCAGATCCTGATATGTTTGGTTGCCATGTTTTTACATTTCACTTTGTCTGTCTTCTTTCTTTGTTTTTAATGGTTTTTAACTGGGTTTTGCAGAAAACCTTGTCCTCTTTAGAGTTGCCTGTTTATATTGCAAGTGGACCATCTGCATCTGTTTCAGATGGCAGTGAATCTTCATCTTATGAACTCCAAGAGAGGATTGGTGGCAGTATCCATGATGAAATTCATAGGCCTTCTCAAAATCCTGGGAGGCAGAAGCATAAGAGTCATGATCCTGCTCGAGATCTCACGATCCATGTATTGGAAAAATTCTCCCTTGTGACCAAATTTGCTCGGGACACAAGTTCACAACTATTTCGAGAAAGTAATAGTAATGGCTATGGTGCTATAGAAAGGAAAAGTTCTAGCCCAAACTCCTCCTGATGTCCCACACAAGCCATCCATGGATGAAGAGATAGTTCTCGAGCCTGTTCCCTCAGATCCTCTTGAGGTAACCATTTTCTATTTCAAATCTATTAGTATTTTGGGACCCTCTGGAGTCTAATTAAATTACTGGTTTTGTTGTGTCCTGCTTCTAAAAGCTAATATATTTTTAACACGTTGGATGTACGCTCTTCATAATATATTTACTTCTCATTTGAACATAATCCTTAATGTGCACATCATCATGAGGTTTGCACATGCATTTGAAACTGGGATTGGCATAGATATTTGGCACTCTATATCTAAATTGCTGTTTAATTATGCCATTGTTGGGCTTTTTGTGTATAGGTTTTGGACATTGTATGCTGTTGAACATTTTGTTCTTTTTACTTTGTGTGAATCTAACCATACAGAATTTACTTGCAACTTTTGAATTTAATGTATCAATTATCTGTTCTTATTTTGGTTTCTTTCTCTCAATAATATATTGCATTTTAAAAAAGAAGGGTGTGACTGACTGGTGTAGTGCCCGGTGCATTGGAAGTTCACAAAGACTAGTTTAGACTTGCAGGCATACCATGAAGTTTTTAGCAATTACATGGATAATGATTTGAATCTTCCATTTACCAATCAAGCTATTCATTCTGGGTTAGCTCAATCATTTATGTAGGCTAGCGTGTGGTATTCATAAAATCTATCAAAGCAGCTATTTTGAATGTGGTAAACATAAAAATTTCTTGGGAGCCAGACACCTTTTGTGAACTTTTTACTGGGATAGGTTTGATTGTGCCAAATTCTCACCAACTCACTTCCCGGCTAGTAATGTTTTGTCAGTGGAAGTATCATAGTTAAAGAGCAAGAGCTTTATCCTCCCGGTTCAATTCAGGCTTCTTGCTTTATTTTGGTGGGGAAAATTTGAACTATTCCAGAGTCGTCTGATGCAGACCTCCATTCTTTTTAAGCAGCACTCTTATGTAGGAAACATGATCATGGTGAAGAGGCTGACCAAATGTGGGAACTTTTGAGCTAATCAATTCTAAGGAGGTATAAAAGGAGCCTTTATGGTTTAATTTAGTGTCCGGTTCACAAGTTATATCAATGGGAGATGGTATTCTACCCCAAATATCTGGAAAAGTCTTCTTTTTTCCATCTCTCTTTTATGACTCATCTACAAAAAAGTACATTAACTAAGCTCAATACAAATTACATCGACTGAAAACAATACGTTCTTAACTTATTGATTGATAACAATATGTTCTTAACATATGAGCACAATATTGTTCTTGTGACATGCCATCCTTCTTGATTGTTCTTGCATGAAGTTGGAATAAGAATGTGGTAGTTGTGGGTTATGGATCCATAGTAGAGATGTAAGCTGCAGGTCATGAAAAATATTGGAATATACACAAGGCGGGGTTTGAAGAGTGGGAAAATTGGTTTTCTAAGCATTACGATATTAATGCTGCTTCCATTGCTTTGCAAAATCTTAAGTCCCAATTTGATTTTTTATTTGGATGTGTTGTGTCAGTATATGACTTGATTTTGGGAATTATTATGATAGAACATCTTCCCTGACGTAGTTCAGAGGGAAACACAGCAACATATCAGTAGATATAAGCTGACAGAAGTGAGAAAGAAATTAGAACTAGGTATCATATCCTAGTGTTTATGAAAAACCTCTAGTATCTGAAATTCATTGATGAAAGGAGTCATATGATGGCAGTAATTTTGTCTTATGGCTTATTAATACTGAAATAAGATCTCTAACCCCAGCCCTAGATTGAACTCTTAAACAGAACTTCTAATCCTAGTCACCCACCCAAATACTTATAAGAAAGCTACATGTATTTTCTAGTTAATAAAAAAATCTCATGACTGGAATAGTGCCACCCTTTCTCCTGTTCCATGCATTCAAATAAACAGAGAGAATTATAACATTAAAATACATCAACATCACATCTGTTTGGTTGTTAAAGTAGAAGCCCTAAACATAAGTGAGTCTTACATTTGAGGGGTTTGACATAGTAGTATCTCAGATTTCATATATTGATCCTACTCAAGGATCAAAACGAGAACTGAATGTGCCCTTATGCATGCTTGTACTTTTCATTTTCTTCACTTGCTTTTAGAAAGTTAGATTGTAGATCTCCATGTACTTAGTGGTGTGTAACTTTTCCTGCATGTGATTTCATTTCTTCCAATAGGAGATTAAATGCCACAGAAGAAAAGCACATGTAATTGCTAACTACTTGATTTAGCGTTTGTATTAAGAAATTGAAGATGTTAATGATTTTCTCGGGATGATTTAAACTGTGTTGCATGGGTTCTTTTCCCTCGTTGAGATGATCAATAGATAAAATCTCATTCTTTTTTTTTATGTGAGATTAATTATTTTCCCCACTTCTTTATGGCAGTTCAATAAAATGACACTTGTATGGGGAAAACCACGACAGCCACCCTTGGGATCAGAAGAGGTGAGCCTTTTTTTCCTGAAGATAAATTCTCTATGATTTTTAATGATAAATCCGTCAATATGAATGTCTGTCAAGTTACTGTCCACAAATTCATTTGAAATAATCTCATTTCAAGCACTCTTAAATGTTTTTTTCTGCTGTAGCTTTTTATTTTAGTCTCAGACACTTCCTTGCATCGACCCAAATGCTCCTATTTTTGGCATTTTACATGAATGGATTCTATTTTGACTCTATGCCTATGTTCACCTTCCCCTCTATCAATTTAAAAGTTGTTGGGTGTGTGCATAATATGTTGTACACACACTGACTCATTATTTCTTTTTAGAATTTGCTTTTTCTAAAATTGAAAATATTATCATGAAAATTTTGATTGATCAAGAGTTGGCCCCGTGATTTAATTGCTGCTGAAATCATTCTTTGATTTAACACTAGGGTATGAATGGTCCTACACTGGGTGTGTTTTCCCATCATAGTCAATTTAATTTGAAGTGTCATCTGTAAGTCTTGTAGTATGAGCCACTTTACAATGATAGTCCTTGGATGGCTGTGGCTGTGATTTTTATATTTCTGATTTGACATTTATTGCTATTACTCAATCTTTTTGTTTTAAGTTCATATGCCAAACGCCTAAACCCTTGTGAGTTAGGGTTACAGATACCCTGAGGAACCATTTATTTATCATAAATCGATTTAAATTTGTCCATTTCATATGCTGAAGCATTGAAGATAGATTTTGCAGTACCTATGGTCCTTAACCCTGATTGTTTACTCAAGACATTGAATGTACATGCCACAACTGTTCTTCCTGTTGTTTTTAAATTTTTGTTCTATTTTCAGTGGGCTACTTTCTTGGATTCTGAAGGGCGAGTCATGGATGCAAAAGCCTTCAAAACGAGAATATTCTATGGTGGAGTTGAGCACACAATACGCAGAGAGGTTTGTTGTTTACTATCAAACTGTTTTCTGATACTTTGGTTTAATGTTATTCTTCCTAAGATTAACAATAATGAATATAGGTCTGGCCATTTTTGCTGGGATATCATGCTTATGATTCAACGTATGCGGAGAGGGAATACCTCAAGTCAACCAAAAAGTCAGCGTATGAGACAGTAAGACAACAATGGCAGGTTTGTTGTAATTCTCAGTTTTCCATATATCACTGTGTGCTTATGTTTCTGCCCAATATGTTTCATGGAGGCTTTTTTCCCCTTCCTTGTTGAAGATTTTGGTTTTAGACACCCTCTCATGTTGATGATTGAATGTTATTCTTTTCCTCTTCGCACGGGCATTTATTTCTACTTGTAACTGTTTCATGATACATGCTATTGTGTTGCCTGCATTTTACTTGGTTTGGATTATATGATTGCTATTAGGCTCAATTATTGTTAATGCATTGTTGTGGAAAGGGAAAAGGTGATTTTCTTTCATATTGTCTGATTTTATCACTATAATAACCATCTAAACAAAATGCACAGCTAGAAGAGCAACTTCTGAGGCTTCTTTTGTCGATCGTATGTGATCCTTTGGCCGATTAAATGCACCATACACTCTAATGAACCGAGTATCTGTTTGGTTAAACTGAGTTTTTGTCTGTTTTTCAGCCTAATTGCTTTTACTGTCATTGGAAATTAGTTTTGCTTGTTAGGCCAAAGTGCAAAACTGCTTTCTAATCTGATTGATTTTTTTTCCTCGTAAAATACAGTGTTTTATTTGTTTTGTTTAGGAAAAGATGACATTACATTTTTAAGGTTAGGTTAAACTGTGAGTATGATAACTATGTTTTGGTCTCCCTGGCATCTGTCAGAACAGCAGGTGCTTTCATGCATCTTTAACAGTTAGGATCATTGCTATTCTTATAATTTTCTTTGAAGAAGTTTCCTTTGAGGCTTAATGCATGCCTTTTTTTGCTCCTGCAGAGTATCTCTACTGAACAAGCAAAGAGATTTACAAAATTTAGGGAAAGGAAGGGCCTTATAGACAAAGATGTGGTATGCATGAAGCTACTGTTATTGTTTTCAAGTTTAAATTATTTATTTTACTACCCTAAATTAAAATATATGTAAGATAATTCTAATATTTGTTATGTTGTGTTTTTAAGGTGAGGACTGATAGAGCACTGCCTTTCTATGATGGGGATGATAATCCAAATGTGAATATCTTACGTGATATTCTATTGACGTATTCCTTCTATAACTTTGATCTTGGTTACTGTCAGGTACTAACTTGTCTGCAATTTTTTTGTTGAAGGAGATGCTGTTTGTTTTCCTTTCTGACAATCATGGAGTCTCATTTATTTATTTCCTGTTTGATGCTTATTTCTATATTGCATTTATGTAACTTTGGAAGTACCGTAATACATGTCAGTAATTACATTCTGAGAGGTGGTACTTTGTTGTAATTAGCAACTTTTAGTGCCTAGCAGTTGCTTGATCTTGTTATTCCTTTCCATCTATACTCTTGTTTCTACTCATCTTTTTATTCTACTTCCATTTCTACTCTTTTTCATACACTTTATGTCTTATTCCTTGTTACTTGTTCTCATCCTGACACGCGGACTGTAAATAAACAACATGGTTTCAATAAGGATTAGTTTAGTAATTCTTAGTTGCAGTTTATCTTATTGTTGTCTCATATGCTCTCTCATCCAGGTTAAGAAAACAGCCAAGGGTGGGTTAAAACTTGCCTTTTCCTATTGGGAAATAAAATGTCTAGTGAAATCCATTCAAGGCCCTTTTTCAACCTATTTGTGTAGGAGGCACAGTGGGGATGCTGAATATTCATGTCTTCTTTTTTTCTCAGGGTATGAGTGATTTACTATCCCCAATTTTGTTTGTGATGGAGGATGAATCGGAATCGTTTTGGTGTTTCGTGGCACTGATGGAACGTCTTGGACCCAATTTTAATCGCGACCAAAATGGCATGCACTCTCAGCTTTTTGCATTATCTAAGGTCCATCTCTCCATTACAAGCCTATCTATTTTCTTTTCTTTTTTTCTCAGAAATTTTATATATTGTTTTGACAAATCATCTATTGAACGATATCCCATCTTAAATTTAGAGTCTGTTTGCTTCTTTAGTGAAATTTAAAGGCCTTCTGGCTTAGTTAATTCTGATGATCTTCTATCTTGTGTTGTCACTGTATACTTTACATTATCAAATTGTGAATGGTAGACAATCATTATTTTGGGATGTTATAGCAGTGGATGAAGGTTAGGAGCTAGCTGGATTTCAGTAAATTGATTTGTCAGGCTGCAGTTACAAGCTGAACTAACTCTTTACTATTCTTATCGCAGCTGGTGGAGTTGCTTGATAGTCCATTACATAACTATTTCAAGCAGAATGACTGCTTGAATTACTTCTTTTGTTTCCGCTGGGTTCTAATACAATTTAAAAGGTCAGATTATTGGATTATATGATCCTCTTTTTTCTGCTCTTAGGGATGGATGGATATCTTTTTAGGCATACCCTTTCAATGCATTTTTTTTCCTTTGCAATTACAAACGTAGTAAGTGGATATAAATTTGTTTTTTCTCGTATAAAAGTTAATATATATTTTATGCTCAATACTGATATTAATGATTATTGTAGCGAATCTATTGTTGTTTCACCAAGTAGAAGATTTGCATGCATTGTTTTATCATTGTCTCAAAAAACTCAGGATGCTTGCCTGGGGTTAGTGATGAAGGGTACATAATTCACTAGTTTGCAATGCTTGTTGAGTGTATATTCCCTTCGAATAATCCCAGAAGGGAATATTTACAATAAAGCACAGCATCTGGGACCTCTCCTTAGGAGATTGATACACAATAACACTCTGGACAAAACATGCAGATGAGTTTTTATTTTTTTTGTGACTAATAGAAAACCAGATTTGGGATGAGATGGATATGGAGAAAATCATTTCTCAAACATCACTATGGTGCAATAAAAAATAAATAAATCACAATGGTGCAAGTTGTTACTAATTTCAGTGATGCGTTTCGTATCTGAACAGTAATACCATGCTCCCTTGATTGCTAGAAATGAAAGGAAATATGGTGTTATTGCTGTATTTCTCTCAATAATTTACCAAAATTTTCAGGGAATTTGAATACAAGAAAACAATGCGATTGTGGGAGGTGTTGTGGACCCATTATTTGTCTGAGCATCTGCATCTGTATGTGTGTGTTGCCATCTTGAAGCGATACCGCAACAAGATAATAGGAGAGCACATGGACTTCGACACTCTTTTGAAATTCACCAATGAGCTGAGTGGCCATATTGACCTTGACGCAATTCTTAGAGATGCAGAGGCTCTGTGCATATGTGCTGGTGAAAATGGTGCTGCTCGCATCCCGCCCGGAACTCCACCTTCATTGCCTATTGAGAGCGAGAATGCTTTATTGTATGCTCAAGATGATGAAGTGCTGTGATACAATTCTTCTCATTGGTAACGATATAATCAGCTTTATTTTCTGCTTTTCTTCTTCAAATAGTTGTGTATAATTGCTGATTTTTCGAAATAAAATGTTAATAATCAAGTAATCAACTCCGTTTGCTGTCATCCTTTAAAATGACATTATCATCTGTATTGTTGGGTGCGAGGATGTAACTTAGCTGGACTGGCAGTCGCCCCTTGTTCATTATTTATCAATCACATTTCTCTCAAGAGGGAGATTTTTTGGGTTTCCATCTTCCTGTGAAAACTACGAGTTTCTAGCTTCTCATGGGTAGATGGTGAACATGCGCGTACTATCACCTCATTATGATGGTTTTCTTTTTCTATTTCGAACAAAAGATAAGAATTTCTATTGAAAAATACCACGTTTTTTATATATATATATAAAATAAAAAAAAATAAAAACAATAATGAGAAGCTAACACGTCTTTAAAAGGTTTTATTTCCATAAATTGCGTTGTTTATAAAAAATTTGATTTAAAATAAAAAATAAAAATTTTAATATTTTCCATAAACACTTTTGAATTACCCTACCAAACACCCTATTAATCTGCAACCTGTCAATCTCAATAATCAGAAACCTTCAACCTTTAATAGTCTCTTTTTTGAATTCTTAACAACATTACTGGTGGCTTAAAAGTATTGTCGTGCTCCTTTGCATCTTCGCTATCTTACAACTAGCAGGCTCCGTGTTTAATTAATACATATTGTTTAAAAAGTGTTGTTTTCCTAAAACTTTTAGTACCTTTTTTCTTAAATAGCACAACCTAAAATATATTTTGAGATTTAACATGCTTAATCGAGGGAATTGGCACACTTAATAGAGTCGCATAGATGAATAGACATTTTCAGAGGCAATTTCTTCACCATTAACTCCAAGCCAAAAAAAAAACTACAATTTGGATAATTTAAATAATCATTTTCCAGCTTCAAACATAGTTCACATAAATAGCATATAACATCTTCAATCCTAATTTACAAAATTATACAGATGATTAACATAATATTTTATTAAAATTAAATTAATTACACAAATTTATAATTCTCATAACATATAATGTAACTATATCTAATAATCAATTTAGCTCATTGAGAAGCCTTGAGCACTTGTAGATAGGTTTGAAGTACCACCCCCTAACTCATCTAACTCAGCAACGAGAATGTAACATCCTTGTAATGGTAAGGAGAACCAATATCACACTAGCTCGTGGACAAATTTGGGACGTTTAAGGACATGTCTATGTAAGTGTCAACACAACTCATAATTGAGCTTGAGACACTTATGGATAAACCAACATCATTAATACTCTCATGGTAAGAAATCTCATCTTCTATTAATGTCATTATTCTTATAACATATAATGTAATAATATCTAACAATCACTTTAGCTCATGGACAAGCATGGAGCACTTGTAGATAGGTTTGGAACATCACCCCAAATCATCTAACTCAAGGACGAGTATGTAACACTCCTATAAGGGTAAGGAGCACCAATATTAACCCATCTCGTGGATAGATTTAGAACGTTTGAAAAACATGTGTGTGTGTGTGTCAACACCAATAACACCCTAGCTCATAAACGAGCTTTAGACGCTTATGGATAACCAACATCATCAACACTCTTATGATAAGAAATTTCATTTTCTCATGATAAGAAATCATAATGCCATTTCTAGACATTTTGCCTCGTCAACCCCCTGAAGTTGACAACAACTCAATTTTCAGTGTAGTATTAGCTACAATACATCTCACCGCATCGACGCCTTCATGAATAATTGGTGTTGTTTTCCAAGCCTCTTGTACTAGTAATGAATTTATAAATATACACATTAAAAAGTGATTGGTGCTCATTATTTATAATAACAGTAACAATATTTATTAAATCTTGTATGTAAAATAGCATTACATACCAATTAATTGTGTCTCGGGATATTAGGGCATATAATGCATTAGATTGTGTGGAAGACTCTTGAAACCCGACCATGTAGATGAAATTAATACATCCATAGATATGTAATATGTATGCCCAAGTATACATAACTAATTGGTTCCTTATTGCATTCGTTGAGGGGTCTTGGAATTTACATCCAACCATGTTAGTTTGATGCAATTAAGAGATTATGTTAAACTGCTATTTCAAACATATTCCAACCAAATCAATATAATATTCTAGATAACTTGTTAAAGACATATTTAATGTAGTAGTAAGAAACTCATAGCATCTTTCATTATAAGTGATAACATTTTTTGGTATTGACAATGATACCACCAAGAAAATATAGTATTCCAAGAGGTACATAATTTATCAACAAAAACTATAATAGTCACATAATCGGCAAAAATCTAAATTCATCAAATTAATCGATGAACACCTAAATTTGTCTAGCTTTGCTATCATTTAGAAGTTATCAAATCAATTCTTGTATTTCATAGTTAATTATCTTATTTTATACCTAATTCAGTATAATCCTTAATTTAACCTAGATAAACCCTAACTCTTTCCTTGATTCACAATCAACAATAACCCAAAATCATTAACTCTTTTACAAAATAACATAAAATTAACTCAAATTATATCTAATTCACCTAATTATAAGAAAAAAAAACCTACTTTTTAAAAAAATATACAATTCTAAACCCTAGCATTTTAAAAAAAATTTAACACACCTTAGCATAAATTTCATCAAGTTGATATAGGGGAATAACTTGTTTGTTTTTGCGTTTGAAAAGAATTTTTAAAAAAAAATATTTATTTCAAATTATATTTTAATGTTCTTAGATTGTTTTGATTTATCGATGTTAAAAATTCTTGTAATGTATTTCTAAAAAAAAAGTATTTTGATTTAAAAAAATAAAATTAACACATTAGCATAAATTACATCAAGTTGATAGAGGGAAATAACTTGTTTATTTTTTAAATAAAAATATTTATTTCAAATTATTCTTTTTTATATTTTTTAGATTATTTTGATTTATTGATATTCAAAATTCTATATTTCTAGACAAAAAATATTTTGAAAAATCACCTCTCAACCACCCGAAATAAAGGGCTGAAAATGAAGTATAGAATGCGGTGGTGGTGATTTTGGCTGAAAATGGCTTGACTCACGGTGGAAAAAGAAAGGAAGGGATGGTGATCTCATGCTATAGAGAGATGGAGGTGATCTTGTGACGTTAAATGTGAAGATAAGGTTCATGGTTTTAATTTCGTATAAAATTATAAATAACATTTGCATCTTGTGTATCGTAAATGTTAATTGTGAAACAAGAATAATAGTTGATTTTCTCGGGGCTAAAATACAAAAAACATTATTTTCCATGGAAGTGGAGCTAAGGATTTTGAAAACCTTATTTTCTGCTACTTATTTTTCACTCCGCATGTTTCCCAAAATATCTCTGGCACAAATTTTCTTTTTTTCTTTTTTGAGGTTGCACCATAAAGGTTTGCGATATTCCCAACAGCGCAGCCTATATGTATTTAAAAAAAAAATGATTCAAAAAAGAAAATTGGGTTGTGCTTTCTGAACGACGCGGTGGCTTTCTTGCACTGTTCACATCAGCATAACCCGTTGAGTTGTGCTAATTTCTTCAAAAAGATTTTGATTTATGCTAGTTTTTTAAAAAAAATTGGGGTGTGTTATTTCAAATAAACACCCAAGAGATAATGAGACGAATGTTTGAGTTTATATCTCACTAACCTTATAACCCGCAACTTCATTGCTCTGTTCTGAGGATGTCTTCGTTTTAGTGGGACTTAATTGCATGTAACTCTGAGGTTTAGTGATGGATTTCTGATTTTGAGTGTCATGCGACTTGATCTTAACTTTCGTTTCTTTTTTCTTTCTCAGGTGTAATATGGTTTAGATTTTGTCGGGAACATCAGATTTTTATGCGACTTGCCTTACATCTGTTTAAAACATATATAATAGTAGGTAATAATTATATATATATATATATATAGCAACAGTGCAGGAAATAGCACAGCTTTTCCTGTCCCACGGAGAAATCACATTATTACCTTTTAATTAGAAGAGGTCTTCTCAGGTGCAGGGCCTTGCTTGGAGTCTGATATCATAAACTGCGGCATGACTGATTACTGTGGCATGACTGTAAATATGTCTCCTTACCAATCACCGCCAAAGTCTAATGATTCAAACATGACAAAGGAATCCCAGTAGTCTAGGAAAGGCTCCTCTTCAAAGACAAAAGTAGTAGCATTGTTGTCGAGCACCATTGGAGATTCTATGTAACAGTTCATGCTCTGTGCATCTCGCTGTATCCATGCATCACTACTTACAGCACCTCCTCCCCCTTCATTCTCCGGCTTCTTCCCTTCCAATTCTTCAGCAATGCCTACTGCGATCGTGTTGCAGGTCGGCTGAGAGTTGCTTGGCGAACGGAGTCTCTTGCTCTTGTTCTGCTTCTCCTCGTCGTTCTGATCAAGTTCGGAGCCGATGGTTTTTCTTTTTCTTGAAGGGCTTCTGCTGTTCAAATGGGTGTTCCAGTAGTTTTTCACATCGTTGTCCGTCCGACCAGGAATCCGCCCTGCTATGAGTGCCCACCTGCAGGTAAAAGTGGTGATTTTCAGATAACATTTCTGATCTGCATTGACGAAAACACCAGAAAGCTAGCACTGACCGGTTGCCGAGAAGCTTATGCATTCTAATTATCATGTCTTCTTCCTCCTGGGACATCCCGCCTCGCTTAATATTGGGTCTCAGATAATTCTTCCATCTTAATCTGCAACTCTTCCCGCATCTCATCAAACCTGCCAATATAATAATCAAGATATATATATATATACCGCATGATATACAAGATAGAGCTACGTACGAACCTGATCTCTTGGACACGGCTGACCAGTTGCCTTCACCATGAGTCTCTACATGTGCTTTCAGGATCAAGTCCTCCTCCGGCTTCCACAACCCTTTCTTGAATTCAGGCTTTGCTCCTTCACCTTCCATCTCTCTCGCTCCAAAATAATTGCAGATGACAGAGGCTTATGTAGTCATTAGGTTTAACATTTGTGGATGCCACTATCAACCAGTAAATGACAAGCTCGCCTCATGCACAGACAAAAACAAAAAATATGTGTTTATATATGTATGTATGTGTATATAAAAAGCGGAGCTTGTGCTTGTGTCACGAACAGGGCATGCTGCTGGTTTATTATGAGTTGTAATGGGCACATACCCAGAGAAAACATATAATCAAATTCTATCCCAATGTGAATTGGAGTTCACATCACCAAGAACTCGCCAAAGTGCCATCCCATCCCAATCCAATCAACTTCACTCAGCTTTCAATTTATATTTTGGCTCTTTTCGTTTTCATATACCTTCAAAACCATGCTATTTTGTTTCTGTTTTAGGAGAACTTCGAGTTAATCCCCAAACTATTCATTTATTCTCATCTTCGTCACCAAACAAAGTTAGGGTTTTATTATATTTATATTTTGTTTATTATCAATCAAGTAAAAAATTTAGATATTTATATTTTGTAAGGTTTTCTTATTGCTCGAATACTATTTATTATTTCATATGTGAATATGTATAATATATTATACATCAATATTAGGTTATGTATATATTGTATTGAATTTGAAAAATGTAGATGTTATATAAATATATTTCAAGTTAGATTTAAATTAAATTTTGGGTTGAATTTGAAAATATATAAATGTTATTCATTATATATTAGATGGTTTTGGTTAAATCTAGGTTGAGTTTGAAAATATTTATATCTTATTATTAAATATTGGATTCGATGATGTAATTATTTATAAAAAACCCACTCATTTAAAGAAGTCTGATTTTATATCCATTAAGTTTGAATTAAACTATCATTGAAAGAGGATCCATTAAGGAACAGTAGATAGTTAGAGGACTACTATAAGATTTACTCTTAATTTAATTTTTTTTCATTTCTGTAAACCGACTTAATCGTTGTAGACAATAGAATTTGTGTTCACAAATTATTTTTATCCCTGAACAATGTTACTTTTCCGAACTAATTAAAATCCCATTCTAAAAATTAGTCTGATGGCATATTTTATTCTCCTACTCTTAATTCTTGATCTTAACAACAACAACTAATAATTATAGCAACAACAATAACAATAATAAAATCATCTAGTAGGTGGCTCAGTAATAAGAATTTGGAACTAAAATATTTGAGTCGTGTGGTTGATAAAATAATAGTCATTGTAGGTTTACATGGTCGTAAACTTCAGGGCTTGTAGAATTAATCGAGACACACGCAAGCTAATCTAGACACTCATATTAATCAAAAAAAAAATAACAATAACTGTAATAATCTATAGGTCCACCACAACCATTACAAAAAGAGAAGAAAAATATCTTTTAGCTCCTCCAATGTGATTCCAATAGGAATTCAATCAATGGGCATAACAAAAGAAATCAAAATAGAAAAGTTATGGTTAGCTTAACTATTAGAGAATAAAAAAAAATATATGGTACTTTCTCTAGGACAAACATGATCTTAATAAACTGGGAAGTATTAACATGCACACAAATTATCAATAACATTATATGAGTGTGGTAATTTTTATGGTTAAAGTTTAAAAAAAAATTAAGAAATTATTTTTTTTAAAAATATAATTATAAAAATTATTATGATATACATTTTTATATAAAAAAATCAATAAGAAAACAAATGCTCGTGAATAAATAAAAATATTATTTTAGCTTTTTATAAAAATCAAATTTAAAACGTAATTATAAACACAAACTATTTAATTAATAAATCAGGAAAAAAACAAACGATCACATTATAAAACTTTTATCATTAAAGACGAGAATATACGGTTGATTTTCAAACAAAACATCAAGTCTTGGAGTAGACTTGCTTTTTTTTTCCAGTCATTATCATCACATAAAATTTCGCCACACCTCACGTCGTTTTGTTCTTTCAAAATACTACAAACAAGCTC